>OZ010593.1:33959754-33984754 GCA_963932145.1 Acanthosepion lycidas | reverse complement strand
ATATATATATATATATATATATATATATGTGTGTATGTGTGTGTGTGTGTGTGTGTGTGTGTGTGTGTGTGTGTGTGTGTATGTACGTATATTTTAAACACTTAATGCGGATTTACCGGTTTCTTAAAGAAGCTATTTTATTATCAACTATAAAATTAAAAAATATGCTTCTATTAGCTATATGTTTGTTTACCTTCCTACCCCTCCCTTTCGGTTCTTAAAAATTGAATTAAACAAGTTACATTTGTTTCATAATTATGATACATGATTGACATTCGCTTATAGTTTGTATTAATTTCTCGTCGACAACTCATGACCTTGTCTAGGATTATATTTCAAATCACATTTTACCATGATCAAAATTCCTTTTGTACAAGCCTCTTTTTATTTTATTTTTAATTTTAATTTGCTATTGTCTGCTTTGGAAATTTATTTTTTTTTACTGACCAGTTTTTTATCATAGCCTGAGGATGGACAATTTTAGTGGTGAAACATGAAAGTTATTGTGAAGTGATTTTTAACAGGATTTTGTTTTAATCTAATATAATAAATAATATTAAGCTCTACTCTGGACTGAGGACTTTTAAAAAAATTAAATGCCACAGAAAATGGAATTATACTCGATTTGTTACTATGTTCCTATCATATATATATATATATATATATATATATATATAAGTGAACACTGAAGTCAACACTCATGAGGCGACAGGCTGTTTCATGCTGGACGCAATCGCCAGACTCGACCTGACGATTGCGTCCAGCATTAAACAGCCTGTCACCTCATGAGTGTTGACTTCAATGTTCATTTTTACATTTATATTTACATACGCTCTATCTCTGATATTGAGCAATTTATCCCATAAATATAGTACACTATATATATATATATATATACATATATATATATACATATATATATATACATATATATATATATATATATATATATATATATATATATATATATATATATATATATATTCAAGCATATATGTTTTGAAGAATAAAAAATATTAAAAAATAAAAATTTTCAGGCACACTGTATTGTATATTAATATTTTTTCGTTTTATTATTTCAATCATTATATATATATATATATATATATATATATATATATATATATATATATATATATATATATATATATAATGGGAATTGTTTCTGCCTGATGATTGTTATCACATGAAACTCTGAGTGGCGAATGTTGGTATTATTGAATTACGAATATTATTATATCATTTAGCGTGCATGTAGAAGCGGGTCACTGTAAAGATATCGATGTACCGGCTAAAAATGTTCATGTTCCTTCTTCTTCTCATAACATCGGTCGTCTCCATTTCATTTTACAAATGTTATTCTTTCCTTTTGATGTCTTTCAAACAACCACGCAAACTTGACTCCTAGACTTGTTTACTTAGAAATGCTGAGTGACAGGCGATATTGACATAACCACAAAACACACGATAAAAGAGTCGCATTTGAAATCGTTCTCTTAAAAAAAAATTATATTTCTCATCTATAGCCATGTATTAGTCGGTATATGCATGACCAAACGCAATGTATTATTATTCCCCCAAAACTAGCAAAGCATTTTCACCCGAAGTGCATTTCTATAGTAACATAATAAGTATATTCATCAGTATAGTTTACTTAATTCCGAACCACTGGCAATCATTTTCTTTCTATTTTTTATGTTCATTTCTGTAGTAAAACATTATTCTTCTATGTATCGTTGTCCCTTCAGGACGTTGACGATCATGGCTCTCCACAAATTCTTGTCCTTTGCAATCTTAATAAATGTTGTCTTTTTGCTATGTCTCCTAAGCCTTGTTCCGCTATCCATTTAATCAAGCTCTTTCGGTAGGTTTTGTGCTGTTTTCCTCTGTCCTTATTGCCTTCAATCTGTCCTCTAATTATTGAATTTTCCAAGTCCTCTTTCCTCATAATGTACCCAAGAAATTTCAGCTGTCTCTTCCTGTTAAATATAAATTACTTTTGTTTCCATTTTCTCTAAAACTTCGTCTTTGGTCTCAGGTTCGCTCCATGGTATCCTCAGCATCCTTCTGTAGAACCACATTTCTGTTACTTCGAGACTCTTCATCTGTGGGGAAATTGTCCAGTATTCTGTGGTATACAGGAAATCTAGTATTAAGTAACGGTTCAGTACTCTTTTCTTTGTTTCTAATTAAATCCTTCAGTTTCTTAATACTTTGCTTATTTTTTGGAAGGCATCTTTCGCTACTCCAATGCGTCTTCAGATTTTTGGTTTAAAAAACTTCCCAGATTTTTAAATTGTTAGTAAAACATTACTAATGCATTTACATTTTACATATAATATGATTGTTCATATTATACGAGACCACAATCAGTTTCTGCCTTTTTGATTGTCTACGCATTGCTCTAGTAATAAATTAGTCATAAATTCTTGTTTTTCAAATGATTTTCACAGAAAAAAAGTTTCCATTAATTCCTGTCCACTGAGAATACTGTTCTTCCTGTTTTTTCAAGCAAGACATTAGCAATGTATTTACTTTTACCGAAATTCAGCAACATGAACCCTGGTCAGTACGTAGATAGGTGACCGCTGGGAACTACCAGGTGCTTGGATGTACTGATGACACAATGGATAACAGCTCGGAATTAGAAATTGGAGAACCGAGTTCCAATTCAGTTCGGGTTCGTTATATTTATTTACGTGCAAGTACCCTACGGAAAGATAGGAACTACCCCGTTCTTCCTGAATGTATGTGTTAAACAGTATAACTCGTGTCAGAAAAAAACATTATTATCTCCAGGAAAATTATTACAATCCAAAAACATTTTCTGGCTTTAAATGATCACAAAAATATTGATAAGCCGTAAAAAAATGTTATATAGAATAAAGTATCGCTTCCGACACTTGAGTTTGAACCAGTGAGCAAACACAGGCGAGGCCATGTGACTATAGAGGAAACGCATATATGGAAGGTAGCATGTGTCTAATCGTCATTTCTATTCAATCCTCTATTACTATTCGGATCACAATTTCTACTCTATTTTCTATTGCTATTCTTACTATTCAGATCACTATAAGGATTACTATTCGAGCGAGTATTATCGAGCAAGTACTATTAGTGCGAGTGTTATTCGAAGGCGTCTGATATCAGTATTGTTCAACGGCGTTAGTATAGTTATATTTGCGATTACAATGTCTCTACTACAATGAGCATTACGAAAGAAACAATGAATATTCGTTGACGTTACAAAAGTGGCAACGAGTGTCCGTTGACATCACAAAAACAAATCAATCAATAAACATTTACTTTTTATTTATAATAGACCAATTCAGTAAGTAGATTTTCCATGAATTTCTGACCTTTGAAAATCCCTAACCTCCTGTTTTTTAAAGTATAGTAAAATTTTAACAATGTATTTAGATTTAACGAATAAGATCCTTATTCCTAGTGAAATCCTAGCAAGAATTGTTGACAAATAATGATTTTTGTCGGGGATTTTTGAAATATTGATTACTGATATTTGCTCAAACTAGTTTTATGTCAAAGAACGTCAAAATTCATCGAAATTTCCTTTTTGGATTACATTAGCCCTACAAGATTGGTCGAATTCTTCTTATGTGATAATGTTGGTAAACTACATAGACCTGGTTCTACAAGACTGTCAGGTAAAGATAACATAGGTATTGTAAGGTATTGCTGGAGCAATCTACGTGTCTAACAGTATATTTTTTACGCACATAAGGCGAATAAGCTCTTGCAGAATATGAAAGACGACGGACAATTTTCTAGTAGTTTAAAATTAAGCAAATGAGTTACGAGTGGACGTAGTTATGAATAGAAACACCATTATCAATATCCCGAATCTTTTGAGGGTTTTTTTTTGGGGGGGGGATTACATAAACTCACTACATTTGATATCATTACAGCGAATGAAAGGTCTCACTGTTTCGTCGCTCTCGAAATAATTTATAATGCATAAAATATCAAGATCTCCTTGATGAAATCGAAAGAAGAATCAGAAATATTAATGGTTCTGATCTGGCTTCTCAACTTCTGTCACTTTACCCATCACCGTATGTGTTTGCTATGGCACCTAGACTTTTGGAATTTAAGGGCAGTACTAAACTGGCATGGATAACTCATCACTTTACAGTTGAGATGACTAGATGTAACCGTAAATTCGATGCTAAGTTTATTCTCGTTTGTAGAACTCTCTTTCGGCTCCATGCTTTCCAGCCAAAATTTAAATGCAATGTCAATCGCTATCTACTGTCCACCTAATTACTCTCTTTTTTCCCGATTATTATTAATGTCTCTGTTCCTAATTCCTCCACACCCAGTCTTAGTGGCTTTACTGCCTTGATTGGGGTCAACCCAATTAAAATATCATATTAACTCCTATTAGTCAGGTTAATGAAATAATGAAATAATGAATTAAACTTACAATTTGCCAAGTATCTTATTAATTTCGGTTAGCAATGATTGGGTGATGCGTCACACCTTATATCAGCGCAAACACTGTATAGTGTATCTGTGAATGTATTAATATCAAACTCAGGTAACAGTACCTAAACTATTTAAATATGTTCCCCTAAATCCGTCTTAACAAATATTTTTTCATATGGAGATAAATTATGAATTGGACATAAAATAACACACGATAAGTGGTCCTACCATAATTATGTGCGCTGAAACACTACGCATTTTCTCTTTACTAACTGCTATATACAAGGGTAATTTAAAAAATTATCCGCAATATATACAAGGGTAATTAAAAAAATTATCCGCACTTTCAACAAAACATATCTATGTTTATCACACTGCCTTCTGCTCTTGCACTAGTAATATTTTCGTCACGGGATCAAAGTTTCACTTTTGATCGCGCCACCTTTCTTACTGCTGTTACAGTGTAAACATGGACGCTCCGCTAGCAGTGTTCACTAAGGAGGAACAAAGAGCAATGATCCGAATCTACAGAGAACATACTACCTCATCGATGATAACTCGCTGTGTCGCCATTGCCATCTCTCGAATTTACTGAATCTGTTCGTGAGTGTTGAATGTTGACAAGCAGCTTGCTTCGAGCGTCACTGTTTTCCGGACACTTTTAAACTTCTAGATCTATTCATACACATTTCTGCACTGTCGCTGTATTCTGTTAAAAGCCTCCGATGAATTTTATCTCTTCACACACATTTCCGACCAGAGAAATCGGATTTGAATAAATTTTGTCCTAATGTTGTCTCTCCTAAACTTTCCCACAATTGCAACTAGTAGATGGCACAGTAGTAATAGAAGACACCGAAAAGAAAGTACAAAATCTCCGACAGAAGGTAGCGAAGGAGAGCGAGAAGAAGGGACTAAGCATAAACTACAAGAAGATAAAATGCATGGTCATCATTAAAAGGATGAGTCCGAAATGCGATTTGCAAGCCGGGGACACTAAAATCAAGCAGGTTTAGATGTTCAAATATCTGGAAAGCGTTTTGACAGAGGACGGTAAGTGCGATACTGAGATGAGTAGACGTATCGGGATGGGCAAGGGCGCATTCCAAAAGCTGGGCAGAGTATTGCTGAACAGGAGCATTTCATTGGTAATAAAGGAAAGCGTACTGAGCTGTTATGTGACAGCTGTCCCGCTTTACGGCAGCAAATGCTGGACGGTCTCCTCAAAGATGAAGAAGAGACTCGAGGCGACGGAGATGTGGTTCTACAGAAGGATGCTGGGGATATCCTGTACCGTGTGAGCAATGATGGGCAAGGACGCATTCCAAAAGCTGGGCAGAGTATTGCTGAACAGGAGCATTTCTGGGGATATCCTGTACCGTGTTAGCAATGATGAGGTCTTGGAGAGGATGCAGACAAGGAGGAGCCTTATACTTAACATCAGGAAGAGGTAGCTGAAGTTTCTGGGACACGTAATATGGAAGGAGGACCTGGAGAATCTAATACTCACAGGTCGAGTAGAGGGAAAGAGAGACAATGGAAAACAACGCATGACATACCTAGCAAGCTTAAGAAAGTGGATGACAGAACGTAATCTGAGGGAAATGGCAGAGGGAGAGAACTTGTTGAGAGCTGCAAGGGATAGACTGAGAAGCCAAGATCGCCTACAGACTGAAAAGACAAGGCACATAGAAAGAAAGAAATATTCTTGTTTTAAATTCTTGTTAAATATTGTTGGAAACATTCTTGTGAAATATTCTTGATTTATATTCTTGCAGAATATTCTTGGTAAATATTTTTTGTTAAATATTCTAAATAAATGCAGAATATTCTTGATAAATATTCTTGGTAAATATTCCTGCAGAATATTCTTGCAGAAAATTCTTGTTAAATATTCCTGCAGAATATTCTTGTTAAATATTCCTGAAGAATATTCTTCTTAAATATTCTTCTTAAATATTCCTACAGAATATTTTTGCTATATATTCTTGGCAAATATTCTCATAATAGATAGTATCCAGCCGAGAAGAACTACTTGTAATCCAAAAACTTTCATTAATTTTGCTTTAGGATATGTGGGTAATGTAACGGCTATCGATGAGATGTATTCAAATTCCGGCCTCAGCATTTGCATTCACTGTTGCACAAATTCCCTTAGGACAAGTATGAAGGATTCTCCTTCTCGTCTTCTATTTGAATGTATTAATTACTAGGATAGAGAGAACTCTCTATGAGCAAACAGTTTGAGAGAAGAGGAACTCTGAATTCCAAACCCTGCAGACGACAATGGAAAGCCAAAAACTGACCAGGAATGCATAACATTTCACAAATAATGGATGAGAAGGAAATTTTGCAGCGTCATGAATGTCTACGTCTTGAAAGAATACAATATTCCTCCCCTCAAAAAATAATTGTCTTAAAACACATTTTTTTCTTTTTAAATTAGCCATAGAACTTTCTTCTATTCAAATAAATGCGAATGTCAGTGCGTTGGTGGGTCACAATTTTACTCCTAGAGGCCGGAGCCCAAAATATCATAACATTGTGGTTATCGGGCCGACCCCGTGAGCAAATTAAAAACATTCAGGGCCGGATCCGTACCAGCAATACTGAAATTTTCGATTCCCATGTTTTCATTACTGCGATTATTTTCGGCAATATTTTTACGTGATTTCTTGCAACGCTTTTTTTTTTAGGATAACAATTTTTATAACTTGGAAATAAATTTAGGAATAATTGTAATTAATTGCGAAATCCAGCGAAAGTCATCCATGAGATAAAAAGTAATTGCTTGTACGGAAAGTAAGGACCTACGTACATGAAAGTGTCTTTAAATTAAGTGGCAACAGAAGAATTATCGTTGAACTTTTAAAAGGTAAGCTTGAATATTAATGCAATACTTAAATGCAGAGATCAGTTGTGAGTAGTTTATTGTTGTCTATCGCATACGGCAGCAGTATACCTCGCAAAAAGAAACCTCCGCCAACTGAGGAACAGATTGCAATCAAAAGAGCCAAGGCTGAAGCGAGGAATTTAAAGTGCCGTGCAAATGAAAACTCAGATCAGCAGCCAGGCGAGCTTCCAATGCTGATAATATTAAAAGACCAAGGGACTCTCAATCTTCTGACTAAGCCGATGGCCTCATCAAGACTCTTTCACTGGAGCTAGCTAATTTCCGGCGGAAAGAAAAAATATTTTTATGCAGTTTTCCAGGCAGTATATGAATGAGGAATCAGTCAGTCTCAGGGGATTAGGTTGTTGTGCTCTGAATGATGTTTCGGGCGTAGAGTACGTTGTGTTTTAATCAGCCTATTTGAGAATGGCAGTCACTCATACATTTTGTGCAGACGAAGATTGATGCAGATTTGTCTGACAAACTTGCGGCGTTCTTTCTCTGCCATTTCATTCTCGTTATTTCCCGCATCTTTAGAGCACAAAAAGTATGTATGTATGTATGTATGTATGTATGTATGTATGTATGTATGTATGTATGTATGTATGTATGTATGTATGTATGTATTAATAAGATTTCTTGTGACCGAGCGGTTAGAACGTTCGCATTCTGACCATGGGACCCGGGTTCGAATCTCACCATCGTCGATTTGTAAGGAAGGAGTAGAGGGGTCTATCACAGCGTGCAGCAAGTTATCTGGAGGAGACGATCCCAGCGTGCAGCAAGACTTCTGGAGGGGTCGATCCCAAAGTGCAGCAAAACATCTTTGGAAAGTGCCTGGAAACCGTAACCTCGGATGTTCTCAAGGCTTGTGAGTGAAAATGGGTGGACGGAACCCTTGGGGAAGGTCGATATCTGTGCCATCGTTGCCAACTGGCCTTGTTAGAATTGTTGATCACACTAAATAACACGCTCCTTCCCAGAAACTTAACTAAGGTCGGTTCAGCATAGTTGCAGTATAAACCAGAGCTGGGCTTTGTGTGTGTGTTGGATAAACACAGATGCGCTTCAGCAAGCGTCTGGATTAGGGATTGGTTAGCCAATCCTCGAATACGTGTGACCAGCTATATATGTATGTATTAGGATTCAAACGTCACATGATTATACACAGGGACAACATACACAACACAGACAACCTTTATGTTTGCGACGGATGTAAGAGAAGTTGTAAAATTGAAACTGGTCTTTAAGAATCACTTACGGGCCCAAAGTAGAGCGTTAGCTCGAGTAAAAATTATGAAATTAATAAAACCGTAAATGTAAAGCACAAAAAACTACCGAGTGAAGAGATGGTCCTCTTCTGCAAAGAAGTGACAATCATCATATATATATATATATATATATATATATATATATATATATATATATATATATATATATATATATATATATATATATATATATATATATATATATATTACGAAATGTACAAAATCCGACAATTTATTTATTAAAGACATTTTTATGTTTAACGTTCTTTTTATAGATACAAGTATTTAAGTAAATGCCCTGTTTATAATAAACAGTATTAAATAACATTTACCAGCCTGAATGTCCGATAAATTTTCATAGAAAATATTCGTTCTTTGACAGGAATCGAACCTGCACCCTATACGGAACCGTCATTTAACGGTAAGGCACGTCAGCGTAAATGACGGTTCCGTATAGGATGCAGGTTCGAATCCTGTCAAAGAACGAATATTTTCTATTACGAGGAGACACTACA
Organism: Acanthosepion lycidas; assembly: GCA_963932145.1. Taxonomy (NCBI): domain Eukaryota; kingdom Metazoa; phylum Mollusca; class Cephalopoda; order Sepiida; family Sepiidae; genus Acanthosepion; species Acanthosepion lycidas. The sequence goes on along the minus strand of OZ010593.1, from coordinate 33,975,629 downwards.
TAGGGCTTGCTGACGGAGAGGCTATATACTGGCAGAGGAAGACTTACGCACTGGGCTCCCCTTTTCGCATTTCTACTAGCCAGCGGTGGTAACTGAAAGCGAGGAGCGCCAAGCACTACCACTACAGACTACAACACTAGACGCAACAGAGCAGCCGTTGACACACACACACACACACACACACACACACACACACACACACACTAAAAATCAGGAGGTCAGTTAAATCTGCTACCTTGGTTTCAAATTTACGGTATCCTCAGGCGATTTTTATCAAATGACCTCGTAACGCTTTATTTTTTTTTTTTTAAATGATGAAAGCTATATTGTTATATTCCAAAATAAAGAAACGCACGAACTTGGTTGTAATAGAAGAAGAAGAAGAAGAAGAAGAAGAAGAAGAAGAAGGGGAAAGAGAATAAAAATTAGTTTATTGTAAATGTATCGGTGAGGGTTTAATTGAATATATATCAAAATTCCCTTTTTATTCAGGCTCATAAGTGCTTAAGAGAAAATTTTCTAATATGTAAGCATGGACTTAAGACTTCATATTTCTGGGTTAAAAGGTTCTTTGGATCCGGAATTTTCATAATTGCTAATTTTTTCTGTTGGCAGAGGTTGTATATATTGTTGAGGTTGTTGAAAGGCTTTGACTCTTTTTAAAATTTTCCACCTTACAATCGAATCCCTGTTGTTTATTTTCTTTTTAATTCTAAACATGGTTGACTAGTTTGGTATAGTGTCTACGATTTGCTACCTTAAATGACGACCCATGATTGTAGCATATGTTTGAAAGTGTACATTTCATTTACCCCCCCCCCACACCGATACATTTACAGTACCCTCAATTTTCTTCTCTTCCCACTTCTTCTTCCTCCTCTTCTTCCTTCTTCACGTCCTCCTTCCTTTCTATTACACCCACATCGTGCGTTTTTGTTTGTTTATTTTTTAAAATAACAATGTAGCGTCCATTAGTTTTTTTTAAACAAATAAAGCGTTAAGAGGTCATTTGATAAAAATCGCCTGAGGATACTGTAAGGTTGAAACCAAGGTAGCGGATTCAACTGAACTCCTGACTTTTAAATTTAAAAGCTCTAGATGTTATTTTTATTTGTATTTTATTTTTTTCACACGTTTATTGAGCACTTTTTAATACTACTGTTTCCTGGTCTGATTCAACACTGACCATTAACTTTGATGCAGCATATATATATATATATATATATATATATATATATATATATGTGTGTGTGTGTGTGTGTGTGTGTGTGTGTGTGTGTGTGTGTGTGTGTGTCAGTATATTAGCTAAAGTACCCGTCTAAGTGAGATAATTGGCCAAACCTGTCTATATTGGCAGTAGAACCAACCCTTTCCATTATAATGAAGGCATGAAATGTCTCGTTTGTTTTCTTTTTCTTTTCTTTTTTTTAGTGACATTTTTCACAAGCGTAGAGTATTATTTCTAGCGACACCGGACATGAACCTAAATAGATTCCATTTGTTTCTGGTAAACACAGAAATAATGTTTATGTCTGAAGCTTAATAATAAAACGGTAATTTTAATCTTCCCCGGAGTTATATTAATTGTTGTTAGAATAATAGGAGAATGAGACTTTGCACATGAAAACCCAAACAAGTTGCGTTCAAACCTTCCCCTTGGGTCTAGTAATTATGAACACCAATTTTGTGTTCTGTAGATGAAAGGGTTTTGACCTGAACAACGAACTAATAACAAATAAATAAATTTCATATATATATATATATATATATATATATATATGCATTGTACGAATATTTTTTCACCCATTAACATGGATAAATGGGATTTATTTGTACCAAGTGATTTTTTTTCTGTTTTCTATGCATATTTACGTATTATACATCGGTGTACAGTTAATTATATGAAAGTATGGTCATTCATTAGTTGGAAATAAAATAAATTAAAATTTTGTATGTGTACTTGTTCCCCCACTCTGTATATATATATATATATATATATATATATATATATATATATATATATATATATATATATATATATATATATATATATATATATATATATATATATATATATATATATATATATATATATATATATATATATATATATATATATATATATATAGGCGGTGTAATGCTTAGCATGGTTGTCTCGCTAGAACAATTACAACTGAGTAGTGAGTTCGATTCTCACTGGGTGCCCCTCCTCTCGGCCTTGTGCCACATCTAAGCTACGCTTGGAAAATCACCATATATATATATAGCTGTAGTTGAAGCCAATTGCAAGTTTGTTGATTAAATTTACTCTTTACTATTTCAAAATATTTTTGTTTAATTCTGGTGAATATATATTTTAAAATGAGATGTCAGCATTATTTTCATTTTTGCGTAATTTAGACAACAATTTGTCCATAGCATTGTATTTTTCAAGATTTTCCTTTGAGAGAAAAGAGGTGGAATAAAAATAAATTAGTCTGAATGTAATATGTAAATACTATACTATGAAATAAAAACTTTAAAGATGCGTTTCAGTGTACAGACGATGTATATAAGAAAATTCCCTTAGCCATTTGATAAACATTCACCGAGAGAAGTTACCCAATAAACTTTACCGGTTGAACGAGTCACAATTTGAGAAAGATATGTCAAACCAGACACAACCGCATGGCATTAAATAAATTTAAGTTTTAGGCTTGCAAAGGAGAAAAAAAAAACAGTTTTTTTTTTTGTTTTTTTTTAGAAATGATGTACAAAGTAAAATCAGATAAAGGCGACCACAAAATAATCAATAAATAAGTTCAAAAAAATTGTTCAAGATACTGTTTCAACTTTGTTAACATTATTTAGTCACTGTCTGGAATTTGGAGATAACGTATTTTCAACCTAGCAGGGAACATTCGAAGCAACGCCACCATCTTCGTTGTTTTTATAACATAATACTAACGACTAGCTACTTATTCTTTTATGTGCTATGCCATTTTAGATCGTGAGCGATCTTCACTTCCCACAATCCTCTACGTAACCTTTGACCTCTTACCACTTCTCTTCGTCCTTGTTCTGCCATTCATTATCTCAAACTCGTCATGGCCCTTATTCACTTGTCCCCTTTGCTTCTAGATTAGAAACGACTAAAAATGTTCTAATTTGATTTTCAGCGCTCAATATTCAACAGAAGGATTTCTTTTTTTTTAACAAAGAAAAGCACACTGACTTATTATGTAACACCTGTCCTTCTTTACGGCATTGAATGTTCGACGATTTCCTCAACGATGAAGAAGGCGACAGAGATGTGGTTCTACAGAAGGATGCTAAGGATACCATGGAACGAGCGTGTGAGCAACGATGAGGTTTTAGAGAGGTTGCAAACAAGGAAGAGGCTTATACGTAACATCAGGAAGAGGCAGCTGAATTTTCTGGGATACATAATGAGGAAGGAGGGCCTGTAGAATCTGATACTCAAGAGTCGAATAGAGGGAAAGAGAGACAAGAGAAAACGACACGTGACATACCTGGCGTGCTTAAGCAAGTAGATGACAGAATGTGGTCTGAGGATTGAAGCAGGGGGGACTTGTTGAGCTGCAAGGGATAGAGAGAGGTGGAGAGCCATGATTGCCTACATCATGAAAGGACATAGCACATAAAAAGAAAGAAAGAAGCCGGGATATAAAATGCATGCTGTTATTCATAATTTTCGCTTTTTATTGTTGTGTTGGTTTTATATTCTAGGTCCAGTCAGATCGTGGGCGATAACGATTCTCCACAGCTACCGATATAGAGGATCGCTTCTGTATAATTGATTAGCATAATTTCTCGCTATCTCCACTGCTCTTCTTTCTTTCAGCATCACCTGTGAGTACAAAATCTTCAAGTTCTGATTCTGTGTCTCAGAAATATCAATTTTTATCTTTCTAACTAGCAGCATGGCCCGGTGTTGCCCTGCTTGATTCAAAAATCGTACGACTCATACAGCAATCGCTGTCACTTGACTTAAAATATTTTTGCCCTTCCTTGCCTTTAAACGAGAGCCATTTACCGTGCTGATGTTGCTACATGCCTTACTTCTATCTCACACTGCGAATTTTTTCTACTAAACATTAAATCTGTTACGAAGAAAAAACTCAACAAAATGAACACAAAACGATCAGCTTTAAAAAAAGACTCGTAACTGGAAAAACCGAATGAAGAAAAGAATGTTAAGGACAAATACTTTTTCACACCCAACCCAGTTTTGCGGAATCAGAATCAACGTTGAGTTTAAGCAAGCGAATGAGCCAATTAGAGTAAAGTGCCATGCAGATTTAAATTTTTCCCACTTGTGACGAATGCAGCTATCGATTTTTTTTACATGCTTGCATGCTAGTTAACATTTGTGTCAGTCAGCTGTTAGCTCTCACGCTGGCCAATAGAATCTTGCTGCCTATTCGTGGCAACCGGCTATAGGCTCTCACTCTGGCCTGTAGAAAATGGCTGAAAACTACATGAACACTGCCGTAGAAGCCTGAAAAAATTGATTATTTCCACTATCGATGGGAGTTGGGAAATGCAAAGTCGGTCTTGGCCTTTCCGCTAACTTGGAGCATGTGCATGTAAATTTTTGTGCAAATCCGTCGAAAATTGCGGCCGTACATTCATTACACACACACACACACACACACACACACACACATCCTGCCTTTTATAGATAGAGATTCTTAGTGTTAGGTTCTTTGTAGATACCATTGTCAACAGCAACATAAAAAATAATTCTATGTGAAATGAAAAAGAAACAGGTATAATTTACACTTGAGGAAAGACGAAGGATATATTGATTGAACAGGGGATAAAAACATGAAGCCCAATATATTCATTACATCTTTAGGCACCTCGATGCGGTGGAATGGTTAGCAAGCTTGTCTTGCTAGAACAATTACGACTGAGTAGTGAGATCGATCCTCACTGGGTGCTCTCTGCTTTCGCCCTTGCGTCACAGCTAAGCTTGGGAAATCAATATATTTATTTCATCTAAAAAGAAATCTGACAATATAGAGAAAGCCGTAGAGAATATTGGCTGAATGAACAAAAATCTTTATGCTAATCAATCGCCGGTTTTATTTGTTTGACTTCTTGTCGAAATATGAAAAAAAGGATGCCAGTATAAAATGTACAGATGTAATCGAAGGTGAATTATTTCCACACTGTTATCCATTATTATAAAAAAAAAGAAGCCGCTTACCGATGAAAGTGGTTGGGTATTATCAGTTTTGCCTGGCTAAAACCCTGACCACGATATAATCAAATCTATGTGGAATACGTTGAAAATGTATACACGAAAAAAATGCGTTTGTATTTTCCCTTTTATAAAATGAACAAGATCATTTATTTTTGGTTATTGTTGATTGAGTTAATACGAACAATTTTTACCGGTTTATAAATTTGAGCCATCACATAAAATTTTTCGTCAGAGGGACTATTAGGGGTTAGTTTAGTACTTCGTCGTTATCTATCTATCTATCTATCTCTTTCAGTCTGTTTTTCCCTTTCTATCTATCTCTTTCAGTCTGCTTATATCTATCTATCTATCTCTTTCAGTCTGTTTCTATCTATCTATCGATCTATCTATCTCTTTCAGTCTGTTTCTGCCTTTCTATCTATCTCTTTCAGTCTGTTTATATCTATCTATCTCTCTATCTATCTATCTCTTTCAGTCTGTTTCTTTCTATCTATCTATCTATCTCTTTCAGTCTGTTTTTGCCTTTCTATCTATCTCTTTCAGTCTCCTTATATCTATCTATCTATCTATCTATCTATCTATCTATCTATCTATCTATCTATCTCTTTCAGTCTGTTTCTATCTATCTATCTATCTATCTATCTATCTATCTATCTCTTTCAGTCTGTTTCTCCCTTTCTGTCTTTCTCTTTCAGTCTGTTTATATCTATCTATCTATCTATCTATCTATCTATCTATCTATCTGTCTGTCTATCTATCTATCCATCTATCTATCTCTTTCAGTCTGTTTCTGTCTTTCTATCTATCACTTTCAGTCTGTTTCTGCCTTTCTATCTATCTCCTTTAGTCTGTTTATATCTATCTATCTATCTATCTATCTATCTATCTATCTATCTATCTATCTCTTTCAGTCTGTTTATATCTATCTATCTATCTATCTATCTATCTATCTATCTATCTATCTCTTTCAGTCTGTTTCTTTCTATCTATCTATCTATCTATCTATCTCTTTCAGTCTGTTTCTGTCTTTCTATCTATCTCCTTTAGTCTGTTTATATCTATCTATCTATCTATCTATTTATCTATCTCTTTCAGTCTGTTTATATCTATCTATCTATCTATCTATCTATCTATCTATCTCTTTCAGTCTGTTTCTTTCTATCTATCTATCTATCTATCTATCTATCTCTTTCAGTCTGTTTCTGTCTTTCTATCTATCACTTTCAGTCTGTTTCTGCCTTTCTATCTATCTCCTTTAGTCTGTTTATATCTATCTATCTATCTATCTATCTATCTATCTATCTCTTTCAGTCTGTTCTATCTATCTATCTCTTTCAGTCTGTTTCTACCTTACTATCTCTCTCTTTCAGTCTGTTTCTGCCTTTCTATCTATCTCTTTCAGTCTGTTTCTATCTATCTATCTATCTATCTATCTATCTTTCAATCTGTTTCTCTATCTCTTTCAATCTGTTTCTGTCTGTCTCTCTCTGTCTCTATATATCTATCTCTCGATTAGTAGAAAGATAAAGAGTAGTTGGAGGCATTTTTATATTTAAGAAAAGGAGTAGTTTAAAGAATTTACTTACGGAATTTCAGAAAGTTCGACATGAGAATGTCGCAGGATATACTCCCCCCCCCAAAAAAAAAATTAAAAATGATTGAGATGCTGACGAACGAATCAAAACAGTCATAATGAAAGTTGAATTCGATCCTATTGAGTTCCATGCTCATAATTATGAAATAAAGAATTAAATAGCTTTAGTAAGTTTTTAATTTTTTTAAATACAATATTTTCATTTAAGTTTTTAATTTATATTATTCCATTGGTGTTTTAATAGGATCCTTAATTCCCTAAATGAATAAAAAGTCATATTGAAAGTTAATTGTTTTCAATGCAGCTGGAATTTACGAATTTAAGCGCAGTACTAGATTGACAGTTAGGTTTTACAGATGAAATTGCTACATACTAACAGTTTCTTCTCTCGCATTTCTTGTTTGTGGAAATCTTTTCCGACTTATTCCTTTCATGTTAAATTTGATCTTCAAACATTTAAATGCAATATCAATCGTCATTGCCTGTCTTTTTCATTTCTGTTCTCTTATTGTTCTGTCTCCTTAAACAGGTTTCTTTCTCATATACTTTCTTGTTCAGTAATCCCTTACATTTTAATGGCTTTATTCCCTTGCCCATGTTGAAATAATTAAAAAATTTTCTCAAAATAAATTGTTAATTCCAAAATTGGAGACTTTTTTTAATTTTAATTAGCAAATGAATATATCAGGCCAATGAATATTAATATATCATTTCTCTCATAATTGTTCAAATACACACTGCTTAAACTACATTTGCTTTCTAAATGTAGAGTCACATTCAATAAATTTGAATTGCAAAGTCGTTTTCAATTAAAAAGTGATACACTGTAAATTTTAGCGTCTTTTCCCGGCTTAGAGAATTATTCAAAGAAATGTCCTTCAGTATTGAGATGTTAACGAGATATCATAGTACAGAGATGAGCGAAATTCAGAACCCAATCCAAAGAATCATTTCAGCAAGAACAAATTCTCCAGACAGTGCTCCATAGAAACAAAATTTCACCTTGAGTCGATGTTGTAGTTCATAAATATGGAAAATATAATTTCCTTAATTTTTATCTTTTATGAATGTTTAATTAAGCCTCAGCTGTCAGCTTCAACAAAAAAAATTTGAATTTATAATTTAAAAATTTATTTGAAATATTTAAAAATTGTAACAATTTTTTTTTTCCAAATCCATATCGATTTGCTTGAGGGGAATAAAAGGAAGCTGTTCTGACAAGTGTGCGGCTGAAGAAGCTAAATTATTATGACAGAATAAAGAGGAAAAAAGAAGAGAGAACGATATCATTGCAAAAGGACACAAAAAAGAAATCACCAGACATTTATTTAGGACAGCCGATAATGTCACGCATGCGCAAATGAATTTCTTTTCACTTTCTCATACCTTGGAATAATTTGACAAAACTGCAATGGAAAAAAAAGAAGAAATAATGTATCAATTCAGGTTAAACTGGCACAAGGACATTAATGTATGATACCAAAATTACTCTCAGCATTTTTCTTTTTTCATAATTGCAGAAATATTAAAAATATTGCAATCGATATAATTAATAGTTATAGCTTATTCTGGTAATATGTTTCTAACTGTGGTGCGTATTAAAGTTGGAATTAGGGGTTTAAATGAACACTTGATTTACACACGCCGATAAGATGAATAGAGGGTGATAATGACAAAAAAACACAAGGGTAATTTTAACAAAACAAGATGAGGAACTTATTTACGAATTTACACGCTTGAAATTGTGTCAGTAGAATTTTTTTTAAAGAATTGTCATGAATAGGAAATGTTCATATAGCAGATTAAATGATCTGACAGAAAATAATATTCAAAGATGTTTAAAAGAAATGTAAGAGAGGTCGTCGGTATATATGGTTTGCATATGTTTCAAAGTAAACGAAGAGAAATAGTTTGAAATACTTAGCTTTCTTGGATTTTTTAAGAAAATTCTTTGAAGTATCGCATGCTTGGATAATAAAATTCGCGAAAAACTTATAATAACTGCCGAGTGATTTTACATTGGCAAGAACTTAAACGCTGGTCGCTGACCGCGAGGAAGTAAAACGAAAACTTTCGAATGACATTCACAAACAGTGAGAGGCTTACTTGATGTCTTTCTTCGAGTGGATGGTAGAGAGGAGATAAGAAAAGCAACAACCTATGATTAAGCCTAAAAAGAATAGGAGTTTGTAGAGGGCTATGTTCGTCCACGTTCTGAGGAGAGACAGTACATAAAATATAAAATTAAAAGAGCTGCCCTCTTGATTTTTATTTTCCGCCTGTGGTATCGGCCAAAATACACACAATTTTAGTATCCAATTTTGGTTGGGCTAAAAACCTTGCCGAACGGAAGGTTTTAAGCCCAACTAAAATTGTACACTAAAATAATTCTGTTGATTGTGATCATGTCAAATTTTGAGAAATTTTTCGTTCCGTGAATTTTAATCAACACCTCGTATACATATTTAATAGGAGTAGATAGTTTTGCCTATCGTCCCAATCACACTCTTCCCCCTCCTTTTTTTTTTTTTTTGAACGGAAGCAGAGGCTTATCCCTTACTTTCTGTTTAGAATTTGGTTTCTGCTTCCTTCTAAAGACTTCTCTTTCTCTTTCAATCCAAGTATCTTCTTACGTGTTAGAGGCATTGTCCTCTTACATGCCGTGAATTAATTAATTATATCTATAATTCTTGAAATGTATGTATGTGTGTGTGTGTTTGATTGGATGTTGTTTATGCATTTCCACAGTTTTCACCCGATTTTAATGATTTTTTTTGTTTGATAGATAATTCTTCAGTGGCTGTTTTGAGTCCAATTTATTGGCGACAATGGATCTCCACTACTTCTCTCCATTATAACTCTCAGCAACTTTTTACTATTTACTATCTGTTCTTGGATATGTAACTTTCATAAAACAAATTAATAAAAAATAAATAGCTTATATTATTACAATAATATTATTTCTTATTATACAGTTCCCTTTTTGAGGGCCACGCACCGTTCAAATTGTTAAGCCCCACCATTTGGGAATGTACTTCATTAGCACTTAAATGTTAATAATATTGATTTTTGGGTGGGCTGACTTTAAACTTAAACTGCTCCAGTTGAACGGCAAAAATTCCCAGTAATGAAACACCCTGTCAAACACTGCTAGTATATATATATATATATATATATAGTTTATGAAAAACTAGGTAATCCGTATGGGTAAACCTAAGGAGGATAAAATCCAGAGAGTTCAATGTAAATCCTGAGCAAATAATTTAAATAAAAACAGACCACTTTAAGGTTCCATGTAATAAATTATTTCACCACAGCCCTTTTAAAAGGACTGCGGATCATCAGACTTTACTTCCAAACAAAAATGAAAAGAAAATTTACACATTTTTGACGGACCGTATTAAGTGAGGGAGTGGGGGGGGAGAGAGAAGACATGAGTGAGTTAGCAGACATTGACACATTTAAACGGTCAACTTAAAGGAAGTTATATATTGATAACGAAGGGGTCGAGAAGAAAAAACCCATAGAGAGAAAAAGAGAGAATTAAGTTAAGAGAGATGTCACTCATTTTCTTTGTAAAAAAAGGCTAGAAACTGACGCTGTTATTTTGCTTTACTTTCAAAGTGTTATTTTGGGGGTTCATAAAGATTATAATGTTTGATATAAATCTGAATGTCTCTAGACTGTCTACAAATTATTTAATTTGATGTTTGTTAGTGATTTATTTATTTTTTTAAATTTCGGAGATTTTCTATGAAATAGTCGATTAGAAAATATTCATAGAAAGTACAAAATTTTATTTTAAAATATATGTTTACTTCTAGTAATCTTTTTTTAATCTCTTTAAAAAAATTTTATTATTGATTATTAAGTTGACATCTCTATCCGTTTGAATTTTTTTTCATGAATTTAACTCGTGACTGTTTCTAGATAGGTAATCTCTTTTACTTATATATATATATATATATATATATAGACCTGTACAGCGATTAGGGTCACTCGTGGGTAGAGGGTTAGGTTAAGTCGTCGTTTATATTTAAAGGGGAAAAAGATAACCTAGACTTGAACAGGTTAAGATTGCAATGATTGGGGAAAACATCCGGTTCCACAGGTTCGCGGGAAGAAGTTGTTGGAGTAGAACTTACTTCTTGCTGAGTACGGAGAGAATGTGGGTGGTTTGTTACTATGTAAGTGGTAACCATTTGACTTAGAACTTTCCGTGGTAATAGCGAAAGAGCAGTGGGAGACGCATTCCACCTGTAAGGGAGCGGTTCGAGGGTGAAAAATAATTCTTTCCCAACAAGTGATCGGAGACGCTTTTGAAATGTATCAAGATTGAAAGTGAGGTCTAGTCAACTCCCGTCCAAATATGGCAACAGTACTTCATTTTCGGCTTGATCTGGCTCTTATAAAATATAAGAGGATAGCATAAAGAGACAGGTACTTACCGGAGCGGTCAATCATTTTACCTGCATCTTTTCCGATGGATCGTATATCGCAGTTCCAATTGATGACGGGTGTGAGTTTGAAGCCCGATATCCTCGCAAGGCAGGGGCGTTCTTGAGAGGACATCCGTTCGGCGGTAGTTCGGTGTCTGATCGACGGTGATAGAATCATACCAGTTTGGTGTTAGGGGCATTGAATGTAACCAGCCAGATTCTTTTCCAACTGAGAAGTTAGTGCTAGATCAGAAGAGAGGCCAGCTGCCAAACTTTGATCATCAAGAGTTTTTGAGGTGTGGCCGTATATCCTCGTATCAACGGCAGAGCTATTTACAAATGATCGGAGTAGATCATTTATGTACATCGGAAAGAGGGTTGGTCCCAGAAGTAACTCTTGGTGGACGCCTGCTTTGACAAGCAGTGCCTCGGATGACTGACCGCTTTGACACTATTTAGCTATAGTAATTGGCTAATGAATTAAGCATGGGAATTAAAAACGAGAAATAGTTAAGACGAGAAAGAGCTATAACGAAATACATACCGAGCAATATTATTTTTTTAACAAAGGAAAAATGGGTAAAGATTTTATTTTCATTTACGAAGAAAGATATTTTTTTCGCAGAAGACAGAGAATTCGTAAGAGAAGCAGATTCTGTCGGAATTAATTAATATCATGATAAGAGAGAGACGCGCCAAGGGAAACAGAATACGGGTAAAGAATAACAATTTCACCACACACGTAGAAATAATAGAAATTTCGATTCGGTCCAGCTGCATGTAGGCCGAAGTAATCGAAATTCGGTTATCTTGGATTCCGACGAAGAAAGCCAGCCGTATGAATACAGACCTTGATATGGTCATTGTTACTGCCTGTTCAAACTGTTAACGACAGACTTTCTGTCACCGAGAACGGGCATCTGGAAATGCGATAATATTGAGACGAGAAAGTCAAAGAGATTTGGTCTTCAAGTGTAAAACGACCACCCAGTTAAAAGTTGACTGCGGTAATTAATGAGTCAGCAGAAAAATTTCCGCTAATGAATTCCAGGTGACCCCAGGATAAGGTAAACATTTAATGACCACAATGTGCGATCCATAAGAATTCTGGCCGATAGAAAAGACAGAAAGAAAAGGGAAGATATTTTTTTTTCTTTCGGCGATAATGTAAACTAATGCCAGTCTAGCCACACCCACAGCGCCAAGAGATCATTGGCTAAAGTGGTAGCATGGGTGATAGGCGGAGGTGAATGTATGAGAAAGAAGGGAAACTAAAGGTATTGGTATGAGATACTAATATGAGAAAGGAAGAGTTTAGGAGGATTATTCTCCTCCGACCTCTCCTCACAGAAAGGGGAGAACCCCACTAAAACTGAAAGTAATTGACTTCCAAAAATGGGAAGTGATAAATTTTCCTGTCCGAAGACAAAGAGAATCCTTATTGTGGATTTGGAATTATCGAAGAACCCAAACCACGACAGGCCCAGACCCGGTTTTGGTCGATGTCCATATAAACGAACGTCCCCGGGTTTTCGGAGGAGAGTTGAGTTGGAGATCGGAGACAGATCTACATAGAACCGTTGAGCTCGGAGACCAGCCTCGCAGGAACTGACCGAAAGATTTCCCCGCCTTACGACTTAGACTTCTAACCAAAAGCATGTTTTAATAAAGGAAGACTTTAATGAATATCGACTGAAGATACCAAAAAGCAGTTTATTGAAAAAACAAGTTAAGATATCAAGACTCGCTTAAGAAAATCAAAAGTGTCACGAATCCATAGAAGGGGGTTGGGAGAAAGACGCACTCCTGTATTCAGCAGACAGATATAAAGATACTTGTTATTTCTCAACACATTTGAACCTCCTGAGTTTGTTTCATTATTTTTCTTTTACATAGACTTGTGCGGTATCAGCTTTACCGCGGATTCAGCTTGCACTACGGCCCGACGCCTGATTGATTTCGTCTACCTAAGAAAAAATCACAACGTGGGTAGGTTAGACTAGAGATCAAAGCAGTTACTTCGGTAACCAGAAGTTGGATGCGAGCTGAGAACCACAAAGCTGATATCGAATCTAGCCAGACATCGACCGCGACCAAGACAACGAGAGGAGTTAGTGTCACACATGGTTCCCTGTTAAACCAGGCTTTCACCCAAACCAGCCAAGGGTTAGATCGTCACAAATGGTGCTGCAACCAGCCAAGGGTTAGAGTGTCACACCGCTAATGACAACCTTTATGGATCTACTTGTTAGGATGGATTCTATAATATAGAAATCCCTTCCAGTGATGCCATAGCTGGAGAGCTTGCGCAGAAAACCTTTGTTTCACACCTTGTCGAAGGCTTTCGAGATATATAATGCCATGGTCTTTGCGGTGTGTATGTCATTAAGGGACTCACCAATTCTGTGTGTAATGGTAATTAGGACATCAGCAGTGGACTGGGCTGGTCGAAACCCATATTGCTCGTCGCACAAGAGTTTGTTCCTATGGAGGTGCTCGACGACTTTCTTGTTGATTAAAGCCTCAAAAAGCTTAGTGATGATAGTGAAGAGACGAATGGGTCTATATGGGGAGGGGAAAGACTGTTCGCCCGCGTTCTTGAACACCGGGCATAGGCTTGCCATTTTCCACAGGCTTGGTGAAGATTTACCCTTCAAGCAGCGGCTGAATAACGTTGCTAGGATCGTGGATAATTCTGGGATGATATTCTTAAGAACGACTACTGACATTTTGTCTGAGCAAGTGGCTTTTTTGGGTCGAGGCTTTTGATTACTGAGATTGCTCAGTGAAACGTGGGAAGTTGGGAAAGTGTTGGCCTTTGACATCTAACGTTGAATTTGAGTCAAACCTCGATCCGAAGAGCTTTGCTTTATCTGTCGAGCCGGATATTACTAGCCGCGTTGCCTCTAATCCAGAAGTCGCGAGATACAGTTTCTTTCTTTTCAACCATGGCCTGGACAGCACGTGCGTAACTGCACTCTGTGTCTTCCCAAACTTTCTTACAGCGATTGCAGGCGGTTCTGAAAATAGTAAATTGCCAGGCTACACCTCTCCTTACGATAGATTTTGAAGTAGTCGTTCCGGTAATTTATGGCTACAAGGAGTAAACCAGATTTGACTGTTTGATTTTACTGGAATTTTTGTGAGGTATAAAACACTCCATTCAAGAAAGACTAGGACAGCAGTTTTGTGGCAGCATGTTTGGAAAAGGTAAAGGTAGGAGCTTCCATCTTATAGGACCGAAAGTTGTCCAGTCTCCATTAGCGTAGCGAAAATTCGTTCTGTAGAACAGTAAATAAGAGTATGTCATTGGTTTGGAGTCAATATGGACACTGATTAAGGAATGCTCTAATGCACCAATGGGGGCTAAAACTTTTGCTAAGCGTTTTTCAGTGTAGGATTTTAGAAAAATTTCGAAGAGCTTCTACCGCTGTCTTGTCGCATCCGGGAGTCGGGTATATATATATATATATATGTTTCATTAAATAATATAGACAAGTGTTGTCTATTTATTTTATGTAAATACTTTGCATTTTTTCATTTTCATAAAATAAATAGACAACACTTGTCTATATTATTTAATGAAACATGTATGAATGAAAAAATGCTGCCTAAATACACACAATATATATATATATATATATATATATATATATATATATATATATATACATATATATATATATATATATATATATATATATATATATATATATTGTGTGTATTTAGGCAGCATTTTTTCATTCATACATGTTTCATTAAATAATATAGACAAGTGTTGTCTATTTATTTTATGAAAATGAAAAAATGCAAAGTATTTACATAAAATAAATAGACAACACTTGTCTATATTATTTAATGAAACATATATATATATATATATACCCGACTCCCGGATGCGACAAGACAGCGGTAGAAGCTCTTCGAAATTTTTCTAAAATCCTATAAACATATATATATATATATATATATATATACTAGCCACAAAGCAAGCTTAAGACAAATTTTTACAGAAAAATAAAGAAATAAAAATAGTGAAGCAACTTAATTGATAGTTAGAATTAAATTAATTTAATTTAATTAGCTTTCGTTTGGGGTGAGGAGATATTGGAGTGCCTTCTAGCGGAGGAAAGGAACTATCTTACTAGTATGGAGTGGGACTATTAGTCATTCCCTTTGTTTTTGCTATTTTTTCCCTTTTTTTCTGAATTTAAACGGAAATATGTCTACGATCTCTCTTTGAAAAGCGTCAATATATGTACAGGAGCATGAAAAACTTCGATAGACACGATAGAAAAGCTTCGATAGACACGATAGAAAAACTTCCATTAAATATAGTGTGATCAACAATTAACATTAAAATAATGTGCAGTTAAACTGTATAAACACCCGTAAATATTATATCGCCGACAGCTTAGTGGTAGAATATCCGCCTGATACCAATTCAGTCGGGTTTCGATCCTAGCTAGAGGCAACCGGATGTCTAGCCGCACTGATGAGCTGTGATACAGCGAAACAGTCTGTCTGTGGATGACATTATATATATATATATATATATATATATATATATATATATATATATATATATATATATATACATAATTTAACTGTTGAAAATATATTTCAATTG
>OZ010593.1:33874754-33954754 GCA_963932145.1 Acanthosepion lycidas | reverse complement strand
AAGAGGGGAGGAAAACTTACTGAAAATTATCGGACAATTGAAAAGACGCTAAGATTTAATGAAATACAGATTCTAAGAAAAAAAAAAGGAAAAATAATGAATGATAAGAGGAAGAAATAAATAAAAAGCTAATAATGAGCATAAAAATTACGTTTTAAAGATGCAACAAAAGGAAGTCGGAACGAATGATAAAAATAAGAAGGAGAAACCAAAAGCGGTGGTAGCAGAAAGAAAAAGACAATGAAAAAAAAATATGGCGTAGGAAAAATATCAAAGAAAGAAAGAAAGAAAGAAAGAAAGAAAGAAAGAATGAATGATAAACGGATTCGTGAAAAAAAACAGAAAGTTATTAGGTTGGTGCAAAAATAATGACGTAATAATGTCGTTTTTTGACGTTAAAAAATACGGCAAAAAACGACATTATTACGTCATTACTTTTGCACCAACCTAATACAAAAATGAAAGCATATTTCAATGATGTAACAAAAGAAAGAAAGAAAGAAAGAAAGAAAGAAAGAAAGAAAGAAAGAAAGAAAAAAAAATTATTGTGAAGCGATAAGTTGCGTGGAAAATGTTTACCAGACTTCTGATGGGGGAACTAGTAGCGTACTTTTTACAAGTACCGCTGTTCGGGGTTTGAATCCAGAAAAAAAGGCCTCCATTTTTAATTATACATTTTCCCATACAAAAATATAGTCAAAATACGACATTCCTAATTTTATTCACCTTCGTGGCAATCTACCAGATTTAGTTGTTTTCTATCAGATATTTGTCTATATAACAACAGCGCTCGTGTAGGTTTCTCTGTCAAAAAGGATAAACTGATTCCAGCGTAGAAGCATCCCAGATCGAAATTATTCTACACTCTGATGCCAGATAGAAATTCATAATACTTATAGACATAAAAAGTCGAAAAAATAGTGTAGTTTCGCAAGTTTCTACCAAAACCCAAATATTAACGCAAAAACTCGAGTCATATTCTTGAATACCTTAGTTAAATCGAGATTTTCTTATGGATAGCATGAAGGCGTCAAACTCGTTCAGAAATATCTGAACTGTAAGCTGCATACCGCTTCTTTCTCAGATCGATAAGAAATAATGGCTTCAAGCGAATGAAGCCTCTAAATCGAATGGAGGAACCTCCTTTTTTGAATCTGGCGCTACGCAATCACAAACAAAGAAGTGTACCAAATAAAAGAAACGACATCAACGGATGACTTTCAACAACAGTAACAACTAACCCTGATGACATATATAACTCGCAAAGAAATTTAGGAAATAGTTAATTTGTTGACGGTCCACACGACTTCGAACAAAAGGTTAAGAAGGAAATCCCTCAATATACTGGACAGCGCATTCAGAGTTACCAGAAATGACAATACCTATTTTCTCGAGAAATTGCGTTAATATAAAGATTTCATATATTTCGACTGAAAGTAACACTGGCTTCACAGTTTGGCGTCGTTTGTTTGACGGCATATCAATCTCATTGGATTTTTTAATACTAAAAAGGTTTTTATTGATGGTAACATATTTTTTTTCAAAAATGTAGAGTTGGTATTTTATTTTTCAAATATATATAGCTGGTAATAATTTTTCTTAAAATTGATTGGTGGTAATATTTTTTTACAAAGTGTTTCTGGTATCAAAAGCTATTTTTAAACTTTCATAGTGTTTTAACCCCAGATTGGGGGTCAACTTTTTGCTCATAGCTGGGACCCAAAAATATGCTACATCCCCGGGTCAGGATGGACCTCCAAACACCAGCAATTAGGAGGTGGCTCCACGCTGCTCAAAACCTCTTGATCAGAGGCCTTGTTGCTGGACGCAGATTATCGTCTTACCCAGCACGCGGATGTAGTTTATCTTCATACCCACGACGGCTAGCTTCTCGGCCTATGAATGTCGAAAGTTTCCTTAAGAGGAAACGGCTAATATTGCTATAAAATGAATTGTTAGTAATTCTACAATCAATAGATGCGGGTGGTAAATTTACGATATAAAAATGTATTGCTGGTAATGTTTTTAGATAAAAACGTATTGCTGGTGATGTTTTTATATAAAAATTTATTGATGCTATTTTTTACTATAAAAGTGTATCTTTATATTTTATAGTATATGGTTTGAGGGGACCGAAATTTGGGTCCCTAACAGGTGCTACAACCTCGGGCCATGCTAGATCAGGTAACAACAACAATTTAGAGGTTGTTCCACGCTCCTCAAAACTTCCAATCTCCAAATTAGGGTCCTTGCTGTCGGATGTAACTTATCGCCATGCCCATATATATTTGAAATTTTACATTTGACACAATTATGAGGCATGCGTTTGAAAATGTCCCTCACGGCACTACACGAAGAGAGAATGTACCTAAGTTGAGTTTAATCGAGTACCTGGAAACAAGGAGCTAAATAGAGAAAAAAAGACAAGATGGGTGACAGCAATCTTCCAAGGAGAGAGAGACTTTATATTTTCTTCTTTTATTTTTAATTTTACATCAGCGCTTTTGCTTTGGCGCGAGTATCGACTATTGGCACCCGTGAGAAAGTACTGACGTCCTTCAGCGGCTAAGAAATAAGAAAGACGCAATGAAAACCCAAAATTAGGAAAAACGGAGAGCCGAAAAAAGAAGCGGAGAGAAATTGAATGAATCGAGCCAGAAAGAAAGAAAAAAATTACAACTAAAGAAAGAAAACAAAAAGTAATCAAAACGAAAAAAATTCTATCGTTCTTCTGAAAGCCTGCAGCGAATAATCAGTCTTTTTACGTATTATGAACGTTTTTTTTTTTCAGCTATGGGGATCCACACTGCTGTAATTCGCTTCAGTGTATTAAAATTGTAGCGAATATTTGCTTCATATAATTCCGGAAAACTTTCAGAATGAGATTTGGGCCCCCGAGCAATCTGGCATTTTGCATTATTGGAATTGATATTTTTCCAAATTTTTTTATTCATGAAAACCATTCATAATATCAATAAAAAATAATAACAGTTTTCTTTTAACTAATTCAAGGAAGAGAGTGATATTATTGATTTACTTCGCAGACCCCAAGTTTGAAATTAAAGTTTACTAAACCGCCAAGGATTCAATGTA
The DNA here is from genome assembly GCA_963932145.1 of Acanthosepion lycidas. Lineage (NCBI taxonomy): Eukaryota > Metazoa > Mollusca > Cephalopoda > Sepiida > Sepiidae > Acanthosepion > Acanthosepion lycidas. The sequence goes on along the minus strand of OZ010593.1, from coordinate 33,951,661 downwards.
TTCAATTTCTTTTTATTCCATTGGTACAAGTGTAACCTTGGTTTCAATATATGTTTTATAGTCATTCATTTACTGTTAGTTTTTAAAAAATACAGAATTAGGTTTTTGATACAAAATAAACTTTTCTATTCGGAAAATATCCAATCGTTTAATATGAGCGAACATAAGTAGCCTACCTAGGGTAATGGCGTCTTGTTTTACTTCACTTCAAAATGTCCTCTTTATTACCTCACGCATGTATTCTAGCGTCTTTTCAGGGTTCGTTTTTTCTCGATATCGATAGCAGTTGTAGAGCCATCTTCTTCCTTTCACATTCTGAAATATCTTTCTTTTCAAACGCGATTTTTGAAGTCACATATCGCCAAATATGTACTGGAAATGTGAACGACTGATTTTGGTGATCAGCGCGTAGACTGACGGTTTGGAGGAATAAGAAAAGGCAAATTAACACGCTCGTTCATTCGCATCTCATTGAAAAACGTGTAAGCCCAAGACATTGACAGTCCACAATGATAAGTCGTTACGTCAAACTCCTGAAATATCTATCTATCTATCTATCTATCTATCTATTTGCGGTAGCAATATCTATTTATCTAGCTATCTAGGTATCTACACACACACACACACACACATATATATATATATATATATATATATATATATATATATATATATATATATTATTGCTGCCGCATATGGTTTGCTTCTTTTGTTATATATTTATAGATTCTTGATAAAATTCAAAGAAGATGCAATAGTATTCGTCCTGACCTGGCACCACGGTTCAGATATTTTCATACCGCACTAACGTATCTTACCTGTGACTTTTCTAAAAATATTTTCATGGTAACTGTTCAGATAAACTTTCCCCTGTGGTAACTATGCTTTAAGCAACTGGGTGACAGAACGTCGTCTGGAGGGGGGGAAGCAGATGGAACGAACTTGTTGACAGCTGCAAGGGATAAAGAAAGGTAGAGAGCTATGATCGCCTACGTCTTGAAAGAACATAGCACATAAAAAGAAAGACTAGATTGGTGGCAAGGCCTTATCCTTTTATAGTTGAAATGGCTAGACGTATCTGTAAGTTCTATGATAAAGGTTTCTTCTATAGCCCTACTCACTTGTGGAATTCTCTCCTGGCTTCTAGCATTCTTGTCACCTTTGATCTTCAAAAATTTAAATTCAATATCATTCATTTTTCGTCTATCTTTTTAATTCCTGTTTTATTGTTCTCTTCCCTTAATAGTGTTTCTTTTAACCATATTCCTTTTATTGTTCTCTCTTCAATAGTATTATTTTTTCTTATAATATCAGTCACTCAGTAACCACTTGCTTGTAAACAGGTTTACTGCCTTTCTTGGATGAAGTGTTTATACACACACACACACACATATATATATATATATATATATATATATATATATATATATATATATATATATATATAATTGTGAACATAGAAGTTAACACTTTTAGGCGACAGTCTGTTTTAAGCTAGACGCAATCGTGACCTGACGATAGCGTCTAGCATGAAACAGACTGTCGCCTCTAAGTGTTGACTTCTCTGTTAAACTTTTATATTTACACACGCTCTATCTCTGATACTGAGCACTTTCTCCCATCAATATAGCACATCTTAAGACTATATTTCTTCATATATATATATATATATATATATATATATATATATATATATATATGTGTGTGTGTGTGTGTGTGTGTGTGTGTGTGTGTATAAAATAAATATATATACACACATAAACACACACACACACACATTCTTCGGAGGATCATAGCTTCTTCGGAGGGCTCTTGATTGGGCCTTCATCACAATAGGTAGGTAGGAGTAGATGCAATAGGCAACAATAACCTACAGAAGAACCTAACCCTAACCCCTACCTTTAAGTATTGCACTAATATTCAAGCGTACCTTTTAAAAATCCAACGATAAAAGTTCAGCTCTATAACCAGAAGTCTTAGGCTGTCAAATCACAGGAGTATAGTGACCCAGCCAACGATTTGGGAAACTTTGATGAAGATAAGCGCGAACAGTATGGGCAAAATGAGGCGGTATACCATTCTCTTGGAAATAACCTGCACCTCTGATTTGTATGGGTAAGTTATCAGTGGAAAACTCTTGCAGCATTTGTAAATAAAGAATTTGTAGTCACCGTTGGAGTTGTAAAGAAATATGGGCCAATTACACCCAGTTACTCTGGTTATGCCGTCGAATAAAGGATCACGTCTACAGCAAAAAGTTAGAAACATCGAAGAATTCAAGGACAGAATGAAAGGTGTAATATCATACATTCCCCGTGAAATATGTGTCAAGGCACTAAATTGTACTGTTGATCGCTGGGTTTTGTACTTCGATCGTGCTGGTGGACAGGTGGGGACTGTTCAATAAACTCTGAAGAAATGATTCCTCTAATTTTAACATAATCTTACACTGTATAGTATAGTATATGTGGAATGAGCGGGGTATTCAAATGGATACGAAAATTCAGGTTTACATAGCTCTTGGGTTCAGAGTCGTGGACTCCATACAGGTAACATATACACCAGCTGAATGTTTTCCATAAAAGCTGTCTGCGGGCCATCTGTGGAGTTAACCTTCAAGATAGGACATCTAATGTAGATCTGTTTAACAGGTGTAATATTGGAGGAATCGAAACTTTCCTCACACATACTCAGTTACATTTGACTGGTCATGCCTTGAGAATGTCTGATAACAAGATACCGATGATCCTAATGTATAGACAGTTAGATCAGAGCTACAGGAATGTATGACGCCTATGGCTAAGATACAAAGACAACTTGTCAGCTACCAATATACCTCATAACACACTCGAGCGCTTAGCCTTGGAGCGGGTAGAATGGGGATCAACGTGTTTAGTGAATTCAGAAGTTTTCACTCTGCTAGTCTGAATCGTCTTCAAGAAGCGAGAGCAAGATCTAAAAAGTCTCATCCCACAATCATCACTCTTGCTCTATATGTGGCCTTCTTTGTAAATCACTAGCGGATCTTAAGTGCCAATTAAGATTATCGCACAAAATTTCATAACTGAATCAATTGGTTAAATTGTCAGATCCACATACGTCGAAACCGACAGGAGAGTCCATTACACACACACACACACACACACACATATATATATATATATATATATATATATATATATTGTTCATAAAAAAAGCATGATAAGTTTATTAAGTATATTTTCTATTTAATAAACCAGCAAATTTTTTTCTCAACCATGTGGTTTCCTCAAAGAAAAAGGGCCACGAAATTGCATATTTATTCTCAGAATATCAAAAAGTTCAATATATGAATCCATATGTTTAACATATATATACACATGTTATATAGATTATGCAAAAACGTTTGATAAAGTTTGTCACAAATATTAGATTGGTGCAAACATAATGTCGGTTTTTGACGTATTTTTTAACGCCAAAACCGACATTATTTTTGCACCAACCTAATAATTGTTAGGACTTCTAGGTAACCTTGCCATATTATATTAGAATCCAGAACTTATACTGGAATCAATCTGCCTGCACACGGAGGGAAAATAAATTCAGTAAACATTCAAAATTAGAGATGAATGTAAGACAATGTGGCGATTTGGAGAGAATTAAAAATGCCGCAAAGATTCATTGTTGGCAGTCACAATTCTAGCAAAATACGACACATTGTTGATAACAGATACAGAAAGGAAATTAAAAGATCGCCAAGAGAAAGTAGTGAACGAAGGCTAGAATAAAAGACGAAACTTCATTTGCAGGAACGTTTCGTTGGCAACAAACGGAACAGTTCAACATGCAAATTAGAAATTGGAAATGCCAAAATCAAGCAAGAACAATAATTTAAATATTTATGTAGCGTTTTAGCAAAAAACGGAAAGAGCAACATCGAAATAAAAAGCTTAGCAAGAAAATATTAAGAAAAAATGGAATTTTGATAGAAATAAAGAAAAGAGTACTGAATTGCTATATATTAGGTTGGTGCAAAAATAATGACGTAATAATGTCGTTTTTTGACGTTAAAAAATACGTATAAAACGACATTATTACGTCATTATTTTTGCGCCAACCTAATAATATGGGTCCTTCACTATGGCTGTACAATCACTTCACGGATGAGGGAAAGACTTCAACACAACAGAAATATGGTAATACAGTAATTTGATGAGACTACCATGGACTTATCATGTGAGCAATGGCGAAGTTTTGGAGATGTAAAGAAAAAAGACCTAACATCAGAAAAATGCAGCTTGAATTTTAGTGCCCGTAAAAATGGCTTGGAAAATTAGACACTCACGGGACCTTTTGAAGGCAGAAGGGACAAAGGAAAAAAACGTTCAAATTACTTAAGGAGCTTTGTGTAAATGGATAGCAAAACAGGGTTTAGGAGTGATAGCAAAAAGCCAAAAGTTAGTAAGAACTAGAAAAGATAAGAAAATTAATGCGAGCCATCTTCGTCAACGTTTTGAATTGGCATTTCATGTAGAAGAAGATGTATGGGTTGTAAAACGGATGGGAATTACAATCCGAGCAGAAATTTCGTCTTATGCAAAAGAAAACTATAAAAGTGTCTTGGTTGAAATGGCAGAAGACAAGGTCACGAAGAAACAATGGCCAAAAGTTACGAAAAGATTGAAATAATTATGTGCGATTTGATCAGCCTTACGACTCTCAGGTGAATTGCCGGCTCAGTGCCCCTGGCTCTGGCGATAAAACTCAATTTCATGCTTACCTAACTATGGACCGGCCACTTTAAAACAACGTCCGGTACTTTCAGGCAACATAAGGCAGCAGGACTAGGCAGTAATCGGGACTAAATTGGACACGACCCCGCTGTCCAAGATTATTCCTGTATTTGCCAGCGAGTACTTCGTCACCCCCTAGTTCTGCAGCTCGTCTTGGCTCCATTCTGTTTGTAAACATAGATAGTAAATTTTATTTTTTAATTCTTAGATAAGGATAAAATATAATCTAACTATGCTTCGTTTGTAAAGTGTTGTAACAGAAGACGAAGCTTCCTTTTTTTATTTTAATACCATATTTATTATTCTAATAATTTATTTTTAATGCTATATTTATTATTTTCAATGTCATTCATTATTTTAATAATTTATTTTTAATGCTATATCCATTATTTTTAATGGCATAGTCATTATTTTAATAATTTATTTTTAATGCTATATTTATTATTTTCAATGTCATATTTATTATTTTAATAATTTACTGTTAATGCCATATTTCTCATTTTAATAATTTATTTTAATGATATATTTATTATTTATAATGCCATATTTATTATTTTTAATACCATATTTATTATTTTAATAATTTATTTATGTCATATTTATTATTTTAATGACATTAATTATTTTTAATGCCATATATATTATTGTAAAAATTTATTTTTAATGTCATAATGTTATTTTAATAATTTATTTATGTCATATTTATTATTTTAATGACATTAATTATTTTTAATGCCATATATATTATTGTAAAAATTTATTTTAATGTCATATTTATTATTTTAATAATTTATTTTAATGCCGTATTTATTATTTTTAATGCCATATTTATTATTTCAATAATTTATTTTTAATGCCATATTTATTCCGGATATTGGTAGGTGTTAAAATATTCCTCTGATTTATTATTTCTAAATAGCTAGGTTTATTTTTATTTTTTTTATTTTTTTTTTTTTGGTGTGGCGGGGGATAATAGTGACATGATTTCCCCTTTCTTTCTCCTCTACGGGTTTGAAATAAGAATCTTTGCTCCTAGATCACCTGTTACTGAAGTCTAGATATCAAAATTTACGCTGTTGATTAATTTATTAGTTGGCGGTGAAGTGATGAATGTATGACTTCTATTAGAGCATTAGTGTGAAAGTGAATGCAACAGTCATAGACTTTGAACACGGGTTGTTGATTTCAAATTCCAAGCCGATAACAGGGTACGCTACCAGTAAATTCCATATGATTCTCTTAGTTCGACATGCAAACAAAAACACAGTTTGTGTGCAAAGTGAAGATTAATCACACATAACAAGATAATTGGCCGTGCATTGTATCTGAATCAATATTCCATTATGTCATAGTTATTTTTATTCTTGCTATTTTTTCCATTTCTTTTTTAATCATTTCATTTCAAGCGAATAAAATTACTCAACTGCAAAGGGTACCTAAGTCATAGAGAATTTGAAAAAAAAAAACAACAAAACATTAAGAACAGAGAATAATAAAAGAACGGGAATTAAGAAGACAGGAATTAACGGATTAATATTGCATTTAAATCGTTGAAGATCAAAGTTTACTGGAAAGCAAGAAGTCGGAAGTGAGTTCCACAATGGAAAAGGAAATTGTTAGAATAGAATATACGATTACATGTAGCCATTTCAAGTGTAAAATGGTAATTCCTTGCTACCAATCCCGTAACTATCGTAATATACTTTTTTTTTTCATATGGTTACCTGTCCCTCTATCGCTTTCAATTTGGATAAACAAAACGTTTTTGGAATGCCCCACAAAAATCTGATTAAATTGCCAAATATCAAATTTTGCTTTTTAAAAACCTGATTGTTCGGTAGATGATTTTTCAAACAACTATCTATCTATCTATCTATCTATCTATCTATCTATCTATCTATTTGAAGCTGTCCATTACCTATCTCGTTCCGTTCATATCTATCTATCTATCTATATATCTATCTATCTATCTATCTATCTATCTATCTATCTATCTATCTATCTATCTATCTATCTATATATCTATCTATCTGAAGCTGTTCATTACATATCTCGTTCTGTTCATAATTATCTATCTATCTATCTATCTATCTATCTATCTATCTACCAATTTGAGTCTGTTCGTTATTTATCTATCTCATTCTGTTCATATCTATCTATCTATCTATCTATCTATCTATCTATCTATCTATCTACTATCTAATTGAAGCTGTTCATTACCTATCTCGTTCTGTTCATATTTATCTATCTATCTATCTATCTATCTATCTATCTATCTATCTATCTATCTATCTGCTGCATGCTAACATTAGAATTCTTGGTGTTTTGTTTTTTCATCGTAGAACCCAAATTGCTAGTACAGCTGTGACTTAATTTCAGTAAGTTTCTGTTGAACATCTTGTGGAAAAAAGAACTCTTAGGGATATTCTTATCGAGCAACTTATGAAATATCTTCCATATGTTAGATTCCACCTCTAGATTAAACGGGGGATTAAACCAAATATTTTTCTCCTCCTCTCATTTCTCATTTGTTGATTCATTTGAGGTCTGAATTTCAATCCTATGTTCTATGCCAATCCTCTTTAAATGCTTTTTCGTACACTATGTTTTTTCTTCAAAAATTTCTTGTTAGCCTGCACACACACACGCACACACACACACACACACACACACATATATATATATATATATATATATATATATATATATATATATATATATATATATATATATATATACATATATATATGGAGAGAAAGAGTAAAGTTTCACGCATGCTCTCTTACATTGAACGAGAAATTGTCAGTTATCATACAGTATTGGTTACTATATCTAGGCTCTCTAATTTCTTTTCGACTACACAGACCAATAGATGCCAAAAATAATTATGGTCCCTTTATTTCAAATACGAGTATCCACGACACTAAATTTGCTGTAATAAAAATGTTGGATTAAAGATAAATTAATTAATTCCTTCGAAATTGCTTCCTTTATGCCTCGGATACGAAACTGAGCAATCATGCGCTTTCGGCCAAAACAGTTTGAATGCGGAAGTGTGCTCCTTTAAAAAGGAACGACCTAATTACAAAGAAAACAAATTCGATTCCTGCTTAGGAGCTCATTTTTTGATTAAGATATCTAGAATGCAGAATTGGGGTGATCCACAAAGTATTGTAATTTTCCAGGAGAGCATTTTCTTTTCCTACATGACCCAATGTGTCTTAGGAATGCCTGCCAGAGAATTGACTGAGATTCAGCAATATGTAACTTCTTTGCTCTATGGATTTGAGCACGAATTTCGTTTTACATAAAAAATTATCATATGATAGTTTTCTTGTCTATCTGCATGCATATTTTTATGAAGAGGTGTATCAAATGTCGCATCTTCATCATGCGGCCGTTGATACGTGTGGTTTGTTTTCTTAACATAACGTTATTTATTTTACTATATCATATCACTATATTTTGCATTTTATTTTACCATTTTCCTGAGTATAAACCAAAATAATTTCTTCTTAGAAAGGTATTTTCAGTTTTATTAATAGTTACATTTTTTAATACAATTATCCAAAGTGTTTTTAAATATACTGAGATCCGAAGACGGATCCGGATATACAAGAATTCATTCCAAAAGCTGAGAAGAGTAATGCGGAACAGGGGGATTTTTTTAGTGTCAAAAAAAAAAAAGAGTACTGTTCTGCTACGTGACATCTGTCCTCCCATACGGCAGCGAATTTTGGATGGTCTCCTCAAATATGAAGAAGAAACTGGAGGCAGCGGAGATGTAGTTCTATAGAAGGATGCTAAGGATATCATGGACCGAGTTTGTGAGCAAAGATGAGGTCTTGGGGAGGATGCAAACAAGTAGGAAGCTTATACTTAACATGAGGAAGAGGGAGATGAAATTTCTGGGACACCAACTGAGAAAGAAGCACCTGGAGAATCTGATACTCTCAGGTAAAAAAAGAGGGGAAAAGGAGACAAGTGAAAGCAATGCATGACATACCTGGGGGGCAAGTGGATAGCGGAATGTAGTCTGGGGGAGTTAGCAGAGGCACGAAACTTATTCAGAGCCACAAGGGATAGGGGGAAGTGGAGAGCCATGATCGCCTACGTCCTGAAAGGACACAGTACATAAAAAGAAAAAGAATGTTTCATGATAACGATCTTTTATTATTTTATCATTAGTTCTGATAATGTCCTTATTGATGAGAGCGTTGAAAGCAGAATACAAAATCCGATTATTTTCATATATTCCATCTTTCTTCGTACATTTTATGCCTTTCATTTTAGCACGTACACAGACCAACGCACACACACACACACACACACACACACATATATATATATATATATATATATATATATATATATATATATATATATAATTATTTATTTAAAAATATGATTCCAACTCGCTACATAAGAGGTCTCATGTTTCAAAACAAGAGCCGAAAACTTCAAAATAATATTTGAATTAACTTGAGTGAAAGTAGGCTCTGTTCCATCTTCAAGCGAAATTTTTTGGGAATGACTTATTTCTGAAATTTACGAGTTTTAATAGTATGGTCAGAATTGAAATCAAAAATTTCCATGGTAACATCAAGGGCGTGATCACTCTGTTGAAAAAGGGCAAAGGTGGTGGGGGGAACCTAGATGATTACAGGCCCATAACTCTGCTAAACACAGAGTTAAAGATTATGGCCAAGATCCTTCAGGAGCGTTTGCAGTCAGTTGCCGAGTCTCTGTTGGGACCTGAGCAGACTTGTTCTGTGAGGGGCCGAACAATTCAGAGCAACCTGCATCTGATCCGCACGATCATAGAGGGTGTAAAAGACGACGAAGAAGCCGCGCTGATCAATTTGGATCAGTCCAAGGCATTTGATAGGGTCGACCATCGCTACCTTGCAGCTGTCCTGCAGGCCGCTGGATTCGCACCCAACTTCTGCCGCTGGATTAGCCTCCTGTATCGCTCCCCCAGTGCGGTGGTACAGGTGAACGGAAGGCTGTCGGACGCGTTCGTGCTGTCTAGGTCGGTTCGTCAGGGTTGTCCGCTGTCGCCTCTCCTTTATGCTTTGGCGTTGGAGCCTCTCCTTCGCCGGCTGAAGGACGAGACCGGCAGTCCGGCCCTACGTGGAATTGCCGTTCCTGGAGGGTCTCGAGCCAGGGTATCCGCGTACGCCGATGACGTATCTGCTTTCGTGTCGTCCCGCAACGACATTGAGGTGGTACAGAAGGCGCTTGATCGGTACGAGAAGGTGACAGGGGCCAAAATAAACCGCGACAAGTCGTCCGGCTTGCGGTTAGGTGCCTGGAAGGGGGTCGCTCTTCCGGGCCGCTTCGGTTGGACAGACGGTCCTGTCCGCATTCTTGGAGTGTGGTTTGGGCCTGACCTCCAGCTGGAGAAGAATTGGTCTGAAGTACGAGCAAAGGTCGATTCCGCCGGTCAGACTTGGAATCGACGGAGGTTGTCCGTGAAGGGCAGGGCGGAGGTGTGTGCTACATACATTTTCCCCCTGATTCTTTATCGATTGTCCGTACTTCCTCTCTGTAAGACTCACAAGAAGGCGCTCGAGCAATCGCTATCCTCCATTTTATGGAGGGGACGCGGGAATCGGGTCGACAGACGAGTCTGCACTAAACGTCCGTGTCATGGGGGGCTGGGAATGCCGCACCTGCCGAGTCACATCCGTGCCTCTAGGTTGGCTTTCCTACGCCGTGCATTGACTGGAGGAGATCCGATTCTGGAGGGGATTGTTAGGGACGCGTTCCCTGGCCTTACCATCAGTCCCCCCATCTCGCGGGTTGAGCGCGGTCGTAAACCCCGGGATCAATCGGTTTTCCTTCGCGAGTGTCGGTCGGCCTTGAGGGCCGTTCCCCGGTCCAGTGACCTTTCTCGGCCTAGGAAGGTCTTCTATCGTGAATTAGTGGAGAGGCCCGCGAAGGATCTCCTACGAGATACGCTCGGCTTGTCGGAGGAGGAGTACTGCTCCTACTGGTCTTGGGCGCCAGCGGCGGATTACCTCAGTAACCCTGAGTTTTCGCTTAGCTGGCGATTGGCTCGGAATCGGCTGCCTCTCAACGACAAGGCTTTCATATGGGGCTTGGCGGATTTGCCAGACTGTGAACGGTGTGGCCTTGGCTTAGAGGAAACAGCTGCGCACGCCTTCTACCATTGCCCCCAGGTCCGCCCCTTATGGGACCATGTCGGCGAGCTGACGGCTCGTCTCGCTCCCGAACAGCTTGTGTCCATTGATCGCGCATACGCGTGTGACAATGTGTCGCCCCCGTATTCCGGGATGAAACGGATGGTGTTTCTGACGCTGATGGCCACGGCTCGAATGGTGATTTGGACGACGCGAAAGGAGGAAGTCTTGCGAGGCAACCGCCTTTCTCATTCGGATCTGATTCGATTCTTTGAGCATCAGCTCAAGATGAAGATTAGATCGGATAGAAAACGATTGCATTCGACAGTCTTTAGCGAAAGGTGGGTAAAAGAAGCGAGCTTGCTTCGTGTGAACGGGGCTAGCCTTGATTTTCTCTTCTAGGTCAACCTATTGGACATCGGGGTGGCTTCCTGTGGAACCCTCCCCTTGGTTAGGTTAGACAAGCTTCAGTGTACCTAGTTAATGTGAGTAAGTGTTGTTCCTGGCCTGCATCCCGGCCGTTCTTTGGTTATGATCCAAGTCGAGATTCCCATCCTCCCCAGTTTGTTTTGACCCCCGCCCCATTTTCATCTCGACTGGGTCAGTTTTATATTTTCCCATTCCAGCCTAATATTTTATACTTTTTCCCACTCCCTTAGCGAGAGCGTCTCTTGATTTTGTCCCCTGGGCAGAATACAGCGGCCTCTCTGTTTTATGGGTTGGACGGTCCCTACTAACATCAATTATGTTTAGTTTGTATTTGTGTTTATTTTAAGTTTATTATTGGGTTCATTTCCCTCCCCTCTCATTTTATCATTATTAGAATTGTATATATATATATCATCATTAGAATTTTCATGGTATGGAGCGCGATTTTGGTAGGTCTCCCTTGAGAGCACGTGGTATTATGGTGGTTGAAGGATTGTTTGGTGATGGACGAGTTCTTTTGGTGAATGTGTAAAATGTAATGTACGAATGGGTCGCGAATCTGATTAGCTAGGTATAAGATAGTTAGTGTTGACCAGCCTCTACCCCTCCCCTTTATTGGCCTTGTGCCACAATTTGTACTTTTTGTTCAAATAAATACCAGTCTTGTTCTTATGTCCATCGTCTTAGTCATGTTGAATTGATAATTTTAATTATATTTTATGAATATGTCCTGAAGATGGTTTATTAGACCGAAACGTCCGACGTTGACATTATATTAACATTAAAACAGCATAATTGCATATAAGGATTTTTGTTTGTTTTTTCTGTATATTTTCTTCACACTAATGTGTGTGTATGTGTGTATTTCTATATGCCACAATATCTTGTCTCTATATATTGCTCAACACCACTCTCTTGTAATGACATGCGTAATCCATTTTCCTTTTAATTAATCTCTGATGACGATCCCGCAAGATGATTTTTCTGACTATTTTGAATAGTTAAAGAGGGGCTCAGTTAAGGGAACCCAGACGAATATTTATTTTGTTTAGGGTAAAAGACTACTACATTAGGTTGGCAAATGTACCCCTTAAATAGTTGGATTTTTTTTTTTTTTTTTTTGACAGGTCTCGTACAGATCTGTCTATCTCAAAGCGTTCATAATTTCTATATGTCTGTGGGTGTTTTATTTCGTGAAATGGATTTTCTAATCATTTCATTCCTTTCATGGTGTATGGCAGCTGGAAAGAAAGTAGGAGAGAAAGAACGAACAAAGAAAAGAAAAAACAAAAGAAAGAACGAAAAATAAACGAAGAAAAGAAATAAAGAAAAAGGGAGAAAAGAAAGAGAAAATAGAAGAAAAAATAGAATATAGTTGGTAATTGACCATAAAAGTAGAGAATTATGACAAAGTAAAATTAAATTGAAGAAAGAAATGAGAAAGACATAATGAATTGGATTTATGAGATTTTCTCTCGTTTACAGTATTTGTTATGTTGCAAGAAAGAGAACAAGGAAGGGCGGCCATTGACAATCACAAAATGGAAAATTATCACAAGAATGATCTAAAGAAAGCAAGAGAACAAGGAATGATTTTCATTAACAATAACAAAATGGAGAATTATCAAAAAGAAAGAAAGAAAGAAAGAAAGAAAGAAAGAAAAGTAAGATAAGAATGAAAAAGAAAGAAAGATATAAAATATACTCGAAAATTGACACTAGATATGAATTATCAAAAGAAAAAAAATTATCAACAAAATAAAAAGAAATTATAAAAAAAAAAGTAAGTTTGAAATGGAGAACGAAATGTTGAAATGTATTTTAAAGATTTTCTCTATTTCTCAGCTATATCACGTTAAAACACCGTTTCCAGTACGATCAGCAAATTTAAGCAACGTCGTGCCTGATCAGTAACTAGATGGGTGGTCGTTTGGGAATACCAGTTGCTGTAAGCTTGGATGTGCGGATGGTGTAATGGATAATGGCTCAGAACTGTTAATCGAAGTGCCGAGTTCCAGTTCTACTTACGAACAAATAACCTTAGGAAAGGTATGGATCCACTTCTCCTCAATCCTGCTATGGGTTAATTAAGACTTGTGTCTAATTTATTATTATCCACCCCAGAAAAAAAAAATGTTACAATCTAAAAATATATTTGGCTTTAAATAACCTATAATGGGTTCATAAACCGTGGAAAACGAATCAATCAGTCTATTTTTCGGAATATGTTAACGTGAAAGAAAGAAAGAAAGAAAGAAAGAAAGAAAGAAAGAAAGAAAACAAAGGTTACTCTTGACAATAACAAAATGGAAAATTATCACAAGATGTAAAGAATGAAGGAAATAAAGAAAAAGTTAGAAGGAAAGAAAAACTATAAAAGAAGGATGGATACTGACAATAACAGAATAGAAAATTAACACAAGATAGATAGATAGAAGAAAAGAAAGAAAGAAAAAAGAAAGAAAGAAAAATGAATGAAAGAAAGAAAAAAGATAAATTATCACAAGATAGAAAAGGAGAAAGAAAGTAAAATATATAAAAAGAAATCGAATAAAAAAGCCATTTGGTCATAAAATTACAGACATATCATAAGAACGAAAGAAATAATGGAAGAAATAATGAAAGAATTAGGTTAATAGTATAAAGGATAGCTAAAGTAAACGAGCAGAAATAAATGAGGGAATGGTGTAAAAAGAAAAAAAAAACATTTTATGTTGTTATTGTGAATAGCCAATTTTTGGCTATTCACAATAACAACGTAAAATTCTAAGAGGAATGAAAGAAAGAAAAAGAAAAAAGATGGCCATTGAGAATTAAAATGGAAAATTATAACAAGAAAGAAAGAAAACGAAAATAAAGAAAAAGAAATGAAGATACTGAGTCTTAAAAAAGAAATATCATAGAATGCTAAAACCTAAACGAAAAGAAAAGTAAACTGAAACAATGTTATTAAAATGAAACAAAATATACAAAACGTTATTTTTTTAAAGTGTCGAACAATTATAAAAACACAACATGAATTGATCAGTATTCTCGTAAATTGTACCGTATATATTCTTAATATTCATATGTGACTGTCATCATGTTTCTTCTTCTTCTCTTCATATTTCCTAGATTCTTCCTATTTGATAACTACCTCACCTCAAATTTTTATTATTTATCAAATAGGAACGAACGTTTTTTTCCTTCTGTCAGATTCAATGAAAGTCAATTTATTTTCGCGATTGCTCGATGACATCTTCTCAAATACACAATGACATTGGGAATTGACAATTCCGTTACGAATGCAGATAAACACGTTCAGTATTCATGTATTATTCGCTCGCTAGAGGGCGCTATTTTCCCAGGGCTTTTGTTGTTGTTGTCGTTGCTGTTATTACATTATTTTCTTTTTTTTTCCCATTAAATTTGTTTTTACTCTGGTGTAGAGATACGTTACGAAAGCGAAAAATATGGCCATATTTTCCTGCTCCGCCATTTTTTCATCATCATTCTTGTTAGCACTGCTGCTGAAAAAATGAGCCGTAATAAAAATAATAATGATGTCAATGATGATAGAAATTAAGTGTGACGAACACGGCAATAACAAAGAAGGTAAAAAAAAAACGAAGAAATCAGACAAGTTGACAATAAATTGAAGAAGACAGAATGAATTAATAAATAAAGTTAGGATATTGAAAATGATTCAGGAGACAAAAGTAATGAATAGCCAGATGTGCTGGGAAGGGTTGCGCAAAGAACACTTGAGAAGTTGAAGGGAATCATTTGGAACATAAAGTAGAATGAACTACATCAAAGCTGAAATAGAAACGATACAAAAGAATAACAAAAGCCGCCTCAGCAGAATCGGATATAAAAGAGTTATTCAAAGAATTGTTTGGGCAGGAAAGTTGCAAAGAAACGGGAGGCAATTACTACGTCATTTTTCATGTGATCTACAAAAAGGATATACATTTGACAAAAAACAAACATCGTCAACATTGCAGTGCTACTTTGGAACAAATGATAATTCTGATGAAGTATCGTATTTATTTGGACTATTGCTTTCATATCGCTTTCATATGGATTGACATTTGTTTATAGATACATGACATACACTACGCTCATCCTTACGACACTTAAATAGGGAAAGAGTTGACTTGGACGAAATGTTGTATATATAATAAAACTATATTTATTTATTCGGTAGAGTTAGCTCGGACTTTGCTGAGTTTATTGCCTCAACCACCACGGTTTTGCGTCAAGGTCGGGAGGTCATTAAAGAGATATTCTATGTATGATTGTTTAGAGGCATATCAACAACTTATGGGTTATTAAATGCAGAAATTTAATTTTCTTGGAAACATTAGTAATTTCATATACAAAACTGTATTGCTGGTAATATTTTTTTTTTCAAAAATGTATTGCTGGTAATATTTTTTTTAATATGAAAAATTTATTGCTTGTATTTTTACTATAAAAATGTATCTTTACAATTTCATACTCTTTTTACCCCATTTTGGGATTAATAATAATATTTGTCCATAGCTGAAACCCTGACAGGTGCTACGAAAACAGTAATTAAGAGGCGGTATCACACTCCCTCAAAACCTCCCAATCAAACGCTTTGCAGCTCGGTGTAGTTTATCGCCATGCCCAGAATAAGACATCCTGTGTCATAACATAACTGCTCAGTATAGGTCGTTGCTGGGCGACCAACCCGTCTTGCTCCATGCCTAGGTGTGCAGAACTGTAGATCACAGTTTAAGAGTGTAGAAAAATCAGGGATGGGTTCATACACCTATGATTTAGTTGGATATTGTCTCCAGGTGATATTAAGTATAACTCTCAGCATCCGATTGTAGGTTCCATCAAGGATAGATTCTAGGGTTTTTGTTAATGTCCGGGCAGTGGCACCATATATTAACATCGCCTCGACAGTGGCTCGAAAAAATCTTCGCTTGAGGTTTTCTGGTTGACCATATTTCTAGATCATATTTCGAGATATTTCATTGATTCCCCTAAGATAGTTTGAATTGAGCCTTGCTGGCTGAAGCCTATAAATTCAATTTTAGCGGCGTTGACATAGAGTCTAATATCATTGACAGTATCTTCTAGATGATGTAGAAGAACTGTGACATTGTTAATGGTGTCTGCAGTGGCAGGTCATCTGTAGATTCAATATCTGTTAACTTTTTGCAGGATGTACTTTATCGTCATACCCAGAACGAGGCATTCTGTGACCTATATTTGGTTAGTATAGGTGGTTGCTGAACAACCAACTCGTCTTGCTCCATGGCTAGGTGTCCAGAACAGTAGATCATTCGTGAGTTATTGTTTTGCTCTCCTGCAGTGTCCTGAAAAGAGGATTCTACCTTCACGTAAGATTGAAGAAATGTCAGGAATATTATAGAGCTCTGATTTAATTCGATGTCATCTTCAGGTGATGTTAAGTATAGCTCCCAGCATCCGTGTGTAGGTTCCATCAAACTCAGATTCTAGGGTTGTAGTTAATGTTCAGACACTAGCACTATACATTAACATCGCCTCTACAGCGGTTCGAAAGGATCTCCACTTGAGGTTTTCTGGTCGATCAGATTTCTAGATTACATCGATTTTATTCAAGGTGTCGCAGGCTTTACCAATGCGAATTTTCACATGCTTTTTAGTAGAATTTATATCTCTTCCTAAAAGATTCGAGAGATTTTATTGATTCACCTGAAACAGTTTGTATTGCGCCTTTCTTGTTGAAATCTATGGATTCAGTTTTAGCGGCGTTGACATAGAGTCTAACATAATTGACAGTATCTTCTAAATGATGTAGGAGGACTGTAACATTGTTAATGGTGTCTGCAGTGACAGGTCATCTGTAGAGTCAATATCTGTCAATGTTATTTTTCAGGATATTGGCTTGAAAGATGATAAAGTAAAACCTAGATGATGCTTGTCGGGATAAGTTCTCAATACGTAATCAAAGGTGTAAGTGTGTCAACCAGAAGGATCCCTGATTTGATGACGAAGAAGTTAGTATCTCTGTCTGCGGTATTTTTATAACAATAAAACTACAATAATATAATAATCTATAATAATCGCTGAGTCGATAAAAACATTTATAATAGTCAAGATTTGGTGTAATTAGGCAGCAATTGTTTCTTCAAACATGCCTTAAGAGTATAGACATCTTGTGTCTATTGAGTTTATCGATCTTCCTCTTCAAATTACGAATTATGCTTAGCAAAAGTGACATTTGTTGATGCACGACATTTTCAAAACTTTTATAATGGCTCTGGCCATGGTTTCGATACTCCTTAGTTATCTTCAGGGGGATGTAATTAGTTTATGGTATCAAAAATGGTAAAAGTCATAGTAGTACATTTGGTGCGAAATTATTTTAAAATTTAATGAAAGAAATCTAAAAAGGCAGGAAGTCCCAGCGGCCACAACAATAAGTGTAGAACGTGTATGATGATAATGATGATGATGTGTGTCTGTGTTTTAAATTGTATATGCAATGAAAAAGCTAGGCTGGAGACTGTAATTATTTTTTATTATTCCTTCCATTTCTATTTATTATGTTCCTATTGCAATCAAAGACATTTTTGCTACACGTGTTATCCTTACTTTTAGCTTCTTCTTCATTTTGTTTGTGTCACGGCTCCTCGGGACGTTGGCGATCATGGTTCTTACCATTTCCTGTCCTTAGTAGCTCTTTTTGTTATATCTCCGAAACCTTGCTCCAAAATTCATTTACTCAAGTATGCCAGGTAAGTCATGCGTTTCTTTCCTCTGACTCTCTCTCCTTCAGTATGTCTTGTGAGTATCAAATTTTCCAAGTTTTCTCACTTCATTATTCTTGGGGCCTTGTTGGGGCCAGAAATAAAGACACAAGGAGAGGACTTGAGTTAACAAATATATTAACGGAAGAAAAATAAGTAATACAATCATACACAAACGAGCAAGAAAGTCAGTTCTAACTGTTAGAGCTGGCTGCTATTAGGTTGGTGCAAAAATAATGACGTAATAATGTCGTTTTTTGACGTCAAAAAATACGTAAAAAAACGACATTATTACGTCATTATTTTTGCACCGACCTAATAGAAACTCTCGCTTTCTAAATAGCAATAGCTGCTTTTATTTTTAACTTGGGAGTGTCCATCTCTGTCTAGGTAATTTACCATAACAATTATGTACCCTAGAAATTAAAACTGTCGTTGCCTTCTGTTAAGTATAAGTATCCTTTTTCTTTACATTCGTCGTTGCTCATATTTTCCGTCCTTGAACTTCTTACCATTCTTTTTAAAAACCACATTTTTACGTGTCCGTTTTCCTGATCGTTTAATTTGTGGCATCATTTAACCTTGTCTATGCTCTCGTCAATTCCGCTCTTTTTTCTGACTCTTAGAATTTTCCCAAGTATTACTCTTTGCATATTCGCTTTTGTTGTTTCTTTTTCTTTCCATTCAAAATTTCCTTAATTTCTTTTTCTTTCACAGCCATACATGATTTCTCGCATTATACACTCATTATACATGTTAGGCAAACAATGTGGTTTTCATTTTATCTGAAAATTTTCTAATGCATTCTAGTCATACGTTTAACACCAATTAATTCCATTTCCCTTATCATTTTATGTTATCACTCGTCCTGGACTTCTTCCAATTTACTTTCACTTGCTTTCATTATTGTTATAATTTTTTGGAACATGACAATTAAGCATTTTCTACTGATGTTGAAACATTTTCGATGTAGGTCAATTAGTATTTCTTGTAATGATTTCGCACAAAACTAAAAGCATGGAGTGCCCAGTAAGAATCGAACACGCTATTCCGTCGTAATTGATAAAACGAGAGAAGGTGGCTAACCATTACACCACGGCGAAGTGCCCAATATATCTAATGGTGATTTAATAAGCGTAGCTTAGATATGGCACAAGGCCGAAAGTATGGAGCACACAGTGATGATCAAAGTTACAATTCTAGCGAGATAAGCGTGCTTACCATTACACCACATCGAAGTGCGCAAATTTAACATTTCTTATAATTCATCGTGTCGATGTTGTCGATATGTTTGAAATATGAGCTAATTGATGATAATTCAAACACTCACATTAACGTTTACTCTCATTCCTTCCAGGTTCTGTTTTCGGAAACTACCTTCGAAGCAAGCAGCACAGCATTGTATCCTCTTAACTGATTCTTTTTCCGTCTTTTCTTGTCTGAGTATAGCTATAATCTGATACTTGTAGTCCTGTTACCATATATTGACAATTCCCTTTCTGGATTTTACATTAATGCCACGATGTAAGAGTTTTCGTTAAAATCTCTGGGAATAACTGATAAAAAATACCATAAACAAATTTATATACAACCCCTACAGATGCATGCCTTAAACACGAAAAAGTGAAAACTCTCGGTCGTATCTGCAAATTTTTTCTTCCTTAACAATATCCCTACTTTGCAAGCTTTATTAATGTTGTTTTGCTTTGTTATTACATTTGATATATATTGGTTACTTATGTGTGCGCGAATTTGCAATTATACATATACAGATATATGTATATGAGTACGTATATAGTGGTATACATAAAAAAGGACCTGAGATACAACATGGAGCCCTACATCTAGTGCTTTGGGGAAATAGTACAGCCCTAGGTCAAGAGTGTGGCTGTTGGAAGACCCTATGTCTGATAACAAGACTCTGCACCATGCCACACAAGCTTTCATACGATTTCTGCGACCACATCACCACTTAGATCCGGCAACCTAACTCCCCAGACTGCAAGCCCGCTTGATTATAGTGTGTGGCGCTCAGTTGAGCGAGTGATCAAAAAAACTACCTGTAATACCAAAGGTAACCTGAAGGCAAATATTATGGCAGCATTCACCAACTTCAACAAGGAGAGCGTCCGGAAGAGTTGCGTGAGATTCCGAAGTTGATTGGAGACCGTGGTTGAAGACAATTGCAATTTTATCGAATAAATTAACTCAAGATTTTTGTGTAATTTTGGTAAATATATCTGTTAAAATGAGTGTTATTTTCATTTTAGCGTAACTTAAACGGCAATTTATCAATCGCACCTTGTGTATGCTTTTGTGGATGTATGTGCAAGCACACGTATGTCAGAATTCATACATCCAATTCCATAATCCGAGCGCTATCCATTACTCAGCCGAACGATTATTATAGATGTTATTGCAGCTTTAATGGTATACAAAAACACCCCAGACAGAGACACTAGCACCCTTGCACCTATTTTCTCTGTTAGCTCCCTTTGACTGTGAATTGCGTACTTACAAAAGATAGATACCATATTAGTAATAAGCATTTTGATAATAATTTATGTTCGGTTTTAATATGGGAAGGGGATAGTTGCCAATGTCATTATTATGGCCTTTTGTAAAGTAAAATTACTATTTCTTGGATGAATTCTGTACATATCCATTTTAAATGGCCTCCTTTTTTCAAAAGATCTTTTACCGTACCATCTACATCTGCTGCTTTTATGTATTTCACAGTTGTTATCAATTATGTGACTTGGTGGCATATTTATTTATTTTTTATTGAGGTGTGCAGGGATTTTTTTCTGTTATCCTTACATTTGGTAACATTGTCTGTTTCTGTTTTTCAATGCAGGCCATTTTCCTGTATGTATTGCTGTATAGCTCTTACTATTAGGTTGGTGCAAAAATAATGACGTAATAATGTCGTTTTTGACGTATTTTTTTAACGTCAAAAAACGACATTATTACGTCATTATTTTTGCACCAGCCTAATATTAATGTAAGTTTTTTTTTTTTTTTTTTTTTTTTTCAAATGTATTGCCGGTAAACTTTATATTTCTTTTTGCAAAACCAATTACTGATAATCGTTTTTTTTTTTTAAATTTACTGCTGATATTTTCACTACAGGAATATATTTTTATACTTTCATAGTGTTTGAACCAGTTTGGGGGTTAACTAATTGCCTCTAGCTGAAGCCCTAAAAGATGCTACCACACTGCGTCAGTGGGGAACTGGGAAACACGGGAATTAAGATGAGGTTCCACACTCCTCAAAAACTCCAATCTCTCGCTGCCGGATGTAGTTTATCGTCATACCCAGGACGATGTTCGATAAGGTCTAATTGCCAGGTGATAACCCACAATCTGTTTTTAATTGGAGCTAGAAATGTTTTGTTAATTTTAACATTTCTATGTTCGTTTTCCTATTTTCCTTTACCCGATTTTTTTGGTTTATTATGTTGGTTGATTCTTTATTATTTCTGCCTTTCGTACATTTGGTGAAATTTTCCTTTTCAATCAATTCTCTGTTGACATTGAGAATCTCCCTTTCGTATGGCCATTTACATTTGCTCATTTCATCATATCTACTGTTTCCACAATTATTATCGTCAATTTGCTTTCCATATCTGTTTTTTCCCCTACACTACGAAGCCCGGATTCTGTTCATGACAACGGCATATTCAAGCAAATAGGATAGGAGGAAACAGAAACACTCTTAAGAAAAAGAATGGGGTTTCATTCCATAGATTCTCCCTTTTTATATAAGAATGCCAGAGTTGTATCCTTTGCCCAATTTTTCCATCGCTTATTATATGCATCATATATATATATATATATATATATATATATATATATAAAAGTGAACATAGAAGTCAACACTTAGAGGCGACAATCTGTTTCATGCTATATGCAATCGTCAAGCCTGACGATTGCATATAGCATGAAACAGACTAATGTATATTAATAAAAAGAAAGAACAGTAAGATATATAATCCGGTGTTCTTATAGATATTTTTATTTTTACAATATATATATATATATATATATATATATATATATATATATATATATATATATATATTACAGAAATGCTTTGGAATATTCTTTAAACTGTGTTTTCTTAATCATTTCACATGAAGCAAGGCAATAAAATCATTAAGACGAAAGAGTTTATTGTCTGTTAAAGAATATGAGAAAAAAAAACCTTATTAAGTAGAGAGGTCAATAAAATAACAGGAATTAAGTTAAATTATACTTAAAGAAAACTTCACATTATATAAGTGAATAAGGAGAATTTAAATACGCAATAAAGCCACTAAGACGCAATGGTCTACATAGCATTAAGAGAGTACCAGAAAAATACTATTAATTAGAGAAGATAACAAAAGAGCAAGAATTAAGAAGACAGAAGATAACGATTGACATTGAATTTACATTATTGAAGATCAAACTTGACTGGAAAGCAAGATACCAGAAGTGAGTTCCACTAGTGAGAAGGTCGATAGAAGAAACTGTTAACATAGAACTTACGGTTATATCTAGCCATGTCAACTGTAAGATAATGGCATCTAGTTGTAAACTTTAATTCATAAAGTCTAAGTACCAAATATCTAAACTCATCAGAACAATTACCATAAAAATATTTACAGAAAAGACACAAGAAAACTACGTTACAGGGGTGGGAAATTGGCTAAATCCGAGATGCCAGGTCGGGATTAATAATATTGTAGATTATTTGTATTTTATCAAAACTCTTTAAATGCATAGCAGAAACACCTTGACCAGATGTGACAGCAATATTCAATTTTTTATCAGATCCTCAGCTAATGCTTATGAGGATGCTCAATATTTCCTTCGCGTGTTATCTCAACAGATATTGTTTTAATTAAACAATTCTTATAAGTTACTAGAACATGGCCCGGCGTAGCCCGTGCTTGATTCAAAAATCGTACGACTCATACAGCAATCGCTATCACTTGACTTAAAATATTTTTGCCCTTCCTTGCCTTTAAAGGAGTGCCCTTTGCCGTTCTGATGTTGCTACATGCCTTACTTCTTGCCTATCTCACACTGCGAATTTTTTCTAAGCTCTATACTAAACATTAAATCTGTTACGAAACTAAACAAAATGAATACAAAACGATCAGCTTTAAAAAAGAACTCGTAACTGGAAAAAGCGAATGAAAAAAGAATGTTAATAACAAATACATTTTCACACCCAGCCCAATTCTGCGGAATCAGAATCAACGTTGAGTTTAAGCAAGCGAATGAGCCAATTGGAGTAAAGTGCCATGCAGATTTAAATTTTTTTCTCACTTGTGACGAATGCAGCTATTTTTTGCTTTTTTGTGTTTTGTTTTTTTTGTTTTTTTTTGCATGCTAGTTAACATTCGTGTCAGTCAGCTGTTGGCTCTCAAGCTGGCCAATAGAATCTTCCTGCCTGTTCGTGGCAGCCAGCTATAGCTCTCACTCTGGCCAGCAGAAAATGGCCGAAAACTACATGAAAACTGCCGTAGAAGGATGAAAAAATTGACTATTTCCACTATCGATGGGAGTTGGGAAATGCAAAGTCGGTCTTGGCCTTCCCACTAACTTGGAGCATGTGCATGTAAATTTTGGTGCAAATGCGTCGAAAATTGCGGCCGTGCATTCGTTACACACACACACACACACACACACACACACACACACACATCCTGCCTTTTATAGATAGAGATTCATAGCCAACAAACAACGATGTTTTAAACATTTTCACATTGATTTCAGGAAAAACTTTTCCTTCGAGAAATGCAATTTTACAAACTTTTCTTGGCAATCTTCCAACCTCTTTTTTGTAGCCTGGTATACGGCCTCTAGCATCTGTTTGTGTCTTGCTAGAGAAAATCGCAAACAAACGAGGTGGCACTCAAAGTTAGCAATGTTTCCCAATGCATTCTGCCGTTTTTCCTTATGCACTGTTTTGGATTGCACCCAAAATCCGAGGCTAACTGGCGTTGTGCATAATGATTTTATCAAGAAACTGATTCTCTTTTGGTCCCCGTCTCTTCGGGGTCATACAATGTCAGCGATCATTTCCTTGACATTTTCCAAATAGACCATTCTCATTGTTTCTAGTGTCTGATAGGAAAATGTTCGCTAGAACCGATGCTGCCTTTTAAAGGTGGTGTCATCTACACTGGTCACATCGAATTTATACTAGCCTTTTTACAATTTAATTCCAACTAAAAATCAGGAAAATTTCCATAGTGATTTCAATAACATCTCATACAATCACATCTATCTATCTATCTATCTATCTATCTTTATATATATATATATATATATATATATATATATATATATATATATATATATATATTACTTTTATTATTTCTATTTTCATTTAATTATTTTACTTTATTTTATTTATTTGATATGAGTTATTTTCATATTAATTTCATATTTTAACGTAAAGTGCAAAATTGGCAGCACGGTGGATTCATAGATAGCGACTCGGTTTGAAGAAATAGAGGGCCGCGTTCGAATTCTAGTCCGAACCATTGCAATTACTTACGAGCCAACACCCTTGTTAAAGGTGTGGTACTCCCAGCTGTTTATTTGCCTCCATGATAACTACAATCTTTAAACGCAACGCCATTCAACGTCTTCTTGAACCACGTTCATCTTTTGTACTTTCATTCCCTGTAGATCCCCTGCGTCTTAGGAACATTTCAACCTTGCTTGGGTTCAAATGATTTTGTTTGAGTTATTTATTTATTTATATATATATATATATATGTGTGTGTGTGTGTGTGTGTGTGTGTGTCTGTGTCTTAGTATAAGGAAGAGATAGGAAGCATTTAATATGATTCTTAATAATAGGAATTTAATATCATTCGCTTTTTTAAGCTTCGTCAGAAATGAAATAGGGAGGAGAAAAGAATATTCTGCTATTGATTTTTGTGTTGTCTCTTTTTCATTGGCTAAGTAGGTCTCACGCGTATTTGTCTTGTCAGTTAGCCTTTGTGTTGATAATTCATTTATTTCGGCACTGAGCAGTTAGGGAAGGGTCAGAGGTGAGTTCAGCTGTCAGGATCGGATCATGGTGGGTTTGTGAAATTAAATCCATAAAGGATGCAACCTGAAAAATCAGCAAGAATAGATAAAGTAAATTTATTCATAGATTTTTTTAGAGTAAATTATTTAATTTCTGTGCCTCAGTACAATGTCCGATCAGTAGTAAACACTACAGTGCAAAACAATAGTTTCGGAGACTGTACGTAAGATACTTACAATTCTAAATTTTATTGATTTAGTAGTCGTTTGTAGCTGTTCCTCCCGAAAGTAATATCAATAATAGCGTCTAGTGATATATCATTCTTTAAATTTAGTACAGTGGTCCAGGCCTCAGTCAGTCTGTTACCTGTCGTACATGATACACGCTCGTGTGATCATATCTCTTTTTATTC
Organism: Acanthosepion lycidas; assembly: GCA_963932145.1. Lineage (NCBI taxonomy): Eukaryota > Metazoa > Mollusca > Cephalopoda > Sepiida > Sepiidae > Acanthosepion > Acanthosepion lycidas. The sequence goes on along the minus strand of OZ010593.1, from coordinate 33,926,106 downwards.
ATGACCGACTAGGCAGAAGATTTTCCCGAAGTAGGTTACCGTTTCTTTCTGATGTAAACTGGTTGACAAGAAAGGCTATAAGCTCCACTCGGTCCTGCTATTCAACCCATAGTTGGGAGAAAAAATATATGGATTATTGTCTTTCCCAAAGGTATTTGTGCATATGGGAATATAACGAACTTGATTGGAATTCGAACTCGTTAAGGATTGGCAAATAAAAATGGTGCGTGGAATGCAAGAGGGAATTAAAGGAAACCAATTACAAAAATTGAAATGTTAATATCGTGAACTTTTTAACGAAAGTTATAGTAAATTGATTGAGATAAGAGCGATGAACAATTAGCATAATACTGACTACTGTCAAATCGTAGCAAGAAAGCGTGTTGGTTTATTCAGCTCTGCAAATGAAAATTCTTGGAATATAATCGAATGGCGTGCAGAAATGAATGAATATAATTGATTTAGCTTTCATGAGCGGGGACACCATACGAATGAGTATTTAAAGAATAAAAGCGCAGAGGAACTTCTTTCAAACATGGAAAATAAGAAGGAAATTGAAACAAAAAAAGAAATATGGCAAGATGTGTGAAGACTGACTACAAATACTTGCGAAAAAAGAGAACTAGCCAGTGCGATATGTACAAAGAATTCCAAATTAAAAACAAAAAAACAAAAAAAAAAAAAACAGGAAATTCCCGGTCTCTATCAAAGTGATCAAAAGTTTAGCAAAGGAGAGAGTATTAATATAGAAGGTTTTATTCTTATTGTACTGGATATGGAATTTCATCAAAGAAGCCTGTATCCAGTTCAATTAGCAAGAAATTCGATGCAGTATCGGTCAGGATTTCAAAGAATGAATTCATTACTTGATGGCGAGACGCCCTGACCTAGAACCAGCAAAATTAAGATGCGGTTGTGGCCTAAATCAGTTATATTTTTACCAGGAAAATTCTCGGGTTTTCAAATCTAAAATACGCACATTTGAACTGAAAAAAATATTATTTGATATTCAATGATATCCTTTAATGTTTAATTAAAATATGCGCCTTTGTTTCCTGGAAACGGTTTCAAGCTTAGAAAAAATTCTTTTTAAAGAATACTACATTTCAAGAACTGCTAGATTTTTTTTAAAAGGTTTTTTGAGTTTTAATCCAGTTTGGAGTATACTTGCATATAATAAATGCCGTGATATATGAAGAAAATAGGAATCGGTGTGAGTACGTTCATTTAATATTCTGACTGGGTTTAGCTCTTTATTTGATTGGTTCAATTTAAATTACGCCATTTGTTTAACATGATTAATGTTTCAACAAAGAAGCAACCAGGTAGGCGTTAGAGTTAAATCGTCTCTTATTGCTAAATACTTACCCATTTGTTCCCTATCGTCATATTGTTTGCTTGCTATATCGTAATCCTTCTTCTATATACCGTGTTCATTCTGGACGTGGGTGATTATGTTTCCGCATAACTTCTAGGAACTTCCTGCCCTTTGGATCACTTTGTACGGTTTGTCTTTGTGCTATTACTTCTAATACTTTTTCTTGTCAGCCATTTACAAAAGTTCGTTCTTCTTTTATTTACCGAGTCCTTTCAGGACGTGAAAAATTATGGCTCTTCACAACTTCCTGCACTTAGTATCTCTAAGTAATGTTTATCTTTTTACTATCATTTCAAATCACTGTTCTGCCGATCATTTACACAAATTCGTTTTTTTTTATGTAGTGAGTTCTTTCAGGGCTTGTACGATTAAGGCTCTCCACAACTTCCTGTCTTTCGTAACTCTAAGTCAGGTTTGTCGTTGTGCTATCATGTCTACTACCTTTTCTGACAACTATTTACACCAGCTCGTTCCTATAAACCGTGTTCCTTCAGATGATGAGAGATTATGGCTCTCCACAACTTCCTGTCCTTTGTAACTCTAAGTAAGGTTTATCATTTTGCTATCACTTCTAGTCCCTGTTCTGCCAACCATTTACACAGGCTCTTTTTCACTGCTTTTCTTTCTCTCTCTCTCTCTCTCTCACGCACACACACACACACACTCTCTCTCTCTCTCACGCACGGACGCACGCACGCACGCACGCATGTTCGATTCTTCTTCTTTTATGTACAGTGATGAGGGTGGTCGTGGCTCTCCACAACTTCTTGTCACTTGCAATTCGGAACAGCGTTTACCCCATTCCTCCCTTCCATACTGTGTTATCCTTTTGCAAAAATCTTTAGGTAAATTATTGGCTGTCTCTTTCTGTTCTTTTTGTATTCAGTATGTCAGTCCTGGGTATGACGATCAAGTACGCCGGGCAACAATGATCGGGTGATTGGAGGTTTTGAGGAGCGTGGAATCACTTGTTATTTGCCATTGTTCCCAGGTCCACTCTTACCAAAGTCTGTAGAACCTGTTTGGATCACAGATAGTGAACACCTAAACCAAAAACAAAACATTATGAAAGTATAAAAAGAACATATAATAAAATGCCCAACTATGTATATTTATAGAAAAATGACCAGTAATACATTTTATGTATTGCTGATTCTTTTGACCATTGTGACCGAGGCCCAATGAAAAAAAAAATTATGGATCACGCCCTGCATATACGAAATTAGAGAGGGTATTTTAGAGTAAATAGTTGAAATAAAATTCATAAATGAATCTTTTTGGGGGGATAGTGTTAAATATAATGTAGTTGAAATAAAATTCATAAATTATTTTTTTGATGGTTAGAATGTTAAATAATTGTTTCAAATTATTATTTTTAGTAGCAATTTAATTGCCGCAGACCTCCTGAAGGGTGATCTTGGGGTCAGCTGGTTGACAAAATATGGATCTCAATTTTGATTGGCTTAGCGGAACGTGGGAATATTAGAGTTAGAGAGTGTTTTCAGTTAAGTTTTACACGTCGAAGAGATCATGCGTGGTTATTTCGTGTCTCATGGAACATGATCCCCAGTGGGGGTAATAGAGCGACGTGTTAATAAAATAGAAAAGTTAGAAATGTCTTTTCTTGAAGTTATCATTTTACCGCCGAGCTAAAAAAAAATAACAAAAACAAAAAAAAACATAATGATCACGCGGCTGCGAGAAGAAAGAGAGGAAGACAACTTGATTATGATCGCCTCAACACTGTCAATTAACAGAACCCCAGAAAATGGTGGGGTATACAACACCAGATGTCGTTCATTGTCATATTCAGTACTGTTTAGGATACGGTGCAAAAAAGTTATTAATTTCAATGTTCATAATGACTGAGCAAGCTTTTATTATATTTACTATTTGTTTCCTATTATGTTGAAACCCTTCAGAACGTGTGAGATCACGGTCCTTCACAACTTCCTGTTTTGAAATTCTCAGCTATGTCTTTTTCAAAACTATATTCCCAATTCAATACTATATATTACATACTATTATCCATATACATATTTTCATGGTAATTGTAATAATGAGCTTTCATTTTTGGGACATCGACTTGTTATGTAGATTATTCGTTGTTTCCATGTCTTTTTTTTTTCCTTCCGTATTTCATGTGAGTGTTAAAATCTCGAAGCCATCTTTCCACATAAAGTTTCGAAAAAATTTCAACTTCCTCTTTCTTATTTCAAGTTTTTTTTTGTTCCAAATACCATTAAAACATTTTTGTTGACCACATACATCCATTGCATTCTCAGCATTTTTCTATAGAATTAGTGTTTTCTCTTTATTTGTGACGTAATTATCCAGCATTCTTTGTCATATTTCTGTTGATTCAAGTCTCATAATTTTGAGGGGATTGTCCAATATTCAGTGTCATATAATATGCTATATAATATCACTTGGACATAACATTTAAGTACTTCCTTCTTTGTTTCTAATGGAATTTTCCTATCATTTAATACTTTCCGCTATTTCTATCTGCTTTTGAATCTCAATGTCACATTTTCCCTCGTCTGCTGCAACACTAGCAAGATAATTAAACTTTTGTATCTGCTAGATTCTGATGTATCCTAAACATAAGGTATTAGGTTGGTGCGTAAATAATGACGTAATAATGTCGTTTTTTGACGTTAAAAAAACGTCAAAAAACGACATTATTACGTCATTATTTTTGCACCAAACTAATAACTCTACACAACATGGCACCCTGCTATATAATATCACTTGGATTGATATTTCGTAGCAGTTCAGAAATCTTTCCTTTGTTTATTTGTTTCTAATGAACATTTGTTTTTATTTCTTAATAATTTGTTTCGCTTTTAGAAAGCAACTATCCCTATTAAGGAGCTTTGTTTTCACTCTAGTCATTCTTAAATACCTTGAAACAATTTCTATACATAGAATCGAGCTCTAAGAATGAGGTTTTTCGACCATTTTAAATTCGGTTTTTAAGTCAACATTCAATCATATTTTTTTTTATTATATCCTGATTTTCTAAATTGACATCTCTGTTAGAAAAAAAAAACTGAGCCAAAACCTTAGTAGTGTTTCGGTAATTGAATTCTCTACACACAGAGAATTACTATTACTCGACACGTCATATCTCTTTTGCCGACATCAACTTATACAAGTATTAGGTTGGTGCAAAAATAATGTCGTTTTCTCACATAGTAACATATGTGAGAAAACGACATTATTTTTGCACCAACCTAATATTAAGAGAGAAAAACGTAAGTTGAAAAGATATCTGGGTGAAATGGAATCTTATCAACAAATAATATGACTTTTCTCAATAGACAAGCTTGCAAACTGCGCGATTGTTTTTTGAAAACGGTAAAAATTCCAAGTTTAAAAGGAATATTAAACTGATCATTTCATATTAAACTCTAAAAACTGAGGTTCTAGCACGAGAAAATGGCTTCTTTTTTCTTCTATCACACCACGTTTCCCTTTCGGGCGTGGACGATCTCTACTTTGTATCAGGTTGGTGCAAAAATAATGACGGTTTTTGACGTATTTTTTAACGTGAAAAACCGTCATTATTTTTGCACCAACCTAATAACTATAAGTAATGTTTGTCTTCTTAATATCTACCCCAATCCTTGCCCTACTATCCATCTTACTCATCAGGTAGGTTACTTGATGCTTCCTTCAGTCCATCATGACTTCAATATATCCTGTGGGGTTTAGATATTCTAAGGCATCTTTCGTCGTGAAGTATCCAAGAAATGATGAGTGTTTCTTTCTAAAGGAAACTGAAAGTGAAACTGTTTCCATTTTCATTAAAACTCCTTTGTTAAAGTATTCTGTTTATGATATTCTCACCATCCTTCTGCAGAGGCCACCTGCAAGGTCATGCGTTGCTTTTAACAAAATATATAATCATATCATACCTTATTTGGGTGATGATATACATGCCTGATATACACATATCTGATTGGATGTCAGGTTAGGTATACTAAGCTTCGTATATTTGTGCCCTATCATCAAATTGTTGACTTGCCGCTTTCCCAATCAATAATATAATCATATCAAATGTTGAGTAACTTTAAGCGTTATAATTTAGTTCACGCTGCCTTAATAAAAAAAAACAAGGCGTCTATTCAAATTCGTGTATCGACTAAAATAATGCGTTCAATAATATAATGGCGGATTAAAAATAAAATTCTTCAAAAATTATTGTTGGGTAAATAGTGTTATTATGGATCGGGTTAGGTAAATACAATCGTTTGAGTTAAAATTATGGCCTTTAGTAATGAGCGTTGGGAGGAAAATTAAAATACTGAAGGTCACTGGAGGTCACAATTATGTAAGACACTGTGGGCAAATTTTGCCATTATTTTGAAAACTTATATCATTTTATGGTAATGGTAATAATGCAGTTAGCTGTTTCCATATATTTGATATTCGTCGATAAAATGATTTTAAGAAAAATATTTTATTTTAAAAATCAACTAGGCAAATTTAAATTTGGCTCTTTCAAATTCATAAAATATTTTTAGAACGGTTTTTCACGAAATTAGACTTACCAAGTCCAGTAACATTTATCGATATGTATTTTTTCTTTTCTTTAAGATAGTGTTACGTTAACATACATATTTCCCCCTCACATTTCTCCTCAGTCGTTTGAACAGGAGCAGAGGTTTATTCCTTGCTTCCTGTTTAGGATTAAGTTTTCCGTTCCTTTACAGCCTTCTCATTCTCATTCGCTCACAGTGAATCATTATATCTTAGTGGCATTATCGCCGTGCATGGGGTGAACTGATAACAAAAAATGTGTTTCTTTTGGACAACTTCGAACGAAGTGGATTTTGAAATTTGAAGAGGCTATTTCTGATTTTTCAACGATGATTTCTGATGTATTGTCTTCTCATAGAGTTATTGTGGTTTTCTAAGCATTGCTTACATGTGGCACAAGTCAAAAAGTGTGAGGTACCCAGTGAGTATCGAACTAACAACTCAGTCATAATTGTTTTCGAAACGTAGCTTAGATGTGGCACAAGGTAGAAAGTAAGGGGCACCCAGTGAGTATCGAATTCACTAATCAGGCAAAATTGATATATAGGCGTAGCTTAGATGTGGCACAAGTTAAAAAGTATGGGTCACCCAGTAAGTATCGAACTCCCTACTCGGTAATAATAGATTTATAAGTGTAGCTCAGATGTTGCACAAGTGAGAAAATGTAGGGCACCTGTGAGTATCGAATTCATTACTCAGCCATAATTGATTTCTGAGAGTAGCGCATATGTGGCATAAGTGTGAAACTATGGGGTACCCAGTGAGGATCGTACTCACTAGTCAGTCATAATTGATTTCTGAGCGTACCTTCTTTGTGTCACAAGTTAGAAAGTATTTGGCATCCAGTCAGCATCGAACTCATTACTAAATCATAACTTTTTAAGCAAGACACGCTTGCTAACTATCACACCATATTTGTTAAGTCTTTACTAAACAACTCACTCTACCAAGTGTTCAAAGAAATAGGACTAAAAATAAATGTTTCTGAAAACAGAAACTATGATTAGGTATGGAAATATAAACAGTAATGTTATATCACCTGAATCTATCATCAAATAATTAGGATGTGGATCTAGTCAATACTGAACACTTCAAACACCTCGGTGGATGAATAAGTTATGAGAAATTTAGTATAAGAGATAAGAAAATTGAACATAAAATTGACCATTGACTGCACCAGAGGTAGGTTCGCCCAAACACCATAAATATCTACAAAAGAAAAAATTCACCTGAAAATTCGTATCATCTTCTTAAATCGCCTTGTCAGACCGAAACTTTCTTTTGGGTGTTATGCCTGTCACCAATTCCGTTCTGTTTGCTGTATACAACCGATTTCTCAGACCAGTGGTTAAAAATGCCTTTGAGCGAATGAAGCATGAGTTTTTAAGGAAAGAACACACTTCCTCGAACCACTGTGGAGTGCAGCTATAAGAACTGTACCAAATAACAGAAACTACATCACTTGATAACTACAAACCTGAGTAACTGTCTATATTTCTGAGATGAGGTATTATGTACATTATTTACATTATTCGGCCTATTGTCCTCATCTTTGTCGCCATGTTTATTACAACGTTTCGGCCCTTCAGTATCTGTCTATATTTCTGAGATGAGGTATTATGTACATTATTTACATTATTCGGACTATTGTCCTCATCTTTGTCGCCATATTTATTACAACGTTTCGGCCCTTTTACGCTCCGACCTTCTTCAGTTGGTTTGAATGTCGAACTTAACCCTCTATTTCGCTCACTGGGGTAGAATGTTCTAGTTCCACGTGCCATGTTTGATGGATGTCCGTTATCAGTTATCTCCTGTTAATTTCCCTCTGAAAGTTCTCCACTGCCTTAAGTGAATATTGAACTCACACTCTTTTGGTCCTGTCACTGGATCTAGCCAACGCCATGTGTCCTTGCCGAAACGTTGTAAAAAATATGGCGACAAAGATGAAGACAATAGTCCGAATAATGTAAATAATAAATATGAGTAACAAATAAAATGAATAGCACTTGTAACTCGAAGAGAAAATATTGACATAGTTAAGATATTGATATTCTCCATTACTTCAACTAGAAGGTGTGGATGGAAACGCCCATTAATACTGGAAAGAGCGATAACAGCTATTGGACTTGTCAAATTTATTTTCTAGAAAAAAATTTTTGTCGCGAAAATGATTTTTAAATTTCAACCAACTTTTATAAATTTTCAATCGGATGTTTGATTAATAAATGTCGAATGTTTCCTTGTTAGCCATATTGTTTTCCTCATTCGCTATATTGTTTGCTTCCTTAAATCGTAAGAGCAGACCTAATAGTTTTAATTTGTTTCATAAAAAAAATCTATTCTTCTTCATGTAATCTGTAGTGTGTCCCATTAGGAAGTGCACAGTCATGTCTCTCCCCAGTTTGCCGTCATTTCCTTCTATAAACAAAATTTGTCCGCTTTCCACTCTTTTCCGTTCCTGTTCTGCCAACCATTCCCTGTGACCTTTCTATAAATATTTACAGATTCTTAGTCCTGACCTGGCATATCGGCTTCAGTCACTTTTCCACCGCAGTAATCTAATGCCGTGTCCATAAAAAATGTACAAAGGAAAAAATAATTTTACTGTCACTATCGTGTCCATAAAACTACACATAAATAAAATTTAATTATAGTGCCAAATAATGACAAAATTATATAAAAAAAAAAATATAATTATCAGTAATTCCCTCTTTCTAAACCAATAAGAATCGACTCCACTTTTTGCCTATACACATACAAACACGTAATATTCCCACTATCGGACAGGCTGTCAATACGGACAGGTCGTCAATATGTGCGTCAACGAAAATTCTGCCTCCTTTTTCTTTTCAGTCCAGAATTATAATCTTTATCTCTTAGCGACCAAGAAAAATTCGAGGTATGAAAACCCCAGACATTCGTTTATTTTCTAATTAAATTATATAAAAAAATATACGACAAAGAACTTATTATTTATTCTTTATCTTATTATCGATCCATGTTTGACCAACATATGACCCCAAACTCACAATTTTACTCGATGTTAGTATCTCTTGTGACTTCAACACAACAACCAGGTAATAAATAATATTAGTTTTCTTGTTTCCACGTCTTTCTGTTTCTCATTTTTTTCAAAGTATTTTTGTCTATATAAATGTTAAGTGGTGATTATAACTATTTACTCAGAGTTATAATTTTCTAGAAATATTGACATGGCAGTTGTACTGGTGTACGTAGATTTTATGAATTGAAGTGTAGTAGTACTCGATTGGTGGCAATGTGTCATCATGCTATGGTTGAAATGGCTAGATGTAACCGTAAGTTCTATACTAACTGTTTCTTCTATCACACATCTCGATTCTGGAACTCTCTCTCGACTTCTTGCTTCCCAGTCAAATTTTAGATTCAATGTCAAACGTTATCTTCTGTCTTCTTAATTGGTTCATTTATATTGTTCTCTCTCCTTAATTAATAGGATTATCTATTCTCTATATTTCCTACCACTGACAACCACACCACTTGCGTCTTAGTGGCTTTATTGCTTTGGGTGAAATGGTTAATAAAAATGAAGCGATACTAGTCTCAGGTTCCTGGCTATGAAAATTAAGCAATACCGAGTTTGAATACAGATTCCGGTGCAGTAGATTAACATATAGAATATAAATATCTTTTGTGTTGCAGACTTTAGTACATACTCATGTTACTCTCATTCTTAAATTTAAAAGCTGAAACGCTCTTGAGAATTTGAAATATAGTAAACATATTCCGATAAATTGACCAAAAACGAATTCCTCGTTCTTAACATTCGAAGAGTTTCCACTGTTGTGACGCCTAGTCTTTTTTTTTTTTTTTTTTTACTCTTTAATACTTTATTTCCATAATCATATAAGATTCTTCGTCTGTTTGCTGAAGATTTATATATTTATTTATTTTTATTTTACATTTTGAGTTGTTTGGCATCCAGTTGACAGCTTCTGTGAACCTCCCGGGAAATATATATCGAACAAAAAATAAAGATAGAACCCTCAAGGGGAATATAACACGATCTATGAATTAAATCAAGTTGATGTCCAACAATATTATGTTTGACACTTCTCACGTCGCTTCTACAAATCAAGCATTTTATATTATTTTTAAGACTTTTAATCCCGCCATTCCTTCCATTCGACGTTTTTAAAGCGGCATCAGTGATGCTCTTTTCGTATTCTCGTCTCTTACCATCTCCCGACTGCGTCATTGACAACTTTTAACTTCACCTTGATAAAACTGTTGATAAAGAGAGACAGTGTTGCCATTTTCGTGGAAACCTGACAAAAGCCTAGCAATTCTTTATCATTAGCGGTCGATGAAGCAGTTAACAACGATAAATGTTAGTTGCTTTCCCTAGCTGACGAACGATACGAGTTCGTATCTTATAGCGTGTTTATTTCCAATCTGTAACAAGGCAGATAATATGACACTCTCATCAGAATACCAAAATATATCTTCCGGAAACTCAGCAAAGTATTATTATATTGGAAAATTTCGTCAGAAACAATAAAAACTTCCAGATCTATGTAATATTTAACTCCATATATGGCAAGGAAACTGAACAGTTTTATCACAAATGAAACTGGTGTTCATTCAATACAAGGCTCAAGATAGTTGCTGAATGACATGCAAGATATACAGCAGTTCATGAAAAAATCTGAGTGGCATTTCGTTGTTAATTCTGTCTTTCTTAATCCTCTTTTTTTATATATCCCTTCTTCTCATTTTCTTTTATTCTCAGTAACGCTCATTCGTTTTAATGGCTTCATCGCCTTGATTATGGTAAAGTGATTTGAAAACAGTAGCAAGTAAGGATTATGTGAATTGGCTCTTGACTTGAAAAGGTTAATATTGTAGCGTTCAGGGAACTATCCACACGGAAAACGTTACCTCAAAACAGCTGTTCATTAAAAAATCTGAATAGCACTTCGTCACTAATTTAATGCAGAAGGTGTGATTTTGTTATGACTCCAGAGACACAGCATAGCGGATATTATCGGTAAATGTCTGCACTGATAGAACTAAATCATGGAGCTCGTTTGAACATTTGCCATGGAAATAGCGATGGGGTAGCTACAGACTTGCGACGTTGGAAATAGGCTGCAGACGGTGCTTTTCCAGCAATTTCTTGGGAATAATATCGTATATATGAGTCCCACTTGAGGTGTGAGTCTCAATAGATGTTTGAAGCGAGATACTAGTGGCCATATTTATCGAAGTAGAAAAAGATGGAGTATTTGACACAGAAATTAGAGACACATTAGAATAGATGTTAGAAGAAACTGAGCAAGGTATTATTACAATGAAAATGTACGGTAGAAACAAAGAAAATATTAATTAAATATGTGATATCTAATCTCATAGATCACAATAAATTCTGGACAACTTTCTCCCAAATAAATGAGACATAGATATGGTTATACTGAAGAATTCTTGCAATACCATATTTGATTAGCGAGGGAGATTTAAGGAAAATTGGAAATGCATAGACTTCAACCTCTATCTCTATCTCTGAGACGAGGTATTGTAACTATTTACACTATTTACATTCTTTGGACACTTGTCCTCATCTTTATTGCCATATTCACGACGTTTCGGCTGTTGTACACTCCGGTCTTCTTCCCGATATATCTATATTTCTGGTACGAGGTATTGTAACTATTTACACTGTTTATATTGTTCGAACTGTTGTCCTCATCTTTATTGCCATGTTCACGACGTTTTGGCCGATGTACAATCCGGCCTTCTTCAGGACATATCTATATTTCTGAGACGAGCTATTGTATCTATTTACACTGTTTAAATTGTTCGAACTGTTGCCGTCATTTTTACTCTCATATTCATGACGTTTCGACCGTTGTACCCTTCGATCTTCTTCAAGTGATATTTCTTGGAATTTCGAACCGGTCTCTTTATTTAGTCCTCAGAATTAGATTTTTCTAATTCCATGTGCCCAGCGTTTGGATATCTCAGTTTCAGTTAATTACGTTTAATAACTCTCCAAGTTTTTGTTCATTCTGCTGTGGCCAGGCATTGAACTCATAACTATTTCGGTCAAGTCACTTTCTCTTTGACTTTATCGCTTATTTGAATCGCACTTGATGTCTTAAGTGAACTTGAATCAAGCTACAAACAGCTTGATTGATCCAAAAGTGACTTGACTCAAAGAGCGGTTATATAGTGTATTGTGATATGCGTTCGAATTTGCTGCTTTCTTCAGATTTCTATAGTCATACGCAATAAGCTCTTTTGGAATTTTGACCTTCACCCTTTATTCAATTCACCGTCGATTAGTGGATATTAGTGGATATTTCGTATCAGTTAATGCACGTCAGTCTCTAAAACAGAGAATGTAATTTTTCAACACTGCCAGATACAAGGGCTTAACTCATAACTGCTAGAGAAACTCATATATTTGAAGCCACGCTTTAACGCCCACTAGACTTGCGGTCATATCGCACTGAAACAGCGGAGTTAAGAAACTAAATGAGTAATCATTTGTGAATACTAAGTGCTTGGATGTGCGGGTGGTGTAATGGATAATAGTTCGGAATCGGAGACACGAGTTCCAATTCCAGTTAGGTTTGTTATATCCCTTATGGTATGAATCCAACTCCTTTTCCCCCAGCTATGGATAAACTAATAAGACGGATATCACTAAATCAATAAAAGAAACTATTTTCTGGTTTTAAATAACCGCATAGTGTTCATAAGTCGCAGAAAATAACTCAGTCAATCAATAATCTTCGCGAAATTTTGAAATCTTAATCCTAATATGTGTACTCAACTCAATTTATGGACGACAGACATCTGACGAATGCCGTGGATAGAATGGCCGAAATGTCGCGAGTAAAACAAAGATGGATGTTAGTCTCATCTTAAGTTATATAGATATTATTATAGACACAACATTTCGACCAAGTAGACTCTGGTCATCTTCAGGGGTCTATTGACTGGCTGATATCTGTTGATAGTTGATTATTCTAAATTTAGTTTTTCTTTAATAAATATTTCCATTTCCCCTTTCTTCTTTTTTAGCTTCTTCCTCTTATTCTCCCTTTCCTTCTTCTACTTCATCGTCATCATTTTGTACCAATTCTTCTTCTTCTTCTTTCTTTCTTTCTTTTCTTCTTCTTTTTCTTTCTTTTCTTCTTCTTCTTCTTCTTCTTCTTCTTCTTATTTCTTTTCTTCTTCTTCTTATTTCTTTCTTTTCTTCTTCTTCTTCTTTCTTTTCTTCTTCTTCTTCTTCTTATTTCTTTTCTTCTTCTTCTTCTTTCTTTCTTTTCTTCTTCTTTTTCTTTCTTTTCTTCTTCTTCTTCTTCTTATTTCTTTTCTTCTTCTTCTTCTTTCTTTCTTTTCTTCTTCTTTGTCTTCTTTCTTTTCTTCTTCTTCTTCTTCTTCTTATTTATTTTCTTCTTCTTCTTCTTCTTCTACTTCTTTCTTGTCTTCTTCTTCTTCTTCTTCTTCTTCTTCTTCTTTCTTTTCTTCTTCTTCTTCTTCTTCTTTCTTTTGGTCTTTTCCTTCCTTTCCGTTTTTCATTATTTTCTCTCTTTACCTTTAATCATTTTTCTCTCTTCTTTCTTCAGTCTTTAATCCTTCGTTTTCCTTTTTACATTTTTCATCATCATTTTTTTTTAAAATCATTCTTTTTCTTATTCACCTTCATCATTGGACTGCTCCAGTAAGTATTTGACCCACACCCTCGTTATACGCTATTTTTACAAGAGCCCGATTCAAACCAAAGGTATTGCTTTTATATCTGGGCTGGAGCCGCTCCGTCCTCATATTATTTTGGTAGAGTTCAAAAGTATCTGCGCGGCCTTTGCACCCTACAGCCTCTTTCCTACTGACGGAAAGATCTTCGTAATATATTGATAAAAAATAAGCTCCACTCGGACAGATTCTTCCCAAGAAATGTCACTTTATGGAACAGGCACTCAACCGGAAGTTTGATCATTACAATATTGACTGCTTCAAATCTAAGGTTGATCGTTATCTTTCCACCATAATCTCCATAGTAGTTCCACAGTTTCATCTACCCGTTTTACGTGAACATTAGTATAAAATAAATCATATCTTCTTTCGCCAATTCTTCAATATGACTTCAAGATTCCAACGTAGGGAACAAGATCCGATTTTTGTTTAATTAACAGCTTGAATAGAAATACTTATATCCTTCTAGTCTTTCTTTCTTCTGATGTATCCTTCATTTGCTGATAATTAGTGTTGGTTTACTTCAAATAAGATTCCAAAAAACGTTAATCAAAACGAAGTCTTTGGCCAGGAAAAAAAAGGTAATGACTTATTGAACGTTTGACAATAATTCCACAAGGCTATAAATATTGCGTCCTTTAGATTGTTTTTGATTGAGTGAAATCATAATAGGTTATTTCTACAAATTACGAACCAATGTGTTAGATCATCTTCTTCTTCATCATCATCATCATCATCATCATCTCCTTCTTCTTCTTCTTTGATTTATTTTTTGTCATTTCACGTGTTACCTTCTACGTTCGAACATCTTTCATCTTCCTTTTTTATTTGATCCAAATTTGGTGTTTCGTTCATTATTGATTTCAATAAATACTTCAGTATCTCGATGTTATTTTTTGTTCGCCATTTATCATAGAAGCATTTACTTTTCCACATTTTTCTTTGATTTGATTACAATTTTCTGCTTCATTCATGTTTTAGTTGAATATATTTTTCACTATATCATTCATGATCACATCATCATCTTTTTCCTTCTTTTTCGTCTTCTTCTTCCTCATATTCATCTTCTTATTCATGACATCCTTCTTCTTCATTTTCATCCCCTTGTTCTTCCCATCATTCTTCTTCATCTTCATCTTCCTTTTCTTCTTCATCTGTTTCTTTATCATCTTCATATTCTCATTATCTTCTCACACGTCATCTTCTTCATATTCTTCTTCATCTTCATTTTCTTCTTCATCTTTTTCATTTTCATCTTCTTCTTCTTCATCTTCTTCTTTATCTTCGTCTTTTTCTTTTACTTCTTCATCTTCGATATTTTCTTCTTGTTTTCATCTTCGTCTTCTTCATCTACTTTTTCTTCATCTT
Source organism: Acanthosepion lycidas (assembly GCA_963932145.1). Taxonomy (NCBI): domain Eukaryota; kingdom Metazoa; phylum Mollusca; class Cephalopoda; order Sepiida; family Sepiidae; genus Acanthosepion; species Acanthosepion lycidas. Next base: position 33,911,066 of record OZ010593.1, on the reverse strand, counting down.
CTTCTTCATTTTCTTATTCATCGTCATCATCTTCTTCATCTTCTCCTTCATCTTCATCTTCTTCTTCTTCATCATTTTCATCTTCTTCTTCTTCTTCTTCTTCTTCTTCTTCTTCATTTTCATCTTCTTCTTCATCTTTTTCATCTTCATCTACTTCATCTTCATCTTTTTTTTTCATTTTCTTCTTCTCATTCTTAATCTTCTTCATTTTCTTTATCGTCTTTCTGTTGTTCTTCATCTACTTTTCCCCCTTTGTCTTCTTCTCTATCTTCTTCCACTTCTTCATCGTCCTCTATATTTCCTGCTGCTTCTTTACTTATATGCTCTGTTGTATTTTGAAATAAATTGTTTTTGATCTGCTTTTCTTTCTCTTTTTATGAACTCATTTGTCCTGTTTTTCCTTTGACAATTTTTGTTCACACAATTTTTTCTTACATATGTGTTCATTATATTATTTCTTTTTCTTATTGTACCGCTTCTTCTTCATCATTATCATCATTTTTCGTGCTATTTTCTTTATTTTACCTCCCGTTCTTCATGATAATCATGATCATTATCAGCATCATCAACTTTCCTTCTTTATTTTTCCTCTAGTTCAATATCATCATCTTTTTTTCTTTCTTTTCTAATCGTTCATTATTATTATCATCATAATCATCATTTTTCTTTCTTCTTTCTTACTCCCGTTTAGTATCATCATCGTCATCAACTTCCTTCTTTCTCTCGTTCAATATCAACTTCATCTTTTTTTTTCTTTTCTTTTTCCTCTCATTCAATATTTGTTTCTTCTCACTTTCTATTATTTTAGAACTTAATTCTGCCACCGTTCATTATTTCAAGTGATGAATGTTTTTTTTTCCTTTTTAAATATTTATTTATTCTTTCGTTTTATTCAGCTTCTATTGTAATCAGTTCACTTTCTCTTTTCTTATTCATATTCTTAATCTCTCTCTCTCTCTTCTATTCGACAATAAAAGAAATGCAATTTCCATGCAAATCAGCAATAGTCTTACTGAAAACAAATTGTTACAAAACTCAGAGAACTATTTCCCATGTTCCTCGGAAATTCTTCCAAAAGAAAAATCATGAGATGAATTATGGAATACTTTCTCTTATTCTAAAGAAAATTGAATAAATGGTCTTTTCACTATTTCAGTTCCCCGGCAAAATAAGCAGCCGACTTAACATTCGATTAGCAACATTTGTAGAAATACTCTAATAAAAAAATCGTCTTCCATTCTGTTGCAATGGCACCTTATCTTACCATTCTGTAAAAGGATCACTGAAGAATAATTATCCTGATAGAGATATTAGGTTAGTCAGAAAGTTTGAAAACAATGAGTCCAGTCAAAAGAATTTTTCATTTAAATATCATCCATTTTTAAGCACGTTATTGAATTGGAAGAAAAATTCAGTATGCCTTTTCAAGATAATATTTACATATTTATATGCACATTTGTATATGCGTGTTATATGGAATCCAACGTAGGGAAAACAAATTGAAAACCTTTTTAATCACAACCCGTTTCGCTTTGGCTAAGTAGTTAAGTAGACACTTTTAGGTAAGAATTAAAGGCACATCCATGTGTGTGATATATGTTTACTATGTTAGCATGTTTTCTAAAACACATAATTTATATAATGTTTATATACGTACATTACGTATGTTCCAACGGTTGTCATAGCCGAGGGAGGGTAGTTGGGCCAGGCTCTCACCGTCCATAAAATGCTACCGTGGCATGTGTCTCAAGCCTGAGAATGGGCGAAGGCGAAAAACTGACGCCTCCTGACCAGCTTCTTTGGCAGATGGAGGTCAACACCCTAGTAAGTTCATCTATGGAAGAAAAACACTGATTTAAAACCTCCGCTGCGTTGCGTTTATATCCCAACAGGGAAAACGCAATGAAAGTAAATCCAAACAGAAAGCTCCGATGGCGGTTGGCTGTCAACATTGACAACTTTCCGGCAACTCCTACCGCCAAGCCGGCTATTATATACTCTGTATTCCTTTGGATCTTGTCGGTACAGTCGAGGTCGGATGCATTTAGTTTGGGCAACACAAGACCTCCATATACCATCGCCCAGGCCTGCTCCGTGGAGGGCTCACTCCATTTTCACTACCAAAGTACTGAATTTTGACTAGATATGGCACTCCTTTTATCTCGAAAGATAAACTGATGACTACGAAGTTGGTGTTTCCCGACCAAAATGAAAGAATAAAACTACGTTTCATTATTATTATTATTATTATTAAAACCATCGATCTCTGCTAGACTCGAAACTAGCCCACTTTGAGCTGATCCCTGTTACTCGCAAAATCAACTAGTACTTGAACATAGATTTATTCAAATACATATGTGCCATCTTGTTCTGTTACTGTTCCTCTTTGAAATAGCTTTATGGAACTTAGCATTTTCCCAGATGCTAAATTGGTCTAAGAGTTATTTAAATAAAGGTTTCGGGATAATTGAAGTTGTTTCCATGCAAAGAATATAGCAGAGCCCCCCCTTTCCCACAGACGAAACGTTGCAAGCCTCTCGTTGCTGCTTTATCGTTACTTACATGGCATGTGTTCTGACGAGCTGAATTCTTTAGTCCTACCAGCCTTGACCTTTACTAGTGAGACCCACTATTCCAGTTAATAAAGTCTGAATCATCCTCATTCTCTTCGTATTCAATACATCACACAGTAAAACGCTACCCTGAGTAAATCATGAACCTTGTATTGGGTGAGCATTAGTATAAAAAATAAACTAAACGTCTGTGAGATTCGTCTTTTGGATACAGTACACTACGAATGTCAGTAAAGTAGCTGGTGTCTCCAGTTGAAACTATGGAGGTGACTGGCAATTATGTTAACGTCAGACGATCGAGCAAAGATTCGACATCGCAGGCCAATTATAAACAGGTCAACCACAAAGAGAAATGCACTTAACTCATCTCTGACTTTTGACCTCGTTTCTTTTCTTCACTTTGGTCACCTTCGTAGCCTCCTTCGGGTTCCTACGGACGGGAGGAACCCGAAGTAGTCTCCTTCGGGGAGGTAGACCGGCCCTGAACCCGTTTATACGGGTTCAATGGGCATATTTTTATACGGGTACAATGGGCATATTTTTGGACGAGCCCACGGGCTCGGAGTGTCCACGTTAAAAAGGCCTTGTGCCACATGACACCCTCGTGGGCGGGGTGACTGAATATCGTCACCTTCCGGCCCCCTCCAGAAGTAATACACCGCGTATCAACATCACGCCCTCGGTGTTTCCAACGCCGTATTTTTACTCACTAAGGCACATAGTAAACATTCATATTGAGATTCTATGTATTTTTTCCGTTTTTTTTTTTTTTTTTACATTGCTTACTTTAACTTTTTTTGGGCCATAATTATCCATTCTAATGTTGATTTGCGTCCATTTCTTTACAGACTTTTAATGGTCCTTAGTTATTTCACGTCACAGGGCTTGTTTATTTTACGTAATATTTCATCTCTGCTAAGCCGTTCTGCTTTCATTATGGCTTCGGTTCAAACATTGTTCTCTTTCGTTCATGGTATCTTATTTCTAATATGATACCTTCACCTCTTTCCCGCGAAATGGGATTTCTTTTCTTTTTTTCCACCCCCTTTCTTCGCATTTATTTTCGTGTTTTATAGTCTTTTTGTTTCTTTCTTTCTTCTAACTTTTTCTCCATCACTTACTTTGTTTTTATTTGTATGTTTTTCTTTGTTATTAGGTTGGTGCAAAAAAAATGACGTTTTATCACATAGTAACATATGTGAGAAAACGTCATTATTTTTTGCGCCAACCTAATATTTTTTCGTTCATTCTTTCTCTCCGGCGACTTTTTCTTCGTCATTTTCCTTTATTATTTTAGATTTTTTCATTATTTACTTCTACTCGTTTCATATTGATTTTTTTTTTTTTTTAATATCTTCCCTTTCTTTCTCTTTATTTTCTTTCATTTTTATTTACTACTCTCCTTCTTATCATCTTTCCTTTTGTTTTTTCATTATTTTTATTTTTATTATTTCGTTCCTCTCTCCTTTTTCGCTGTCGATTTCTTTTTCAACTTCATTTTGCTTCCTTTCTTTTTCTTTCATTGTTTCTTTCTACTACACTTTTCTTCACTTTCTCTGTTACTTTTGCATTTTCTTTTTTACCATTAAGATTTCTTCCATTCTTTTTTCTCATTCTTTCAGTCTCATCGTTTTTCTTTTCATTCTCTCTCATTCGCACCCCCTACTTTTCCATCATTGTTTCTTTGTTTTATTGTTTTCTTCTTTCTTCCTTGTTTTCTTCTTTCTTCCTTGTTTTCTTTTGTCTTTCTTTTTTCTTTCCTATTTAGTCTCTTATTTTTGTTTTTTTTTTTGTTTTTTTTCATTTTCTTCCTTTACTTCAATATTTTCATTCATTCGTATTTTGAAATGTCCTTCTTTGGATGTCTTTGACTATTACATTAATGTGGTCACCATTAAATTATTTTTGTTTTCTTTCATCATTTTTCAATCACGTCTTTTATTGTTTTTCCGATACTGTTTTTCAGGTTCCTTCTTTACTCACCTTCTATAGACTGTCAGAATTTTCTTCTTTATTTTTTATCTACCATACTTTATTTCATTCTTATTTCTTTCTAAATTTTATACTATTTATTTTTTTTATCCTTCTTTCCTCTGTTTTTTTTTTTTTTGTGTGTGTGTGTGTTTACTTCCTTCATTTCTTTTTACGCTCTTGTCTTATATCGCCTCTTTTTCAAATCCTTCTTTTATGCTCTCCTCCATTCTTTTCTTGCCCTTTTTCTCGCCTTGTTTTTAGCCGCCTTCTTCTTTTGCCCATATTTATATATACTTCTTTTTTAACTTCCACACCGATTTCTCCATCAATCTAAAGCCAACAAATACATCATTCTTATAATGAAACCGTCTGTAACCAAGGTTGCTTTTTAATCTTTCTTTCCCACTCACCTTTTCACTTATGGTTTTCTTTTCTATCCCATCCGGGTTTGATTCACAACCTTTCAGATAATGACTTGTTATATATATATATATATATATATATATATATATATATATATATATATATATATATATCATTCACTCCTGTATTTCAGGTTATTCATCATGTCTTCTTCTCCTTCTCGACTCATTAATTTATTTCTTTGGAAACGATTCTTTAAATACGGCAGAATAATATTGCCTGCCTCGAAATGTATCGCTACTTCTCTACAATAACCCTCAAAATATTTTGGCTGCGTTTATTCAACATATGCCCTTCCCTTTGATTATTTTAATGCCTTTTTTTTTCAAGATGTAAAGGATTATGGCCCTCCATAGATTCCAAGGAATTGCCAAGACTGCTTGGGAAAAAGATGCAGATGGATTCTCTTTGCCTTTTCCCCTTGTTTGTTTTTACACACCCAAATGCAAAAATACATATCGTGTTACAAATTATGTAAAATATTGTCTTACTGTAGAAAAAAATAGCATAACAGGAAACTCCATTGCTAGATACATTAAATCAAAATTTTTATTTATCTCATATATTTTTTTTTATTTTTATTGTCGGTGTTTTTATTAACGGTATAAATATTTGTTTATATCGCTCATTGAATTATTATTATTTTGTTTTGCTTTGGGAAGATAATTAAAGCTATTTATTCAATTTTGGGGTTGATTTTTGTAATCTATTCTAAGTATTATTTTGGCAGGAGCATTTTCTAATTTGTTTATTACTTCATGTATTTATTTCAGATTGATTACATTTATTTGTTTTTTCTAACGGTTAATTTATCGGGATCGGTTTGTTAGTTTAATCATTTATTTGGATAAATTTAGATTATTTTTTTTTACTTGTTTATTATTATTTATTTATTATACTGTATAATTTTATTTACAATTTTCGATTTTTAAATAACGTACTATTTATTTTTGTTTTATCCTTATATAACAGTTATAGCTATTTATAGCTATTTTTCGTCCGATTTTTGGTTTGATTTTTATGGTCTAATTAATATTTTGGTCATAATGGTTTATTAATTTGTTTATTATTTACTTTATTTATTTGGATTCATTGATTTCGTTTTTTTATTTTTTATTTATTTATTCTGTTTTTGTCTATTCTAAAGTGTTATTTGGTAATTTGTTTGGGTTAATTTATTGTGTTTATTTTATTGTCATTTTGTTTATTTATTTATTTTATTCAGTTTTCAATTTTTAAATAACGTAGTAAACATTTGATTTCATGTCTGCATTTTTGAGATGAGCTTGGATCTTTCATTTAATAATTTATTTTCGTCTGGGAAGGTAATGATAGCTATATTTTCCTCCAAGCAAAGTTTGCAAGTTTTTGATTGGTTGTTGTAAGCTGATGATCTTTTCCTTGGTGCAAATGTAGCTGATTTTTTACTGTGTTTTTGTTGAATATTTTGTGTAGGGTGCTTGATTCCGGGAAGTGTTTTTGCAAGAGTTTGAAAAATGTTTTTCCTACGTTTGCTTTTACGTTTTGTTGTACCGTGGGTTGAACCATATGATATTTCTTTTCCTGTTGGCCTTTTTTGTGTTCTGTGTTGAATATGTGAATGTTTCTGGGAACCCGCTATCTTTTATGGCTGTTTCGTAGTTCTTTCTTAGCTTTGTTAAATATAGGTTCATTGGAGGAATTGTTGGAAAGCCTGCGGTTATTCGATTTGGGTGTCTGATTATAGAAGGCGGGTGGTTGGAAGATTTTTGTATATAAAGTGGTTTATCATTGTGTTTTCTGTATGGTTTATATGTGCCTTTTCTTAGGTTGAAGGTAACATCTAGAAAATCTACTTCGTTTAGATTAGTTTTTATATCTTTTCTAGTTTTGTCTGTGTTATATATATATATATATATATATATATATATATATATATATATATATATATATATATATATATATATATATATTAGGTTGGTGCAAAAATAATGTCGTTTTCTTACATATGTTACTTTTATATATGATTTCTGAATTAATTCATTGATATATATAGCCATGTTATATATCATTTTGAAGCGCGTTTTTCGCTCTATTGAATCGTGTTATTCGGTACCGTTCTCAATCTCTTCATTCATTTTTTTGCAGGATTTTCGACAGCATGGACAAAATTCAAATCCGTACGATTTTCTTGTTCCAGTTCAGGCCGAAAAGCTGCCGAGAGAGCTCGTGATATCAATGATGCGTTTGGCCCAGGAACCACTAACGAACGTGTGGCCCAACGGTGGTTCAAGAAATTTCGCAATGGTGACGAGAGCCTCGAAGATGAAGACGGTCGCGGCCGGCCGACTGCGGTTGATAACGAACATTTAAAAGCCTTAATTGAACCTGATCCTAGCAAAACCACACGAGAAGTTGCTGTTTAACTCGAGGTCGACCACTCAACAGTCGTTCGCCATTTAAAGCAAATAGGGAAGTTTGTGACCGCCAATAATAAATTCTAGTCTGAATTCTAATTCTCTCAGAATCGTCTTGGCGTGCAGATTGAATAAGTCTGGTGAGAAAAAACATCATTGTCTTAAACACCTTTCTATTTTTGTATATTTACTGAATTTTCTAACTGTATGCTGGCGGTTTGCTGCTGCCAGTATTGATTCTGGGTTATTCTAATGCCCTTTCTCAAATATGTCAAGGTTAGCTAGCATTTCCAATAGTATTTTGTGACGTTCTTTATCAAACACGTTAGTGTAATTATTTCTGAAGAATTCCTTGTAATCCTTACTACTATATACTTATGGGTTTCAGCAGTACCAAAAAAAAAAACCTCGTCAAAACACAGCGCTTTTCTACTACTGTAAAGGAATCAATCCAATTTTGGTTTTACAATTATAATCTTTATTACAGACTCAGAAGGAAAAACAAAAATTCTCTGAGATAAAGAAAAATCGTTCTAAAGAAAATCGAGATGAAAGTATTTATTCTTAACTGTGGTTATTAACTAAAATGACAAACGAAATATGAGCTGTGTTGCATTGGAGATATCAAATATAAGCAGGTACAAAAAAGAAACAACCTGTTTGGGTTGCGTAGATAACCACTGATGTTGACTGGTACACAGAGATTTGACAAAAAATTGAAGACGCCAAAGATTCCTTCCATAAACTAAGCAAGGCATTAAGAAATAGAAAAAATGTTCTTTACAGACAACTTAAAGGCTGTTGAATTTTTATGCCATATCTAATCTTCTATATGACAGATAATGTGTGCACCGATGAAGATAAGGTGTAACAGAAATGTGGTTATACCAACGAATGTTGAGAAAATTATAAACAGTACATGCAGAAAGCCAGGGCGTTGTAAAGAAAAGAAGATCTTAAATGACATGTATATTTACAATCAGAAAAACAAACTTATTAACAGATTACAAGTAATGAAAAACAGGTGGAAACATTCTTAAGGAATTTCGGGATATATAGCAATTATTGACAGATTGCAGGTAAAAAAGCAGGAGGAAATCTATTTAACGAATTTGTGGGAATATATCACTGATTGACAAATATTAACATTATTTTCTTACTTTTGAGTAATTGAAGTTAAATTGCTATATTGTAATTAAGAGTACAATAAAAAGATAGATAGAGAGAGAGAGAGAGAGATAGATAGATAGATAGATAGATAGATAGATAGATATAAACAGAATTAGATAGATTGATAAAAAGAGAGAAAAATAAACAGATAGACATATATATAAATATATATCTATTTGTTTTTTTTATATATATAAATATATATATACATACATATATAGACATATATAGACATATATATATATATATATATATATATATATATATATATATATATATATATATATATATATAAATATATATATATATATATACAGATAAACAGACAGAATGACAGATAGAGAGATATGAACAGAATTAGATAGACAGATAGATATATAAACTGACTAGCAAAAACTGACTAGTAATATATATATATATATATATATATATATATATATATATGTATATATAAACAGATAAACAGGTAGAAAGACAGATATGAACAAAATTATTTAGATAGATAGATAGATAGATAGATAGATAGATAGATAGATAGATAGATAGATAGATAGATAGATAGATAGATAGAATTGTATCTCGTGACAGTTCTTCCCAGAGATATTTTCGCTGATAAAAGGCAGGCGTTTTGATTCCATCTGATAGTGCTAAACAAATCGACCCCACGCAAAAATGTGAAGGCCGCGCCGACGAACGAATCTGTACTAATTTGAATAGATATCTGATGAGACCATAACATTTTTGCCGACATATGGTTAGTGCGTCAGTCTGATATCGAACACTGAGTGCCCCCTGTTGGTTTTGACAAGTAACTAACGAAGATGGCCATCCAGTCCGAGATGTGGCCGCCGTCTCTCAGCTTTGATGGCTATTTCGTAATTGGCAGCTATTGTCATTGGAGGGGACAAGAGAAAATGCCGAAGTCAGGAGTATTTCCTGAGGTCATGACATATATAGGTGACTTTCATATGCATATATATGTATGTGTGTGTGTCTATCTGTAGGTGTTCATATCCACATATATACTCTTGAGGCATATATCGAATGTATACGTACGCATTTTTAGAGATTTTTTTTATTTGTCCACGTGCGTCATTATATATATATATATATATATATATATATATATATATATATATATATATATATATATATGCGTGCGTCTGTCCGTGTGCGTGGCTTTATTTTATATAATAGAAATGTCCTAATTCATTCTCTTTGCAAACATTCACGCAAACTCGTTAAGTATTAGGTTGGTGCAAAAATAATTTCGTTTTCTAATATATGTTACTATGTGAGAAAACGAAATTATTTTTGCGCCAACCTAATAAATTATTCGATGTTTCACCCCGCTTCTATTTCCTTCATCATGTCATGATTGTGTTAAATTCTCTAGGCCCGCTTTCTTCATTATTTGTTCTTGATTATCTTCGCGATTTCGTAAAAAATACTTCGTACCTACATAAAATCTGAGAGAATGAGTACCGCTTATAAATCATCAATATCATTTCCACATGCCAAATTATCTACAAGTGCACCCTTGTGCATATAAACAAAACAAATAATTCCATTACCATTTACTTTTATTTTCGTATTTTTCAATGAAAAGTGACCCAGTGCACATGTTAGTACATCGTACGTCTATTCCACGAATTCGTACCTTGCAGATTGTCCACAGATTATCGATTTGATTTAAATCAGATTTTCCGGGCCAATCTATAGTATTAGGTTGGTGCAAAAATAATGACGTAATAATGTCGTTTAGTGACGTAGTTTTTAACGTCAAAAAACGACATTATTACGTCTTTTTTTTGCAACAACAGGCATTTTTCTCCATACGGTTAGTTTTAGACCCACTGCAGTGACAGGGTGTAATCAACTTCTATTTTTTCTCAGGATAAGTCGCTGGTAAAGATTGCCAGTGTATTGGTACAGCGATACAATTTTTTACTCGACTTGGAGTAATGCCCATCGTAGGCAATGGCCGTAGGACAACTAATCGACAGTTGAGACTAGTGTCTGGGCGTGTAAAAATCTGATGAAGTCACGGATGACGCAATATTTTTCAAGGCCAAACAAATTTCATCATACACTCCGAAAATAGAATCATATAACTGCACACTACTGCTAATGACTTAATCTGAGAAAAAAATAGAAGTTGGTTACACCCTGTCACTGCAGTGGGTCTAAAACTGACCGTATGGTGAAAGAAAGGAAGTTAAAATGGCGTTTACCTCAAAACGATATATCCCCAAGTAGGCCTTGTACTCGACGAAAAAAAAAAGGAAAGCAACCCCGAAATTAAAATGATTGATTTCTTTTTTTTTATATTAACATCTTGAACGATCCCATCTATCTGTTAAAGAATTGATTATGTGTTGTTGCTACTCAGTCTATCCCTTAATTTTTCTGTCAATAAGCTTTTTTTATTAGACACACGTCTACATTACGTCATTCAATAAACCATTCTTGATGTTCTTGCACTTTACCTTAAAATTATGAACTGTAAAATAGAAGGATGACTGCATTTTAAAAAATGGTGTCACATTATCTTAACCCGGCTCTTGTCTGCGTGAAATGTTCCCTTTCAGAAAGATACGTCGTCGAATAAAACGAATTCTTTAAATCTATACATTATTCATGTCTACGTAACAATTTAATATAATCAAAAGATAACTATCACATCCTTCCACCATATATATATATATATATATATATATATATATATATATATATATATATATATATATATATATATATATATATACTAGAACTTTAATGTTGTATGTGTGTATAAGTGTTCCCGAGATATAGCTTAAACGATATAAACATCCTAACCGATTTCGGAGCTTATTGTATCTTGAACACCTTCCTAATGCAGTGCCAAATTTGATTAACATTGTACAAGAGGCTCTTGAGCTAAGGCTGTTTATTTTCATTTTTACAGCATTTTTAATAAGAAATTCAGTATTTATTTTCGATACACATTCTTATATTAATCCGCGGAAACAAACAAGTCAGTTATGTGTCATACGTAATACACGCTTAGACGACCATGTATCGAAAGATACATGACTGACGAGGCATATTTTTCCCGCAGTAGGTTGCCATTTCTTTCTGCAGTAGACCAGTTGCCATCCAAGGCTATACACCAAGTCTGTCCTGCTAGTTACCCATAGCTGTCCCGGTGGGGGGAAGAGGAGGATTCATACCTTTCCCAAAGATATTAGCACGTAAATGAATGTAATGGATTTCACTGGAAACAAACAAGCATTTTCATATTATATTCCAACTACTGTGGGGGTGAAAAATAAATTAAAAAAAAAACATTCGTAATACATTATAACAATATTATTGAATACATATAAATATGTATACCAGCACATATATTTATATAATTCATTACACTACATTTGAACATTTTTCGAAACAGCTATTTGCAAGGTGAAAAGGTCACAGTATTTGATGGTAAATAAATAGACAGGGCTACGCTTATTAACTACCGTTTGATATTTTAAAATAAAGTCGAGTAAGGAAAAAGTATGTGCAATATAAAATATACCTATTATTTTGAAAAAGTACTACATGTGTTTTAATCTATTACTCCAAATTTTCACGCAATCTTGTTAATTATGAAGCCCACTGGAACAATAAACCTTCTTGTCTTTTAATACAAACTGAAATTTGTAATTGATAATAACACTGATAATATTGCCATCATTTTATTTCATGAACTGCTTTTAAAAGAAATCCAATGGTTTTTTTAGAGAACAAAAAAAAGGTACTGAACTCTGACCTAATTGAATGGTAGTGTTGGTTTCATTTTTTTCATATAGATCGCTTCGAGAATTTGAAGATTTATTTTTATTTTCATGGTGGTGTATATTTGTATTGTCGATTAATATTTCTCTAAAACTTGACTGTGGGCAGGAATGTGCTTTTAAATGTTGCACAGTAGAACTTGAATCAAACAGGCGTAAATCAAGCCTACTTGATAGTTTCGTCTTCGTGAAACCAACATATATATTTACGTTTTTGTCAGAGGTACCATCACCCAAAGGATATATAAAGTGATATATAATTTTGATCTTTTGCAAAACATTATTTGATGGAGAAGAGTTATTGCGGATGATTAAATTTGTTGTATTAAATTTAGTATAGTATATAATTAGTTTCATTTTATCTACTGGGATCGGGGGGGATACATTAGTAGATATGAGTTTTCTTTAAGATTTTCTCTATTTGTAGTTAGAATGTATTTAACTGTGTTATTGTAGGTTGATATGTTTAGGCTTATTTGAGGATTAGGTTCTTTTTAGTTAATGTTAATATATTAATTTGTTGTATTTATATAATATTATTCAGTTATAAGAGACGATTTATAGATATAGACGGTGACTTCATGGTGACAATTAGGGTTAGGCTACAATGTCCGATGTTTTCCCCGCATGTGCGCTATTATTGATGAGATCTAGTAGTTGTTACGCTAGATGTTTGCCACAAGTAGAGAGTTTATAGATTTTGTTTGGAAACTGTATTGAGCGTGCCAAAATTCCTATTTAAATCTAGAATTCGTTTGAAAAATATATTTTAACTCGTTCTTGTAAGCATTAAATGGCCTTCTAATGTTAACAATATCCTAGTCAAGTTTGTTGAAATATACAACTACAGTAAAACTAATGTTGTCTTTTATAGTTTTGTTAAGGGTATTAAACCGAAGTTTCCTTTATATATATATATATATATATATATATATATATATATATATATATATATATATATATATATATATATATATATATATATATATATATATATATATATATATATATATATATATATATATATATATATCAGTAGGTTGCCTTTCTTTCTGTGGTAGACTAGTTGCCATCCAAGACTAGAGAACCCGGTCTGTCTAGCTATTTACTCATACCTGCGGGGAGAAAAGAGGATTCATACCTTTTCCAAAGGTATTAGCACAGAACTGAATGTAATGCATTCAGCTGGGATTCGAACTCGGCTCTCAATCCGAGCCACTATGTATAACTCCACTATTTCTCCGCTATCAATTACTCCACCACACATACACACGCACACATAGATACATACACACACGCGCACACACACACACATATATATATATATAGAGAGAGACAGAGACAGAGAGAGAGAGAGAAGAAATAGCGAGAGAGTTTATTATCCGATGCTTATAGCAAGAAACCTTTCTTTACGATGTTTCAAACTGAAATTTCGATCTAACCTGTGTGCATTTCTTTTGTGTGTTTTTGTTAACACCTAACAAAAGAAAGTTTGTAGTACATTCTTTCTATCGTTAATGGGATCGGTGTTCCTTCTCAGATTGCATAATCCAGTAGAAACTATTTCTGATGGAGCAGGAGCATAGAGATGTTATCTTTGTTTTGGATGAAAGACTTCAGTGGAATAGGTTGGAAAGATAGAGCTTCAAAATAATCCCATGTGCTCATGATGGTAAAGAGGTGACCTTACAGTTCAGGCTATTCTCGGGCTCTAAATAATGGGTGGATATGTTGATAGCAGCGTAAAGTTTATGGGTGTGTAAAGTGTGATGGGTGAATCACACGAAGACAGAATGAATGGTTGTTAGTAAAAGGAGCAGCCCAACATTAACAATTGGAATTTTCAAAATCAAACAGGAACAACAATTTAAATTTAAAAATCAGGGAAGTGTTTTAACTGATGACGGAAAGTTCAACATTGAAATCCGAAGGCGCATTTCCGATAGCTACAGATGACTTCCAAAAGCTAAGAAACAAGAACATTTTGCTAAAAACAAAGACAATAGTACTGAACACTTATATATGTCACTGAATGCTTGGCAATCTCCTCACAGATAAAGAAGTAACGTAAGACACTTATACTTAAGATCAGTATGAGGTAAGAGTGCTTGAATATGTTGATATTGAGAGGGAATGTTGAAGGCAAGAGGATAAGAGGTTAACACGGCATAACACACCTATCGCGCTTGTGTAAATCGATGGCATATGCTATATTCCGTACCTATGAACACTAATGGTTGTCCCAATCCTCATAAATACGTTGGATACTATTGTAAGTGGGGGTAATATGCTATCTAAGTAGTCCACCACTGGCATTGGTTTACCTACTTCACGGCGTTGGTGAGTAATTTATTTTGTTGATCTTATAAAGATTACCATTTCCTTTCCAACCCCCGTTGTGGTTATTCAGTAACCTTTTCTAGGTTACAAAAGCATGACAATGTTTAGGAGAGACAGGAAAAATACAAAATTTACTAAAAACTAAGAACAGGACATTGTAGAGAGCCGCGATTGCTATCGTCCTGAAGGAGTAATGCATCTAAAAGTAGAACATTAGACTTGAATCTTCCCCATTAAACTTTGCACTTCACTCCAGTATTCCATCTGTTTTTCACGGACGGTACGTAGTGTGGCCACTAGAACAATTGTCTGAATATGCACCTAACATTATGGTCTATGGATGAGAGATTGCCCATCTCCTATCTAGAGTGGTTGTTTATATATATCTAACATTCTGTTTTTTACAAAAGCCTTCAGGTGTTTATCATTGACAAGTATTGAATTGCAGATCCCCAACATAGGCTTGGAGTGCATCTCATGTCAGACCTGTACCTGTCTTCCTTGGTTTGGATTGAGATGGAGTGAATGTCTTCTTCTTTTTATATGCCGTGTCCTTTCAGGACGTAGGCGATCGTGGCCCGACATTTCCCCGTATACCTTGTGGCTCTCAGCAGGTTTTGAGTTTCTGCCAATTCCCCCAGACCACGCTCCGCCATCCACCTACCCAAGCCCGCCACGTATGTCACGCGTTGCTTTCCTCTGTCTCATTTGTCCCGTATCAGATTTTCCACATCCTTCTTTCTCATCACGTGTCCCAGAAATTTTATCTGTCTCGTCCTTATGTTAAGAATAAGCTTTTTCTTTGTTTGCATCCTCTCCAAGACCTCATCGTTGCTCACATGCTCGGTCCATGATATCCTCTACATCCTTCTGTAGGACCACATCTCCACCGCTCAAGTCTCTGCTTCATCCTTGAGAATACCGTCCAATATTAGCTGCTGTATAGAAGGACAGATGTCACATAGCAGATCAGTACGCGTTTCTTTGTCACCATAGAAATCCTTCTATTTCGCAGTATTCTGCCCAACTTCTGGAATGAATCCTTGGCCATCCCAATCCGTTTTCGGATCTCAGCGTTGAACCTACCATCCTGCGTCAGAACACTTCCCAGATACTTAAACTACCGCACATGTTTGATTCTAGTGTCCCCGACCTGCAAATCGCTTTTCGGGCTCATCCTTTTACTGATGACCATGCATTATGTCTTCTTGTAGTTTATGCTTAGTCCTTTCTTCTCCCTCTCCCTCGCTACCTTCTGTAGGAGGTTTTGTAGTTTCTTCTCCGTGTCTGCTATCAGTACCGTCCCATCTGCGTATCTTATGTTGGTAAGGTTGTGGCCACCAATGCTGAATCCCGGTAGGATTTCCAGTTCCCTCTGAATTGCCTCGCTGTATAGGTTAAATAAGTCCGGTGAGAAGACACATCCTTGCCTTACGTTCCTTTCTATTTTTGTATATTCGCTGAGCTTATTCTCGATGCGAATGCATGCCGTCTACTGCCTGTATAGGTTCTTGATTATTCTGATATCTTTCACGAATATATGAAGGTTGCTGAGCAGTTCGAGCAGGTCCTTATGGTGTACTAAAGCCTATTCCGGCATATTACAACGAAACACAAAGGAATACAGAATACATTGCAGTATTGAATGCGAGACTAGATTACTAAGCAATCCAGAAGAGGTGTCCTGCCATATATTTAACGGAACTTAATTTGGCAAAGGCACACTTTTATAGCACGAATTTATGACAGTAGAAAATTCGACTTTGAGACGGGCAGGCTGAAAATCATACACTGTGTAGATGAACAAATTGGTATTTAATCAGTTTTGCTTCAGATAAAACAGGGCCACTGTAATATGCCATTTGTGATGAACGCTACACGAAATCTTTTTCAGTACGTATATATGTAGTTATATATATATATATGTGTGGATATATATATATATATATATATATATATATATATATATATATATATATATATATATATATATATATATATATATATATATGTATGTATATGGGACCCTGTTACATAATTGTAGAAAAATGCAATAGATTTAAGTTATATTACTTAGACTCAAAACTAACACTTTTTTTGTGCACTGGCCGGCTCGAAAAATTTGAATCTCTATATACTTATATATTAACCAATCAGCGACGTCAAATGAGACGCGCGGTATTCTTTGAATTTTTTGATAATTAAGATTTGTTGTTTGATTCGAGATTTTGGTAGATCATTTCAGCATATTATAAACAATATTTTCCTCCCTTAAAATGTATATTTAAATATTGTGAAATATAAATCTAATTTTTTTAAAACCGCTCCCTCGTTATAAATGTGATCACTTTTTAGTTCGTTAGATAGCTTTCCGTTAACATTTGACAAGGGGCCATTCGTTTGTTATACAAAACTGAATTTCTCACACCTTAATTAATTAATCAAAGTTTTGCATATTTATTCGTGCATATTATATTTCAAAAAAGGATTAGCGATATTCACACATGAAATATACACAGACAAAGTTATTTGTCAACAAGAGTTACTAGCATCTGTATTATGACAGCTTACTGCTTATTCAGTTGCCGACTGCTACAATTTATACGCATTCATAAATCAACGTAAATCCGTGTCACGCACATGTAAACGCATTCGGTAGAACTGTAAAGATGATATACAAAATATTTTGTGTTAAGTTGTTTCGCAAATAATCTTTGTAATTGATTTCTTTCAATTTGAATGAGAAAATGCGCAAATAGGAAAAACATACTAACATTTGTAGAGATGTGTTGAAAACGCTTATTTCTTCGTTTTATTCACGCATATTCGGCCAAAAATACACACACAAACACACACATATACATATATATATATGTATATCTATATATCGAGATTTATCTATCTATCTATCTATCTATCTATCTATCTATCTATCTATATATATATATATATATATATATATATATATATCAGAGATTTGAAACATTAACCTTTAGGCTACCAGAACGGTGTCATCAGGTAGTTAAATTGAGCAAGAAAAAGGAGAATAGGAGAATATTACTGACTGATGAAACCGTTCTAGCCTAAAGGTCAATGTTCCGAAGATTTTATATCTTCAATTGCCCTACATTTTCGCTTTTAGAAAATTGCATTGAGCACTTTTTTATTAAACAGTTGTTTTTGGCAAATATTTTGTGAAAGCTTGAACTTAGTAATATATATATATATATATATATATATATATATATATATAGATAGATAGATAGATAGATAGATAGATAGATATTAGGTTGGTGCAAAAATAATGACGTAATAATGTCGTTTTTGAACTATTTTTTAACGTCAAGAAAAGACATTATTACGTCATTATTTTTGCACCAACCTAATAGATAGACAGATATAAGTATATATGTGTGTGATAGATAGATAGATAGATAGATAGATAGATAGATAGATAGATAGATAGATAGATAATGTTGTTGCGTGCGAAAACGAACGATTAATAAAAAAAACAATGTGTGCATAGCGAATAGACACACATATGAAAATATGAGAAGCCTAAATTGTAGCTAAATGAAGGGATAGTTCATAATGGGTCAAAATAAATAATAAATAATGAAATTACATGTATATCCTGGAACGAATATATATATATATGTATGTGTGTGTGTGTGTGTGTGTGTGTGTGTGTGTGTGTGTGTGTGTGCACGCACATGTTGAACAGAAGACATGTCTTTTATTTATACTGCTGCCAACTTTGTGGATGGCTTGGATGCAGACTGAGAAGAGACTCATACTCGTCTCAGGTGGTTCACGTCTTCTTTGATGATACACAGGGTCATTCAACGGTCTCTCTCTCTCTCTCTCTCTTGACAGCGCACCAGACGTATCTGGTAAGTTAGGATACTACTCGGCAGCGATGGTAAGTCGGGTAGAGTCCCAATGGAACATGTGCATCTACACGTTCATTCCTTATATAGAAATGTAAATTATCTTCTTCTTCTTCTTCTTATCCCTCCTCCTCCTCCGTCAACATACTGGTATTCTGCTCTTCCTTTTACTCTCACTCTAATCTTTCTTTATTTTCACACACGTGTTTATATTTCTTCTTCTTCTTCTTCTTCTTCTTCTTCTTCTTCTTCTTCTTCTTCTTCTTCTTCATTATAGTCCTACTCTTCTCTTTCTTTTTCTCTCAGCCCCCAACTTCTTCATATTTTCTCCATTTCTTTCTGTTACACTATTTTTCTTTACGGATACATTTTTTCCTCATCATTTCCTTCCTCAAAACGGTTTTTTGTTTACATTTACAATACAATTCTTCACCTTTCTAATCATTTTCTCTTATGTGGTATCTTCACATACCATCTACCTTCGTCACCCATCTTGCCAAGTCTTGTTTACTTTTCATCTCTTACCGTTTTAACACTCTTTCTTCTACGCCATCTTTGATCTCTCATGCTTCTTTTTCTCTATTTTTCTTAGTCTTTTATAATAAGCAGAACTTTAACATGGTAGAAAGAAAGAAACATTAACCATAGCTCCCATACATATCCAATTATTTATGAACAGACTTAGAGAGATATAGAGATCGACATTATTTGAGAGATAGACTGAATTCGTAGATAAATAAAAGTGAACAATTTTAAAGAAAGAAAGAAAGAAAAAAAGAAAGTGATATATCAAGAAATAATCCAAACGAGATCTCTTATCGATTCGAGATTTGATTGATGCCCACCTTTCCTAATTCCGATCACGTAAAACACTCGCGAGACTAGTAAAATGGCGTCTGGAGACAAAAATTTCCCTCTTCTGATGCGAGCGTCGAGATTCCATCAGACAACAGAAACCAAGTTGCCGTCATTTAATGAGCCCCGAAAAGAAGAGTGATACTCTTTCGAATTGGAAGTGACGGGCTGCAGCTGAAAACAAACAGTTGGAACACAAAGAAAAATGGAAGCAACGTGGCAACTGTCGAAAAGCTATTTTAAATAATACAACAAGGTTTACTACCGGAAGTAGGGCTGTTTCCACTGGAGTCGATTTTGTCATTGTTATTCGTGATTATGACTACTGTAGCGTTTCACTTACGGTCGAACGGGACTTGTTTTGTTTGGTTTTAAATATCAAGGGAGGAAACTCTGTTTGCTAAAACGCATCTTGGTGTATTGCTTGACAGAACAACTTTCTGTTGTAAACAAAGGAAATTTCAGATTGCCTTTTTTTTTCTCAGAAATAGCGAGATTGATTTTTAATCTATTTTTCCTTTGCTCAAATTTGCATTATAATTCAGGATACACGGAAGTCGTTTTTTATAAAACATACATGGCAATTATTTTCTTTATATCGACAGTCAGAATGGGGTAGTTGAAATATCTAGAACACTTAATGAGGAAGGAGGTCTTTGAGAATTTTATACTCTCAAGGCGTATTGAAGGCAAAAGGGGCAATGGGAAACATTACATGAACTATTTAACAAGCTAGTGTAAGTGGATGGCAGAAAAGGAAGTATGGCGAAAAAAACAAACCACACTCAATGCATACGAAGATATGGAGAGCTTTGATGACCCACATTCTTAAGTGACAGAGCGCATACAAAAAGAAGAAAAAGAAATAATTCTATAATTTTATACAAAACAACAAAGGGAGACAAAATAAAAAAAGAAAGACATTTTCTTTTCCCTTCCCCAATTCTACAGGGAGAACTATGACACTCTGTCTATTTAATGTGAGGACTCCCACGTATACATCTGAGCTAAGGCAAATCTTGTTTCCAAACCACTGCCTTTTAATGGATGTGGCAGCGCATGTCATGTTACTGCTATCGGGAGATACTGGGTCAGAGATGTAACTTTAGGAGCCAGGCACGTCTCATTTTTTTAGGCTGTAGCCAGGAAAAGTGGCACTAATAATTCTAGCCAGCAAACATTGTCTTTGAAGAATATTAAATGTATAAAGCTATTCTACATAGTACAGTGAGTCCCCAGAACCGTTTGCGAATAGTTAGAATCCGCAAATATTTGTAACCCCCACACTAAAAGTGCTTATAATTACCTATTTTGATTGTTTAAACCCCATATGCCTTAAAATTTTATCCTAAACACTTTAGAAACTTTTCAGACCCTTTCAAAAACATTTTGAAAAGTAGTATTTGTGACCATATTGTTAGCGTAAATTTTCTTTCATACGTACAATAACCGTTTTTAATTATGCATAGATCGATACAACCATTGAAAATACTGTATAAAATATGTGCAAAAAGTATAAAGTTTAAAGCATTTTCTAAAAGCAGAACTGTGATGATGCCCACAGACTTAGCATAAGCCACTTTTAAGACCCAAGCCGCAGCCCGAAACAAAGAACAAAGTCCAAGCATTACGCATGCTTTTTTTGCGTTTGTTTTTATACAATTTTATCATAAAAATGGTCTGTTATTGTTCTAAGTCACTTAAAGAACAGGAAAATAATACAAGAATATTTTAAATATGTTCTATGAAAAAATACGCGAATCGAGGGAGTTCTCAGCAAATAATTTGTATTAGGTTGGTGCAAAAATAATGACGTAATAATGTCGTTTTTTGACGTATTTTTAACGTCAAAAAACGACATCATTACGTCATTATTTTTGCACCAACCTAATACATATGTTGTTCAGAAAACATGCGAATATTCAGGGTTTCCGTGAATAACAAGTACATATGTTCTAAAGAAATATCCGCGAATGTGTGAAGCCGCGAATGCCAAAACGCGAATAGATGGGTGCTCACTGCATTACCTATTTTTGTTCTTCATGATATTCATTAGTTCATTTGAGCTGACATTTTTTCACTCTTATTTAACTACATGATTTTATCAATCGTTATTATCCGCTTAAAAACTTAGAACTCTAGTCGTAATAGATTCCCCAAGAGATGACCTGGTTTGAATTTATTTAGCTGTATAGACTGATTCCATCAAGACCTATCCAGGATAAAGTTTTATTTGCCGTCCTGAACAGAGAATTTACAGGTTGGAGTATAATTTAAGCTGAGATTAGATTTAGCGAAAAGACTCAAGTATGGCATAGCGTTGAGGTTTGAACCCATTACTCAGTAGCAGAAGATTAAAGATACATAATTTTATTAAAGCAATAAAAATTAATTAAAAAAGACAAAAAGGGAAAAACCGTAACTGCGGTAATTGGTACTACGAAAGTAGGAATAAGAAAACAAGAGAAAAAAAACGAAACCCAGTAACCGCTTATCGCTCCTCATCCGTCTGAGCTCGATGATTGTGCAAGCCTATGGAAATGGGGTCCTGAAAAAATGTACACGCATATCAGTAATATACAGAGGTAGATATATTTTTTAATAAAAATTCTGTGTATTTAGGCAGTAAATGTTCTTTAATGTACTTATTAGGTTGGTGCAAAAATAATGACGCAATAATGTCGTTTTTGACGTATTTTTAACGTCAAAAAACGACATTATTACGTCATTATTTATGCACCAACATAATATTATTGATGACAACAGGCATTTTTGTGTCGATTAATTTTAAGGATCGACTTTTCCAAATTACGAATAATCTTACACAAATAAGGCGGAAATTACATCAGAAATTATACAAAATTCGTAACTTGGAAAAGACGATCATTAAAATTAATCGGCACAAAATACCTGTTCTCTTTTATAAATATATATTTTCATATTTTATAGCAAACTTACGAGTTGTAATAGTCAGCAGTCTTGTCTCATTAGCTATAATTACGATTGAGTTGTGTGTTCAATTTTCACCTGGTGCTCTATACTTTCGACCTTGTGCCATATCTAAGCTACGCTTAGTAAATCTTTAAATTTTTATAAAGAAATCACATTCAGTCCCAGTAAACAATCGTTCTCTTTGCATATGAAAGGTTGTTTTGATTTAATGAAAATAATGTCAAGGACTTTAAGATGGTAGTTAGTATTTGAACGTCACAAAACAGGGGACATATACTTCCGGAAGTTCCAATTCCAGCCGGATTCGTTAAAATCACTTACACACAAATACGGCTAAGAAAGGTATGAATACACTACATCGCCCCCCATATATGGGTTAATTAGTAAGATTTGTTTCACTAAACCATTATTATCTCAAAAATGAAATAAAATTGCCTACAAAATATTTAGAGTTCGACATTAAATAACCCATAAATGTATTGATATACCACGAAACAAGAACAATTAAAGGCAAGTAGAATATTTTTGAATCGATTTTCAACATAATTAAAGAAGTATAGAACACCAAAATGCCCAGTTTGCGAACTGTTGCTTAGATCTGCCACAAAGGTGTAACATGGAGCACCCATTGATCATGGAACCCACTTCTCAGTTGCTAACTACTGGACGATTGGAGATGCCATTGCAAGAAGCGCTTACGATTAATTGAAAGAAAAAATGATAGACATTCCATGCCGAACACACTGCTTTGCTTTGTGGCAAGTGAAAAAATAACGGATTCGTCAATGATGGCTGATATTTCTGAAAGATATTGCAAGAGTACCAGTTTGGGTAATGTAACAGGAGCATATATGACAGATGAGAACATCGACCAGTTGGCGCTAATCTGATGACGACATGGACGGGAAGCGCGAGATGCTGTATGTTTATCACAAACTTCAGTCACACATAGCCTCGATGTAGTGATGAATAAAGTATGGAACTGAGCAAACTTCAAAGATGGGATTACTGTTTCCCTAACGTTGTGTAAAAAGGTGTCTCTTAGAAGATGACGTCAAACATATAAATATAATAATGGCTAACTATCAATATTAAGAATAAAATTAATATTCCTCGTAATATGATAAATCAAAATAGCAAATATCACAAAATAAAAGAATTCAACAACTGACTATAAACGCAATGGTAGACATGAGTGGGTGGCAACGGCAATATATATAGAATTGTGTAGAGTTACGATAAAACCAAGCAATGGAACATACATAAAGAACCTTGCTTCATCATCCTCATCATTCTAATGACACAATCTTATCTTTGGGTCTATGCGCTGACGAGCAACTGACAAGTTTACTCTACGCATCTGGGTTGGAAGCCGGGAAAGGTATCCATACATGAATAGCGTATCTTGGCCAAGAAAAACTTCCTTGCCCGTCTCTCTTCAGGTTAAACCTCATCCGATGTCTTGAAAGCTCATCTTGGTCAAGCAATCCACATAGCGATTGTCATCTCTACACTGGCTGCATATATAGCTATGTAGCTAAGTCTACCCTATTGTGCTAGATAAGTGGTCGGCAACCTTTTGGATAGGGCGGCCCAGATAGCTCGGAGTAGGTCCGTGATATAAAATGTACTATAATAGGTCATATTTTAATTCCTGCTGTGTGTCTAGCAGCTTACCCACCTCACCAGAAAAGACTGGTGGTGGAACTGGTTTGGTATCCCATGACCCCGGCTTGTAGCATGGAGTTTTGGTTTCCATGATACTCAGCTGACATAAGAATCTGTTTGGATGGAAAAAATATAAAATTCTATATGACACTGAAATTGACAACCGTAACAGAGTGGGATGGAAATGGATCGGAAAATTCTAATAATCTCTCGACCTTCCTAGAAAATAGAAAATCTTGGCGATTTAAAGTAGCATTTGGTGGCCGCGTCATAGACGAATTTGGAATAGTCCTGAATAATTTACGTATGGAATTAAAAAAATAAAAATAAATTGAAACTTTGAAAGGGTAGAAGATATTTGATGAAATAGTCAAAAGATTACTCATGCTTGATGTCATTTCATCGGAAAAATATGCCGTAGCGCATATTTATCTCAAATAAGATTTCTTTCAAGTTTCTCATATTTTTCTAAATACTGTTTGTTGATATAGAAAATTATATACAGTATTTACATTATTCGGACTATTGTCCTCATCTTTGTCGCCATATTTATCACAACGTTTCGGCCGTTATACGCTCCGGCCTTCTTCAGGTGGTTGGAATGTCGAACTGAATCCTTTATCTCGCTCACTGGGGTAGACAGTTCTAGTTCCACGTGCCATGTCTCATGGATGTCAGTTATCAGTTATCTCCTGTTAATTTTCCCTCTTAAAGTTCTCCACTGCCTTAATCCTGTCAATGGATCTAACCAACGCCTTTATCCACTGTGCCATGTGTCCTTGAGGACCCAAAGAGTGTGAGTTCAATACCCGTCCTCAAACGTCGAAACCGAATGAAGTGTCCATTATTATGATCATTATTATTATTATTAGTAGTAGTAGTAGTGTATATATATATCTATATCTATATCTATCTATATATATATATATATATATATATATATATATATATATATATAGATAGATAGATAGATATAGATATATATATGCGTGTGTATGTGTTTCACAATCAACTCAAAAAATAATCACGGGTTTTAATATATAGCATATATGCTATTGTCAAAACCTTAGAAAAAGAAATTGTTTATGAGCTTACCAGAAATCTTCTCTCATATTCTGGCCCAGTTTCTGAGAAGCTTGTCCAGTCGTGAAATACAGGGAATGATTAAATTGTCTTCAAATGTGAATTGCTTATTACACTAAAAACGACGGTTCCATCGAAGGCTGAACAAAATATGTATTTATCTGGTTTCTTTAAATCATAGGCTGGTGGATTACTTACAAATGTCATTACGCTGTTGCACTTCTTCTCTTCCTCAATTTTATATAATTTGGGAAACATCGGTATTTTCTCAAACCTGTTCGCCTGTTCATAATGAATATCCCGAATATTATGTTTGTGACATCGTCTTACACCTAGTAATACATACATTATCTATCTATCTATCTATCTATCTATCTATCTATCTATCTCTCTCTCTCTCTCTCTCTCTCTATATATATATATATATATATATATATATATATATATATATATATATTAAATAAAGCAGTTTAATTAATATTCTAAAATAGTCATATCAATTTCACTGGCCAGTTCAAGACTTTGTTTCTTCTCATAACTCAGCTACCTACATCGAATATACTACCACTTCTTTAGGGGTAGTATACTACACGCCTCACGTGTCACTTATCAGATCAAAGTGCTATAAAGAACATCAGTCTAAGCATAATTTACACGAACACTTAAGAAAATTCCTGGTCGAAAATACTCAAATTCTATATAAATCACATTACCGGTAAAATCTCGCTGTCAGACAAGTCCTGTACATTAAACATCTCTCTTCCACTATTAACTACACCTTACTTTACAGTAGGAATATTGTTTGCTCTCTAGAATTCTAGCAGCACTCAACACTTCTTTATTATACAGCGAAATATTTCTTCGGCATAGCCTCGTCTCTGACCAAAAGCAGAGTGTTCGACCCGCACAGCTGGAGACGAATCTCCAACTACTTGCCGAAGCAAGAATATCTACCAACCGCCCCACGCGGCCAAATGTGGCAAAAGTCCGAAATTAACTTGGTGTATACGAGCCCGTAGGCTCGGACAAAAATATTCCTCGTATAAAACTGGGTCGGGTAGCTGTTTCCCGAGACGAGGTTTTGCCCTTCGACATAGCCCTGTCTGCTGATCCTCTGTGCCCTGAGGTAGAGAGTTTGGCCAGCACAGCTAGAGATGAATCTCCAATTAATTCTCGAAGGAAGTCCACCAGGTATATCCTGTGCATACTATATATATATATATATATATATATATATATATATATATATATATATATGTATATATATATATATATATATATATATATATATATATACTGACTATATCAGTATATATATATATATATATATATATATATATATATATATATATATATATATATATATATATATACTGATATAGTCAGTCCAAAATAGGCGATAGGAAAAGTGGGACATTCCATTACAATATCCAGGCTGGTGTTTAAACCCGTAATAACATCATATCAGGAAGTCAGAAAAGAAAAAGAAACATCATTTGGTTACACCCGCACTTCCATTTGGTAGTGAAATCCAGTATTGGTAATATTTTCTTGAACTTGTTAAATAAGCACTTCCCCGAAAACTCCATGCCGTGTAAGATCTGCAAATGAAATACTGTAAAAATAGAGTAATTGGAGAAACATGGAAATATAATTAAAGGGCAGAACATCAAAAACATAAACCTGAAGTGTGCAAAAGGGAATACCGCCGAGGAAAGCTGAAATTGTCGAAATTCAGCTGATTGCCCGTTAAACGGTAACTACAAGGTAGAATGTGTGGTTTATAAGGCTGTTGGACACAAAAGGGCGAAGAAATGGTATACGCTGGATCCACAGATAATATGTTAAAAAACATGTGGTATAACAAACTGGCAAAATACAAAAATAATACGAAACTTACCACCTATGTGTGGGAGGTGAAGGAAAAGAATAATAAAAATCGTCAATATTAAATGGGATACCTTGAAAAACGACTATGTAACAACGTGGGCGAGATGTGCAAATTATGCCAAGAAGAAAAACTGGTGATAATCATGTACCGAAAGCAGAATAAGCGATTTAACAAGGGATCGATAGTAATGAGACTTGCAAGCAGACAAGGAAATTACTATTGGCTAGTTATGATCTCGGATAGGAGTATTTATTCAAACAGCTTTTGTTATTTTTCTACCCTACTTTCCTTCACACTTTATCATTCTATGTCTCTTTCTCCCACATTTCCTCTATCTGGCGTCAACTTAGCATTGAAAATACGCTTAGAAGTGAGTTAATTTAAATGAATCATCTACACTTACTGCCTGATGAAACCATATATATATATATATATATATATATATATATATATATATATATATATATATATTAACCAGACATAGAATTACATATAGACACCAGCCCTCCAGCATGCTTGTAGGTTTATACGAGATTTAGTTATGCTTGTCATATGCAAGTAATATCTAATAAGATTTGGGCAAGTGAATCGAACCCAAAAACCTTTCAGCAACATATCGTGTACAGGAGGAAGGGCAGGTTTTAATCCCGAGATCATTCTGATTCCAAAGAAGTATAATATGTCTATGTAGAGCAAGTGAAGCACGAGTTTGAGGGGGTTCAAGACACACGGACAGAGAGGAATTGACGTTTTTATATATATATATATATATATATATATATATATATATAGATAGATAGATAGATAGATAGTGGTACATGTACAATTTATATTTCTAAAACTCAAGGTACGTTTTGCTCTAACACATTTACGTCGTATCTAAATCATACGTGCCAATATGATCTTCCAGAAACCTAGGTCTTTTAGTTCCTCTTCTTTATTGCTACACTGGGATGAATGCGATCAGAATTATTTGCAGTCCGTCCTTCTCGCAAATAAAAGGAAATTAAATCAGCAAAAACGCCTAACGACCGTTTCATTTGCGCATGCGTTGTCATTCGTTAGTACACTGAGAGATAAATGCTTTCAAGCACACGGACAAGAAGACCAGGTGATTAGCACGAAATTACTTCCATACGTAAGAAGACATAGGTGCATCGTACATGACATACGCGAAAATGGATCTATTTCAACACTAATGATAGGTTCTCATTTATCGCAATTATCAATATATATATATATATATATATATATATATATATATATATATATATATATATATATATAATTGCTCTATGATCGTTTTGTAGTTTTCCCATCGTCCTATCAATGAAACTGATTTTCGTAAAAATTGTTTTTTGAAACAATTGCACACACACACACACACACACACACACACACACATATATATATATATATATATATATATATATATATATACGTTAATGAATAAAAAGACGAAAAATTATTCTCAGGCAAACACATTTTGTCCTCTGAGGAATTTTATCAACGCAATATAGGAATTATTTTGCTACACAATCTTATATACAAAGTCGTGGGTGACATTGGTTTATCAATGTTTTTAAATTTGAGAACGTTCATGAATATTCAGGTGGTTGAAAAGTCAGTTAAAACATGTGGAGGACACAAAGTATTATGATTCAATATATATATATATATATATATATATATATATATATATATATATATATCACTTCATCGGACTAAATTTGTGATATTGTTTCGACTACACATACGCACGAACGAGGGATGCTGGGAAATTCTAAATTTTATTATTTTTTAATCAAGCCAATTTCATTTAGATACTTTTTCTTTTCATCACTTTTGTTAATAGATAGCCGGAACTTTCATAATAGACCTTCTATTTATGACAGTGTTTTCTCAAGAAAACTTATGTCAGTGTTTTCTCAAGAAAACTTTTTTCCCACTTTTCATATATATTTCCTCAATATCGTTATATATATAAAAAATATACATATCTATCTATCTATCTATCCATATATATATATATATATATATATATATATATATATATATATATATATATATAAAGAAGGAAAGATAGAGAGAATGAGAGCTATATATATATATATATAGATATGAATATAGATAGAAATGAGCAACACCCCATTACTACTGAAATATATATACGCACACACACACAGAGACACACATACACATACACACACACATATAGATAGATAGATAGATAGATAGATAGATAGATAGATAGATAATCATTTCAGCCAAAGCAATGCAATAATGCCATGAACAAATGTGGTTACTGGGCAAAAAGGTCTATAAAAAGAACACTATTCAAGAAGATAGTTTGACAATTTGTATTTAAGTTGCATTTAAATTGTATAGATTGTAGCTGATTGTAAAGTAAAAAGCTTCAAGAGAGTTCTAGTGGCTAGAAGGCCAAGTGTAAAAACTATTATAATGGAATTCCCTCTTGCCTTTAGCAGTTTCAACAATTAAATAATGAGGCCTCGCTGCCAGTACGCTTAAATTTGCGAGATGGATGTACCAAAGTTGGAATGCAGAACTATTGCCCTGAAAATATTTTTAGAATTGGTATGGGCAAATTACATCATCGCGCTGGGAAAGGGCTTGAAGCAGAGATGACAGATATGACCTATAACATTGCTGATTCTTTGGCTTTTTCTAACATCTGAAGATAGAAGAAGCACCAAATCATATGTGGTAACAATGTTAAATGCACAGATGAATTTTAGATTTATACAGGTGCTAGATAGATACAAATGAGATGATCTGTTTAGCATGACACGGTGAACCAATTTACTAAGTAGTAAACTTAGCAAATGACTTGATAAAAACAATCCATTTCATATCAGAGGAAAACTTTAAATCGACAAACCGCAATAAGTTAGCCTCGTCGGAGTTAGAATTACCCATGTTGATAGAAGGAAAAAAGGTTCTCTAAGATGAATAAAAATAGCAATTTAGATTTAGACATATTGAAATTAACAAATCGTATTGCATATGACGTAACCATAGACTATTTTAAACGCTCAGCCTTCCAAAGTATACAAGAATGTAGACAAAGGAATTTTGCCTACTATACAGACGCCACGTTGGTTCTTAAAAATGACTGAGTCAGTCGAAATTACTTGAACACAAATCGCAGCATGATCTTCGGACAGTTTATCCGCAATTCAAATCGAAATATTCAACGCCTTGTTCGAAAGTGTGGATTAGACAATATATATATATATATATATATATATATATATATATATATATATATATATATATATATATATTATAAATTAATTGATTTAAAATATGGTTTTTCCGCTACATGTAAGAATTTTTGCTGTTAACAATAGATTTTTAAAAAAATCCAGACGACATGCATTTAACGGATGTCAGATTTCATTGAAGATTACATCCCTCCCCCCTACCAAAACGTAACTAATAACTGATACATCAAAATACAGACATAATGAACACGCAACTCGTCTGGTTGAAATGAATTTCTCTGTATTCTTGGAAACGTGAATTATGATTGTTGCTGTCAGAAATTTTAAAAGTTACTCCAAAATTCACTTGATGGAACTAATGTCTAATTTAATTACAAAATTGAATTCGGACCTTCCATTTTTGAAACATGGTTAGAACTGTTTAGCCGAAAAACCATATTTTAAATCAATTAATTTATAATATTAATGCTCTGTAAATTTAAACTGAGCACTATTTTGTAAAAATAAAAAATAACTATAAGAACACCGGATTATATATCTTACTGTTCTTTCTTTATATATATATATATATATATATATATATATATATATATATATATAATGATGACTAGAAATTTTGCCAAGAAACATCCATGTCGGGTTTAAAAATTGATATTTAAAAAGTTATTCTTTTCATATAATAACATTAACGCTATATTTTTAATATTATTTTAATATTTTTAATATTGAGCACTGTGTATAAAAATATCTGCTATTTCTTAAATCTTATATATATATATATATATATATATATATATATAAATTAAATATATCCCTACCTACACACCCTTCTCTCTCCGAATATCAAACTAATTAAAAAGCTCGCTAAACATGATGCTTCGCAAGAATCTAATCAACAAGGAAACATGCACAACACTTACACCTACAAACATCACACCTGCCCGTTTCTATATCCTTCCCAAAATATACAAAAACAACAACCCAGGAAGACCGATCATTTCATCATTTAACTGCCACACAGCCAAAATATCCAAATACGTAAACCATTACATACAGCCCCCTAGCTAAGGAAGTAAAAACATACATCAGAGATACAACATACCTAGTAAACAGAATTAATCATGTAAAATCAACTCCAGAAATTCATGAAACATATTCTTACATTGAATACTTCCAATTTCAATTGAAAACACGACCTAGAAGTAAGAGGATTGTGCCATCATATACAGTAATCTTCATGGGGAAAATTTGAGGAGATACATATTTATCCCTTCATCGGTAGCGACTGTGTATTCAATGCAAGATATATCGATGTTATGCTGTTCATTATTATAACAAACTTGTGAGTTGTTTCGCATTACCATAATTTTTTTCATTATGCTTTTAAATGCAAAACAGTTGAAAATGTGTTAAGTGTTCATTAGAACGTGAAATAATTATCCATTATGTAATTTTTTTCATGTTATAATATGATGTTAAAGCGTGAAAAAATACTTGTACTAATAAACTACGTATAGTTTTGTACCCTGAATATGATCTTGGAGGAAGATCGAACGTACTTGGGAAATGAAAATAAAAGAAATTTAAACAGCTCTAGCACATTTCTCTCATCCTTTAACATCAGTACTCAGAAGGTTATTCGTGAGTATGAACGGATTTTGTTAAAAATAAGCAGATATAGTGCTTGTAATTTATTCAATCAGACATGCCTAAAAGAGAATTTGCTGCCTAAATACACAAATATATATATATATATTGTTATATACTAGAAGAATGTTAGGGAAATAATTGACAGGAAAAATATGTGCATAATTATAACCTACATGTGCATTTTTATATCCTTCCTCTTCTTCCTGTGCATGTGTAGTTAGATCAAAAGAAATATCACTTTACCGCAATTAAACGCAGCACACATCTGTTTCAATTTTGCCATTAATTTCCTGTTTTTTTTTCCCCACTACTTATCAGCTTTTGTATCACTATCAAGAACTTGGTGCTGAAAGTATAGTAAACAAGATTTTGTTTGATACATTCTAGCTTTTATGGAAGCCTGGGATAAATATTAATCCAAAATAACGTAATATTTGAAACAATTAATCAGAGCTAGACCGCACCAGAAGAAAAGATGAATTAGAAATGTATGTTTTCTAATTATTTTGTACGCCGTCTCACAAATGTATTTTGTTATCACAATATCTACTAATATTTGTCTTACATTGATAGTTTTGTTTTGATTGTTTTGCTTGTGATGTTTAATATGTACACAAAATGAGCTAAGTTTCGAAAAGTGGCAATTCAATCTACGAGGGAGTGTGGTACATGTGTGGCCAATGTAAGAATTTAATGTTGTTTTTTTTTATATTGAAAATAACATCTAAAAATAACATGAGAATTCATAGATAACATGTGTATAAAGATTGTAATACGTCTATATACGGAGAAATTATGATGGAATTTCCTCCTTGTCCGAGAAAGAATTATAATTTGGAAAATTCAATCATTGAAATTAACGGACACAGCATCTATTTTGTTTTTAGTAACATTGGCCTATTTTGTCTAAATACACAGGATATATATATATATATATATATATATATATATATATATATATATATATATATATATATATTGTCATATGCCCTTGTCGACGAATGGTTTAGAATGCGATCATACGCCGACCAGAAGATATATACATTATCACATCTGTGGAGAGATACCGGCTATCTCTCCCAGACCATGACAAATGGAGAATTAGTAAACAAAAATATTTTAACGAATAGGATAATCGAACAGTAATCTTTTCCCAGGTTCGCTTCGGTTTCAACACGAATACTGATCCACAATTCAAGGATGAACGATAAGGCGTAATGAATTTTGGTACAAGAATTTTAATATGTACATATACACAAGATATTAAAATAAAAGAAAAATATAAGCATGAGTAAAACATCCGACGACCAGATCTCAAGACTTATGTTGGGATATCAAAATATGCCTAAATCCAAGTGGATTCGACTGAACTCGAACGGATAAAAAAATAAATATGAATAACTTCGAATGCAGAAATCAACGCATAGCCAAAAGACATGGGGTAGGATTTACATATTTCTATTGTGACATGTGGAAAGGTGTATGTGAGAACATAAAGTTTATGGATGCATGTGTATCTTTCTAACACGGGTCCAAAACCTATACTTACTTATCTTTATATTCAGTTCTCTCTTTTACTCATTGTCCTTTCTTTTCTCTCTCAGGTTTCCTCTTTTCTTTCTTTCTTTTTCTTTACACAAATTCAATTTCACACAGGGTCCGGCTGTAACAGAGATATACACTTTCTTCCTCTCTCTAGTTTTCTTTTTTTTTTATTTCTTCTTCTGTATACAGTTCAAACAGACACGGTTCAACTGCAACAGGGATATACACTTTCTTCCTCTCTCTGGTTTTCTCTTTTCTTTCTTTCTTCTTCTTTACACAATTCAGCTTGTAACAGAGATATATACTTACTTCTCTCTGGTTTTCTCTTTTATTTCTTCAAACGTAGGCGTACAAATTTGCTTGCGTCTTCTGTGATAAATGAGTCGATTTATATTCTTCAATTTGGAGATAACGAACAGAAATACATATCCTTATATTTCTTATCCGGAGTTGCTTGGGATGAATCGGACAAGTTCCATCATTATCAAAATGAGTCTCATCTTTCCGTTCATAAGTTATCAGAACTTCGATTTCGAGTCTTACTCCTTCAAAGACAAGACAGCAACTGACTTCCAAGTAATTTTCTAATTCCCACGTGTCCTGCGTTTTGGCTCGAATTCCAGTTCCTGCTGCTTCATGGCCTTACGTCAGTCCTATGTCTAGATTCTGTCTAGACGTCTGTTGCTACGGGTAATTGGGTCAGTCAACTTCTTGACTTGCTTTCCAAAAATGTCTCGAGACTCCCACGTGACCTTTTCTGTTGTCAGGCAGAGATTAACCTTAATATATGCGTGTATTCGTGTTTGGTCTATCTGCATTCGTCACAATATATATATATATATATATATATATATATATATATATATATATATATATATATATATATATATATATTGTATTAAGTACCAGAATTGCTGGTTCTTCTACGTTTGGGCAAACAGTTTTTGTCATAAATTGCTCGATATCAAAATTTAGGCTAGAGCGTTAATAGAATTAATTTGGTTAAGTCTCTCTATATATATAAGTTAGTTGGTTAAGTCTCTCTCCCCCTCTCTCTCTCTCTCTCTATATATATATATATATATATATATATATATATATGCATGCAGTTTCATGTAAAATTCTTCGACCATTTAACAATATTCTAAATTTCTAATACGATCCAACTTGGATGATCTGTTTCGCTTTTTCTAGAGAAGATACATTGTCCCTATTTTAGGCCTTCTATGTCTGATTTGCATATTCTGTAGAAAGAAAGATGCGATATGACCCTTGAATAAAACGTGCAAAAACTTTCGGTGACCTCACCTTTTTAATTTTTATAACGTTTTCAGTGCTTAACTGAAAACATTTCATAAGTATGTTTATTTATACATGTGATAATTCTTCCATAATATTTCTTTAATATTTTATTGCTTTAAATAATGACAAAATATCCAAAGATATCAGGTGAAGATTTTGAAAACGATGAAAAATGTGGGCCAGCAAGCAATAGTTAAAAAAAAACTCTCAATTTCAGTAAGCATCTTTTCAGAAATTCTCTCGATTTTCAAAGCATTGACCAACACGTGTTTTTTCTCAAGAGTTATAGCATAGGTTGTTATGGAGACTGATCAAGACAACATGTTCACAGCCAAAGAAATCTGAAAGATATGTAATCTACGGGAGCGACTTGTCTAACTTAAAGTCAGTAGATAGCACTCAGCGTATACTTCTAGAAAATCTGCGTGAAACTAAAAAAGTATTAAACCAAACACTTTGGAAGGTAAGATTATCTTATTCAAAAAACTATTGCTCTATTGAATGCAGTTGCTTGTAAGAACACATTAAGAGATGAAACTAGGAGGGAGTGTTTTTTTTTTGTTTTATTTTTAAGGAAGTTTCACACTGTACACGGCCTGGGGGTTACTCGAAGTAGAGGGCAACGTTAAGGGATAGTTTATGCGGACAGGAGGGGAAAATGATGAACTTGAACTGTTTAAGATTGGAGTAATCGGAGAAACTAGCTCTTTGGAGTTTGTACCAGAGAGAAGTGGTTTCAATGAAGATCTACAAGTAGAACATACTTCTCAACGATGGAATCCAGAAAGAATGTAGGTTTTAATAATTGCGACTATTTCAGAACCTCTTATTTGAAAGCGAAATGTCAGTTTGGAGATTAGTTTTTGATGATCTGATAATACATAAAATTGATGGTTCATGAATATTGGCTAAATTAGACAGCAATTTGACTAATACGCGTTGAAATCCTCACAAATAAATTTAGTATTGTGTTTAGTATTGTAGAATCTATTGCTATTTGTTTTTCTTGACATTTACATCCACTACGTTTCGTTCAATTTCGTAAAAGAATCAATTACATTTGAATAATATAATTTGTTTGGAAAATACTTGACAAAAGTCCTACTTCGAGGTTTAATAATTTCTCTAATTCAATTTTATAGGATTTCATGGTAAACAATATTTTGTAAGAATTTTTTTTCTTTTTAGCAGCGAAGAATATCTTCTTAGGATTTCTTACTTTTGAGCGTGCGAAAATATAACTGGCCATGCGTAAAGATTTTTTTTCTGGAGCCAAATGCAAACTGAATCTTGTATATATATTAAAACTTAAATAAATGTATGCAATAAAACTATTGCATTTTTATTAATTTGACTGAATATGAATGACTTTTGTTTAAACATCATTGCTTTAAAAAGCATCTGCCTTATCGCACTTAATACTAATGTTCACCCCATACAAGGCAGAAAATCCAAAGTATAATGTTACTGAATGAGGTTGTTGTATGTGAGGCAAAAAAATAAATTCTTCAGGAAAGCATCATCTTGAGAG
>OZ010593.1:33727254-33867254 GCA_963932145.1 Acanthosepion lycidas | reverse complement strand
TTTCAAACTGAAAGAAATGTATTACAAAGAATCTTTGCGAAACACTTCTCACAAAATATTTTGTGTATTTTTTTATGGTACACCTGAATGGATTGCGTTAGGATAGGATAAACGGAAAATGCGTCTATATGTATGCTGATCTATGTGACACAGGCTTGCAGTGTTTTCACTGGGTGTATGCCATTTCAGTAGTAATATCGTAAATGTCGCTAAACTTATTTTGTAATATTGTATACTCGAATAAATATACCAAATATGTGAGTAATTAATTGTGAGAATTTCATTTTTATTTGTGCAACAAACGATCGAACAAACACCCATGTCTAAGGTTCACGGAAAAACTAGTTAGCGAACAAGAATTGATCATAATCATAACAAAATAGTAGACTCCGGATGAATCTAAAATTTACATTTATTAATCTCAAACTTTTTGGCTAATATATATTTTCCCAATTTTTAAATATTCCTTTTAAGGAGGGAAAATGTTGTCGATCATATTCTGAGGTGAGCCCCCAAAATTTCTTTTTTAAGAGATATTTCTGCCAATTCAAAGAATAAAGCGCGTCTCTTATGACGCCGCTGGTTGGTTAATATATATGAATACAAAAATTCAGTATCTGGAGCCTGTCAATGCACAAAAACAGTATATTCATTTTTTACATCTTCCGGCCTGAATAAAAAGGGCGTATACTTTCTCAGGTATTCAGGACGGTAGATGTAAATAAATAAATATGGTATGAAATAAACAGATAAAAACAGATCATCTACTCAAATATGAATATCTTTTTAAACAAATAAATTATATATATGTATGTGTGTTTGTATGTGTGTCATGCCTTTTTTACAATGAGTGAATCTGCTCATTTATTCATTTCGATTTTAAGGGAAATCTGGTAATTTGAATGCTGACGTTAATTCAAGCGGCCCCTGATAAAACAATGAAGTAACAGTTTAATTAAAATCAAGAATTAATTTCCTTACAACATGACTCGGACCTATATCTCATAACCTTATAGGGTAATATTTTTTTCAGGACAAAAAGCCATTACTTTTAAATTGTCATGCATAATTATGCATGGCAGAAGAATCCATTTCCATTGCCATCTCCGCTGTTTGACATTGTGTTTTCCTTCCCTTCCATCGATTTCGACGTAATGCTAGAGAACCCAGTCTACCCTGCTATTTTTGGAGGGTGAAGAAGAGACAGGTATATGCGATTCTAAGTGTATTAAGATGAAAAAGAAAAAACGCAACTGACTGGTCCGATTTGAACCTGGCTTGATAATTATACTCTGCGTACGAATATTTACATTATTAACTATCTCATCATAATAATAGGCTTATAGTCATATCACGTTAAGTTAAGCAACGTAGAGCCTGGCCAGTACCTAGATGGGTGATCGATGGGAATGCCAGGTGTATGCGTGGGAAGTGTAATGGATACCGACCCGGAATTAAAAATTAGATAGCTGAGGTCTTTTTTTTCTTTTAACATTTCACGGTGGGAGTGCTACTAACATGCAGGGGGTTACAGAGAGTGAAAGTGAGAGAAAAGTCCGGGTTTAAAGGTGGATTGAGGAAAGGATAAAAGATGAACGGGGTTCAATCCACAGATTATGGCGGTTGACGCTGCCTTTCAATTTTTCACGATAGTAGTTATCAGGGAAGCAAGTAAGGGGAACTCAGTTCCACAGTCGAAGTGGTGGTTACATTTAACTATTTCCACAGTAAAAGTGTGGGACATAGATGCCAATATAGTAGCACTTTCTAATTCATGGGTCACCAGGGAAAATAGCTCGTCAGATTAGTTACGTGTTTGTTATATTCGCTTACGCGCAAATATATGTGGGAAAGGTAGGTGTTCACCTTTTTTCTCAGTTTTGGGTTAATTAGTAAGACCTTTATGAGTAAATAATTATCATCATCAAGTAAATTCTTACTATTTTTTGGCTTTAAATAACCTGCCAAATGTTGATAAACTGTAAAACAAACCAAGTCAATCCATCAACTCATAATAATAGTATTTATGCAACGCCTTTGTTTTGTTTTTTTGTTTTTTGGATGTGAGGTGTTGTTACATTGTGTTTGAGTTTCGTTGGAAGTTATTTTTGGTTACTATTTTCCAAATTAGCACATCAGAAGAACGGGTCCCCGATAAAAGCAAACATGATAAATCCAAGGGAAATAAAGATAATAAAATGAAATTTGTGAAAATTAATAGTAAAACTGTTTATGTAATAAACGGGATACTTCATTTCCGAGCCGCAAAATAACTTTAAGATGTCCGACCTAACTTCGTGGCAGCAATATTTCTCCGTAAATAAGTAATTCGTTTCACATGAACTTCTGTCATCTTCATAACTCAAGAGATGCGTAAAAAGAACTTATAAATAATTGCAATCCAGTACAGCATCAAGAAAATGAACTGACTACGAAGACGGAAGGGCAATTTCATTAGCCCAAGCAAGCATTAATGTCAGTGATTCAATGTCTGCCCTACTGATAATATTGTTATCATATTAACGAAGCGATTTCTTTGGGGAAACGTGAAATGTAGTTTTGGCAAGTATTGCAAGAGTGAGGTAGAAATTCGGTTTGCACTTTTGTTTTTTTTTGTTTTTGTTTTTTTTGTTTGTTTTTTTTTTAGTTAGTTTATCTTTTTTTATTATCATTATTTTACCGTAAGAAGATGTTACGTGAGTGAATTTATTTTAAACTGACAAGGCCGCACTTAAATTCCATTGTTCTTTTGCTGATAAAGAATTAATTAAATATTCTACACCTTCGAAATACGTGAGTGTTCTTCCATTGCAAAATAATTCTATTAAATGTTGAAAAATCCGTATATCGATCGAATCAGATTAAGAAGCCAGAATAACCAAATGTTTTTTTTGTCTTATTCTCACTTCTTTCCTCACTTTGCTTCTCTTTACTTTCCCTCTTTAATTCACCATATTTTCTTCTTCTTCTTCTTCAACTTCTTCTTCTTCTTCTTCTTCTTCTTCTTCTTCTTCTTCTTCTTCTTCTTCTTCTAATACTACTACTACTACTACTACTGCAAAATTCTGATGAACAGATGCCCTTCTTTTCGGACAAGTTGCAGAGTAACTTCAACTCACAATTAAACACAGAAACAACAACAAAAACTAATACAATTTCACGTAATGTAGTTTATCAGTTCGTAAAATTTTAGAAGCATCAACCAATCAATTTTAATCGAACGAGTACTCATCAACAAATCAGATTTCTTTTGCAAAATGATCAATATAACCTACACTCGACATTAAAGATGAGACACCTAACTTTGACAGAATTTTTTTAAAAGTCCGTGAAGCTTTAAAAGAGCTAAGTTTGGTCTGGCACAAGGCCAACTAGCGCAACTCGCGGTGAAAAATACCATGGGGAAATTCGCACGCTTTGGCCAAAGATAAAACACAGACAATTTACAAAACCATGAAATAGATTAAAAAAGATATTTACTTTGATTAGCTCAGCTTTGGATAAGACAAAATGTGGACAGTGAAGATTAGGAATAACCTGTAGCGTCAACTTGAAATCAGTTTTCAAATACAAGCACGGCTGATTCTTTATCTGCAGATGATGCTTGAATAGATTTTGAACAAATTTGGTCTGTCATAATTTGTTCGATGGGGGTACCGAGACAGGTCGACTCATATAAATTAGTGTCTTAAACAACCTATTTGTTTTTACTCTTAATCTATTACCGGTCAAATTCAAATATATATATATATATATATATATATATATATATATAGTAATTTTATGTATAGTATTGACCACAACAATTTTTGCCCTTCACAACCATGACAACTAAATGGATACTCTCTAATTGACAGTACCCTGATGATATATGCTATGTCAAAGGTACTCGGAAATAAATACAATATGGGCCAACATGTCTTTTAATAACCGCATAGAAAAGCTTATACGCGAATATGAAAGGATCCTATCGAGAATAAGTAGACGGAACATGTATAAATTATTTAACTAAACATTTACCTTCTCTCTCTCTCTCTCTCTCTCTATATATATATATATATATATATATATATATATATATATACATATATATATATATATATATATATATAGAGAGAGAGAGAGAGAGACAGGCAGACAGACAGACAGACAGACAGACAGACAGAGAGGAATTTGGGATCGAGTTCGAATTCCAGTCGAGTCCATTACATTCACTTACATGCTAATATCCTTGGGAAAGGTATGAATACTCTTCTTCTTCCCTATGGTAAAATAGGAGAAAAGATCGGGTTCTATAGCCTTGGATGACAACTGGTCTACTACGGGGAAGCATACATGAGCGCGTATGCGCATGGCACTTAACTGACTGCCATGTTGGAAATCAGCACATAAAATAACAGACGTTACTGCAGTAATAGTTTATTATTTTTTTATGTCGCATAATTGACGTTGTCAATGTAAATTCTACTCTTG
Organism: Acanthosepion lycidas; assembly: GCA_963932145.1. NCBI lineage: Eukaryota > Metazoa > Mollusca > Cephalopoda > Sepiida > Sepiidae > Acanthosepion > Acanthosepion lycidas. Next base: position 33,862,781 of record OZ010593.1, on the reverse strand, counting down.
AGGCATGTTGTTAAGACTCCTCATATCAATTTTCCGTAAGTGTTTTTTGAAGTTTCTTGATGGATGGTGTTCCAAGCATACACATTATTACAGGAATTATATCAACAGTCATGTTCCATACTTTTTGTCAACCCCCTTCCCTAGCCAGACCATGGCATTTTTCAGTCTTTTTTCGGAGTCCACTCCTGTATCATACTGAACGGTAAAATCAATAATTTGAAAATTGCTACTTTTCTTGTCTATCAAAATAATGTTGTGTCTCCGTGCTTCAATGACATGATCCGTCTAGGCAGACGAATCCGATAATATATAAGCTTATTATTATTAGTAGTAGTAGTAGCAGTAGTAGTAGCAGTAGCTGTAGTAGTAGTATTATTATTATTACCTTTTTTTCCTTTCCGTTTAATACCGTCCCATTGTCCGAGGCCACGGTTTGGTTTTGTTTGGTTTGTTTAACGGCATATCAATCTCCTTATGGGTCTTTTTTTAATGCCGAAATTTAATTTCTTTGGTATCTTTGCTATTTATTTATTTTTTTTTTTTTTACTATTAAAACCTATTGCTGGAAATTTTTATTATAAAAAATGTATATTTATACTTTCATAGTGTTTGACCCCAGTTTCAGGGGTTCACTATTTGCCCATATCTGAAACCTTAACAGGTACTGCCAACCCGGGTCAAGGTGGACCGGGGAACAACAGTAGTTAAAAGATGGTTCTACATTCATCAAAACCTCCCGATCAGAGTCCTTACTTCAGGATGTAGTTTATCGTCATACCCAGGACGTTTGGGTAAAGCAAGTTAGTGAATATATGCATTCTTTTTGCACGATTTCTAATGTTCAGTGATAATTAGCATATACATTGTTTATGTTTTCTTTTATATTACTAATATTCTCCACGTAAGAATATTCACGCTCTGCAAGCCTGAATTTCTTGCAACTGGATCTTCTTACCAGAGATCCAGTTATTTTTATTTTTTTGGTTCGTACCCAAAGCTACAATTATCAGTAGCATAATCGTAGTTTTAAAGTGACACGCTTTTTTTTATTTCTATTTCAAGATACGTATATTTACTGATGTTGTGATATTCGTTAGAATCAAATATTAACTTCTCAACAGCCTGAACATATTGCTCATATAATTTCATGTATTTGAAATTTAGCAATTTTATTAAGTTTGTCTGGTAATTACTGGGAATAGGCTTTTGTCTTATTCAGCCATTATTAACGCCTCTGTCTCTGCTTTTAGCCCTGCATTTCTCAGTCATTGATAGGTTTTGTGTTTATCTACATCCACATCGTTACTTAGTACGGTCTGATCGTTCAAGACCTCGGATAAGGCGAGTTAGTAAAGATATAAATTCTTTTTGCACGATTTCACATATTAAATGATACTTAACGTGTAGATTGCTATTACACATATTTCCGTCTTTCCTTTTAGCTTTGAATTCCTTAATCATTGATGGGTTTTCTTTTTATCTACATTTGCATCGTTACTTATTTCCATCCTCGTGTTCAAAACCTCGAGTAGGTCTCGAACATTTTTATTATGTTTGTCTGGTAATAGGCTTTTGTCCTGTGCAGTCATTATAAATACCCCTGTCTCTGATTTTAGCGCAGAATCACTCGACCACTGATGAGGCGGATTTAGATACAAAACGTAACGAAACGTAACGAGGCGTTACTTGTCAGTGTATATTTAACATTTCGGGGTTTTTGTCCCCAGTTTGTTTATCTTTTAATCTGATGCTGTGTTTCCTTACGATTTCATAGTTTTCTTTATAACAAATTTTACTTTGTAAATTATTTTATTTGGAAGTAATTATTTTCTTAGTTAAAATTTTTTCTTTGGAAACTATTTTACTTTTCTCATGACTGTTATCAGCCAGTCAGATTTGTTCTATAAAAATTATTATCACGAAAAATCTTTCTGATCTACACTTGTTTTATAAGTTATTTTTCGGGGATGGCCACTTTTTGATTGCGCTGACGCCATACCAAAGGCCTTCCATTTATAAATAATTTGTCGCACGGTGGTGCCGTTAATTCCAAATCGTTTTGATAGCCCTTTGTATTCTTCTCCATCATTAGAGACTTCAAATATGTGACTTTGTAAAGCTTCAGGAAATGCTTTTGATCCTAGCATGTTTATTTTTAATTTAGACTCTAACAGTATATACAATGAGATAGGTTGGTTGACTGCAATATAAACAGCTTACTCCGAACAAATATGTGATTTTGATTAATTTGCAATGGCAACACTATAAAACAAAATTACAGAGGTTAAATATAAGCATTAACATCTGATTATTTTTAGTCCATGTTGATAAAAACTGAAAGTGGTTGTAAATCATTCAATAAAGGTTTTATTAATGAATATATAGTTTAATTAAGATTTGTTGATTATCTGAACTTTTTTAACATATTCACTTACTTTTCAAGAGAACTCTCTCGCTCTCTCTCTCTCGCTCTCTCTCTCTCTCTCTCTCTCTCTCTATATATATATATATATATATATATATATATATATATTCGACCTTCAAGCTTGAGAGATTTTACCTTTTGGTCGCTTGTTCACTTACGTTTTTACAATAAACGTTTATTGGCAAATCCCAAAGTTGAAGTAGTTCTATCCCGTCAGTACTGAAGAAATTTGTAGCTTTTTTTTTTAAATAAATAAGCTTTAATTTTTAAATTCTTGAGTCATTACAAGTCATTTCTTCCACCAAAATAATTTCTCATCAGAAACTGAAATAGCGACTTTGATCCTTCTTAATAAAGACTTTCCAGTTTCCTTCCATGTGGTTTCAGTGATTATTGAAATATCCCTATCAGTGTCCAGTAGCATTTTAACAGCCACAATATCGCATCTGTTCATAGTACGGTTTCATTGCACGAGACATTGTCTAAAGCAAGTTAGTAAATATATGCATTCGTTTTACACGATTTCTGATATTAAATTATGTTTAACATGTACATTGCCATCACAGTTGTCTTTGTCTCTGATTTTAGTCTTGCATCCTTCAGCCACTGATGGATTTTGTTTTTATCTACATCCGCATCTTATCTTGTGAGTGCATATTGAACATTTCGGGGTTTTGTTCTGTTGTAGAGTAAATAGTACACCCTGTTGACTATATGAACTAGTATATAACTATAAATAAAGAGCTCCAGGTCAGAGGTAAGAAACAACAAGCCGTTAGAGCCATTCTTCAGGCTAAATAATAGAGTCCTTACGACAAGTTTCCGAAGCATTACTTATATTATAAGCGCTACCAAGTGCGTTGTAAGAGTGACCACGAGGCATTCGAAACTCAGGCAATATATAACTGTTGTGACGAGGATTCCGAACTCTTACGACTTATAATAGTAACGAAGATTCAAGAAATCATACGAGTTTTAACTGGAATTACAAGTATTTTGGAAACTTATACTAAGTGAACAAGTACGGGAAAATATATATACTTGTTGCCTTGCAACACAAGGATACGAATGATGACAAGAATTTTAACGACGTTTGTTTGAAAATAATTTTTGTTGTTGTGTAGAAGAAAAAAGTTTTCCCCTGTCTGTAGGAAAGATATTCTTGCGAATATGGAATAAATTTTGACTTCAATAGTTGAAATCCAACAATAACAGAAATAGCCACAACAACAAAATCAACAATTGCTAGAACTACAAAACCAACAACAGGAGTTGTTAGATATAATTCTGAAAAAAAAAATTATCTTACGCCAGACGCTGTCCAAATTACTATATAAGAATTTGTATGCAATCCTGATGAGGACCTGCCTTTTTCTGAGTATTTCCATAGATATGAACAAATATTCAATCGGGAATGCAGAGGCTAGGAAGATGAGAGAAAAATGAGATTGTTGTGGAAAATAGCTCCGATAGAGTAGGAAGATAATGCACCTATATATTACCGATAACATAGGTGAAATCGGGTTTGAAAACACAGTACACATTCTGACGAAAATCTTTAGTGACAAGAACATTGTTTAAGGCTCGTTGGAGGTGAATCTTACCAAAAAGAGGACGAAGATTTTGTCACAAAGAATGTGAAAAGTTTAGAATAAAGGAGATGACTGCAGATGTGTTCAAACGGTTAATTTTAGTTCCAGGTTTTACAGCTAAAAATGATGCTGAAAATAAGAGCAAAGATTTTAACGAAAAATTAACAAAACAGTACTATTACACTGCAAGAAATAGTGAACGATAGACAGATAATTCTAAATCTGAAACACGATGCTGGAGAAATTCAGAATAAAAGAATATGCACTGGTACAAGCAAATGGTAAATATACAAAAAAGAGAATAAATCATTGTTTCAGATGCGGTAAAATACTATCAATTATAAAATTCAGAATGGTACAAATGTGGTAAACGAGGACATATAGCGTCACACTGCAAAACCTAACTAAGAAAAACATTCTCACAGTAAGAAATTCTTAGTGATATTTCAATAATCAGTGAAACCACATGAAAGGAAAGTGGAAAGTCTTTATTAAAAAGTATTTCCAAAGTCGCGATTTCAGTTTCTTATGAGAAATTATCTTGATAGGAATTGTAATGCTTTAAGCATGTAAAAACTAAAGCCTATGTATTAAAAAAAGCTACGAATTTATTCGGTACTGACTGGATAGAGTAATTTAAAATTTGGGATTTGCCGATAAACTTTTATTGAAAAAAGTAAGTGGATAAGCGACCAAAGGTCAAAGCGAAAATCCCAAGAAAGAATTTAAAAAGTGTTTTCCTGATATTCTGTCAAATGAACTGGGTCGGTGTTCCAAATTCAAGAAGGATTTTCAAGTTAAAAAGGTTCGAAGTCAGTATTTAAGTCGAAACGAAGCGTTTCATTCACAGTATTGGAACAAGTCAACGAAGAGTTGCACAGACTCTTAAGAATTGGTTTAAAAAAATAACCATTCAAAATGGGCTGCACCAAGGGTGTATGTAAAAAATAATGAAATAAAATTCGTGTTTCTGCGAATTTCACGACAGGATTAAACAATTGTTTAGAAACATAACTACCCATTACCAGTTCCAGGTGAAGTTAAACCATGGAGGAATATTTTCAAAGCTTGATTCTCTCTGAAGCGTATTTATAAATTCAGATTGAACATAAATGTTCAGTATTAACGACCATAAATACACAAAGAGGATTATATAAGTTTAACTGACTTCATTCTGATATAAAGGTGGCACCAGCTATATTTGAATAAGCTATGGATACCATGCTTGCGGATTGCGATTTTGCAGTGGCGTATCTGGACGACATTTTAATCAAAAGTCTATCTAAATATGTTGGACATCGGAAAATAATTTTAGATAAAATAAAAGTGTACGGATTTAAACTCGGTGAAGAAAAATGCGAATTGTTTTTGCTGAAAATTCAAATCTTGGTCAAATTATTGATAAAATTGGTCGTCAAGCAGATCCGTGAAAGGCATGTTCAATTAAACATATGACTCCACCAACAAACGAGACTACGTGAAAAGTTTTTTTTTTCTTTTCTTTTTTTTAGGATTGTCTAAATATTGTCATATATATGCACTTAATATAATTATAATGAAATAATTTGAGAGTTCGACTGAACGATCTACATAAAAAGAAATAAATGTAGAACTGGAATGATAACTTTCAAAAAAAGACTTACGTTAGATTTATCATTAGCACACTATGATCCAAAAGTAGAAATTGTAGTAGCGTCAGATGCTAGTGAGCATAATATTGGAGCGGTGATTTTACACAAATACACTGTCAGTAAAATGAAAGATTTCGCTCATGCTTCACGCCCGCTTCTACCAGCTGAGAAAAATTACAGTCAGAAAGAAAATGAGGCTCTAGCAATTATAAATGATGTGAAGAAATTTCATGAATTTATTCATAGAAGAAAATTTTAGGTTGCAAACAAACCACGTGCTTCTATTAACAATATATGGTTCAAAGAAAGGAATACCTACGTATACATCTAATAGACTACAATCATGGGGTACCATCTTATTAAACTATGATTTTACAATGGAGTACCAACCATCTAAAAAGTTAGGACATAGGGATGGATTATCAAGCTTAATACCTAAAACTGCGGAAAAATTTGAGGACACGGCCATCGCAACAATAAAAAGCGAAATAGAAATAAAAACATTTTCTGCAATGTAGTACGAGAGTTAAAGGTTACCCTGGAAGAAATAGAAGACAACGCGGAAAATGATGTCTTTATTGTGAAAGTTAAAAAGAAATTGAAAAAAAGTATCAAAGAACGAAATCCGGACTTAAACGCGTACTCGCTATACAACAGTGTAGTAATGTTCGAGCAAAGGATTGTAATATATAATGTGTTACAGAAGCGAACATTGAAGGATATTCATAACGGGAATCCTGGTATTTCAAGAACTGAATCTCTGATGAGAAGTTTCGTATATTGACCAAAATGGACCAAGATATTGAAAAAATAGTGAAAGCTTGCATAACGGACATCCTGGTATTTCAAGAACTGAATCTCTGATGAGAAGTTTCGTATATTGTCCAAAATGGACCAAGATATTGAAAAAATAGTGAAAGCTTGCATAACGGACATCCTGGTATTTCAAGAACTGAATCTCTGATGAGAAGTTTCGTATATTGACCAAAATGGACCAAGATATTGAAAAAATAGTGAAAGCTTGCATAACGGACATCCTGGTATTTCAAGAACTGAATCTCTGATGAGAAGTTTCGTATATTGACCAAAATGGACCAAGATATTGAAAAAATAGTGAAAGCTTGCATAACGGACATCCTGGTATTTCAAGAACTGAATCTCTGATGAGAAGTTTCGTATATTGACCAAAATGGACCAAGATATTGAAAAAATAGTGAAAGCTTGCATAACGGACATCGTGGTATTTCAAGAACTGAATCTCTGATGAGAAGTTTCGTATATTGACCAAAATGGACCAAGATATTGAAAAAATAGTGAAAGCTTGCATAACGGACATCCTGGTATTTCAAGAACTGAATCTCTGATGAGAAGTTTCGTATATTGACCAAAATGGACCAAGATATTGAAAAAATAGTGAAAGCTTGCATAACGGACATCCTGGTATTTCAAGAACTGAATCTCTGATGAGAAGTTTCGTATATTGACCAAAATGGACCAAGATATTGAAAAAATAGTGAAAGCTTGCATAACGGACATCCTGGTATTTCAAGAACTGAATCTCTGATGAGAAGTTTCGTATATTGACCAAAATGGACCAAGATATTGAAAAAATAGTGAAAGCTTGCATAACGGACATCCTGGTATTTCAAGAACTGAATCTCTGATGAGAAGTTTCGTATATTGACCAAAATGGACCAATATATTGAAAAAATAGTGAAAGCTTGCATAACGGACATCCTGGTATTTCAAGAACTGAATCTCTGATGAGAAGTTTCGTATATTGACCAAAATGGACCAAGATATTGAAAAAATAGTGAAAGCTTGCATAACGGACATCCTGGTATTTCAAGAACTGAATCTCTGATGAGAAGTTTCGTATATTGACCAAAATGGACCAAGATATTGAAAAAATAGTGAAAGCTTGCATAACGGACATCCTGGTATTTCAAGAACTGAATCTCTGATGAGAAGTTTCGTATATTGACCAAAATGGACCAAGATATTGAAAAAATAGTGAAAGCTTGCATAACGGACATCCTGGTATTTCAAGAACTGAATCTCTGATGAGAAGTTTCGTATATTGTCCAAAATGGACCAAGATATTGAAAAAATAGTGAAAGCTTGCATAACGGACATCCTGGTATTTCAAGAACTGAATCTCTGATGAGAAGTTTCGTATATTGTCTAAAATGGACCAATATATTTAAAAAATAGTGAGAGCTTGCATAACGGACATCCTGGTATTTCAAGAACTGAATCTCTGATGAGAAGTTTCGTATATTGACCAAAATGGACCAAGATATTGAAAAAATAGTGAAAGCTTGCATAACGGACATCCTGGTATTTCAAGAACTGAATCTCTGATGAGAAGTTTCGTATATTGACCAAAATGGACCAATATATTCAAAAAATAGTGAAAGCTTGCATAACGGACATCCTGGTATTTCAAGAACTGAATCTCTGATGAGAAGTTTCGTATATTGTCCAAAATGGACCAATATATTGAAAAAATAGTGAGAGCTTGCATAACGGACATCCTGGTATTTCAAGAACTGAATCTCTGATGAGAAGTTTCGTATATTGACCAAAATGGACCAGGATATTGAAAAAATAGTGAAACCTTGCATAACGGACATCCTGGTATTTCAAGAACTGAATCTCTGATGAGAAGTTTCGTATATTGACCAAAATGGACCAATATATTGAAAAAATAGTGAAAGCTTGCATAACGGACATCCTGGTATTTCAAGAACTGAATCTCTGATGAGAAGTTTCGTATATTGACCAAAATGGACCAAGATATTGAAAAAATAGTGAAAGCTTGCATAACGGACATCCTGGTATTTCAAGAACTGAATCTCTGATGAGAAGTTTCGTATATTGACCAAAATGGACCAAGATATTGAAAAAATAGTGAAAGCTTGCATAACGGACATCCTGGTATTTCAAGAACTGAATCTCTGATGAGAAGTTTCGTATATTGACCAAAATGGACCAAGATATTGAAAAAATAGTGAAAGCTTGCATAACGGACATCCTGGTATTTCAAGAACTGAATCTCTGATGAGAAGTTTCGTATATTGTCCAAAATGGACCAAGATATTGAAAAAATAGTGAAAGCTTGCATAACGGACATCCTGGTATTTCAAGAACTGAATCTCTGATGAGAAGTTTCGTATATTGTCTAAAATGGACCAATATATTGAAAAAATAGTGAGAGCTTGCATAACGGACATCCTGGTATTTCAAGAACTGAATCTCTGATGAGAAGTTTCGTATATTGACCAAAATGGACCAAGATATTGAAAAAATAGTGAAAGCTTGCATAACGGACATCCTGGTATTTCAAGAACTGAATCTCTGATGAGAAGTTTCGTATATTGACCAAAATGGACCAATATATTGAAAAAATAGTGAAAGCTTGCATAACGGACATCCTGGTATTTCAAGAACTGAATCTCTGATGAGAAGTTTCGTATATTGACCAAAATGGACCAAGATATTGAAAAAATAGTGAAAGCTTGCATAACGGACATCCTGGTATTTCAAGAACTGAATCTCTGATGAGAAGTTTCGTATATTGTCCAAAATGGACCAATATATTGAAAAAATAGTGAGAGCTTGCATAACGGACATCCTGGTATTTCAAGAACTGAATCTCTGATGAGAAGTTTCGTATATTGACCAAAATGGACCAAGATATTGAAAAAATAGTGAAAGCTTGCATAACGGACATTCTGGTATTTCAAGAACTGAATCTCTGATGAGAAGTTTCGTATATTGACCAAAATGGACCAAGATATTGAAAAAATAGTGAAAGCTTGCATAACGGACATCCTGGTATTTCAAGAACTGATTCTCTGATGAGAAGTTTCGTATATTGATCAAAATGGACCAAGATATTGAAAAAATAGTGAAAGCTTGCATAACGGACATCCTGGTATTTCAAGAACTGAATCTCTGATGAGAAGTTTCGTATATTGTCCAAAATGGACCAAGATATTGAAAAAATAGTGAAAGCTTGCATAACGGACATCCTGGTATTTCAAGAACTGAATCTCTGATGAGAAGTTTCGTATATTGTCCAAAATGGACCAATATATTGAAAAAATAGTGAGAGCTTGCATAACGGACATCCTGGTATTTCAAGAACTGAATCTCTGATGAGAAGTTTCGTATATTGACCAAAATGGACCAAGATATTGAAAAAATAGTGAAAGCTTGCATAACGGACATCCTGGTATTTCAAGAACTGAATCTCTGATGAGAAGTTTCGTATATTGACCAAAATGGACCAATATATTGAAAAAATAGTGAAAGCTTGCATAACGGACATCCTGGTATTTCAAGAACTGAATCTCTGATGAGAAGTTTCGTATATTGACCAAAATGGACCAAGATATTGAAAAAATAGTGAAAGCTTGCATAACGGACATCCTGGTATTTCAAGAACTGAATCTCTGATGAGAAGTTTCGTATATTGTCCAAAATGGACCAATATATTGAAAAAATAGTGAAAGCTTGCATAACGGACATCCTGGTATTTCAAGAACTGAATCTCTGATGAGAAGTTTCGTATATCGACCAAAATGGACCAAGATATTGAAAAAATAGTGAAAGCTTGCATAACGGACATTCTGGTATTTCAAGAACTGAATCTCTGATAAGAAGTTTCGTATATTGACCAAAATGGACCAAGATATTGAAAAAATAGTGAAAGCTTGCATAACGGACATCCTGGTATTTCAAGAACTGAATCTCTGATGAGAAGTTTCGTATATTGACCAAAATGGACCAAGATATTGAAAAAATAGTGAAAGCTTGCATAACGGACATCCTGGTATTTCAAGAACTGAATCTCTGATGAGAAGTTTCGTATATTGTCCAAAATGGACCAATATATTGAAAAAATAGTGAGAGCTTGCATAACGGACATCCTGGTATTTCAAGAACTGAATCTCTGATGAGAAGTTTCGTATATTGACCAAAATGGACCAAGATATTGAAAAAATAGTGAAAGCTTGCATAACGGACATCCTGGTATTTCAAGAACTGAATCTCTGATGAGAAGTTTCGTATATTGACCAAAATGGACCAATATATTGAAAAAATAGTGAAAGCTTGCATAACGGACATCCTGGTATTTCAAGAACTGAATCTCTGATGAGAAGTTTCGTATATTGACCAAAATGGACCAAGATATTGAAAAAATAGTGAAAGCTTGCATAACGGACATCCTGGTATTTCAAGAACTGAATCTCTGATGAGAAGTTTCGTATATTGATCAAAATGGACCAAGATATTGAAAAAATAGTGAAAGCTTGCATAACGGACATCCTGGTATTTCAAGAACTGAATCTCTGATGAGAAGTTTCGTATATTGTCCAAAATGGACCAAGATATTGAAAAAATAGTGAAAGCTTGCATAACGGACATCCTGGTATTTCAAGAACTGAATCTCTGATGAGAAGTTTCGTATATTGTCCAAAATGGACCAATATATTGAAAAAATAGTGAGAGCTTGCATAACGGACATCCTGGTATTTCAAGAACTGAATCTCTGATGAGAAGTTTCGTATATTGACCAAAATGGACCAAGATATTGAAAAAATAGTGAAAGCTTGCATAACGGACATCCTGGTATTTCAAGAACTGAATCTCTGATGAGAAGTTTCGTATATTGACCAAAATGGACCAATATATTGAAAAAATAGTGAAAGCTTGCATAACGGACATCCTGGTATTTCAAGAACTGAATCTCTGATGAGAAGTTTCGTATATTGACCAAAATGGACCAAGATATTGAAAAAATAGTGAAAGCTTGCATAACGGACATCCTGGTATTTCAAGAACTGAATCTCTGATGAGAAGTTTCGTATATTGTCCAAAATGGACCAATATATTGAAAAAATAGTGAAAGCTTGCATAACGGACATCCTGGTATTTCAAGAACTGAATCTCTGATGAGAAGTTTCGTATATTGACCAAAATGGACCAAGATATTGAAAAAATAGTGAAAGCTTGCATAACGGACATTCTGGTATTTCAAGAACTGAATCTCTGATGAGAAGTTTCGTATATTGACCAAAATGGACCAAGATATTGAAAAAATAGTGAAAGCTTGCATAACGGACATCCTGGTATTTCAAGAACTGAATCTCTGATGAGAAGTTTCGTATATTGACCAAAATGGACCAAGATATTGAAAAAATAGTGAAAGCTTGCATAACGGACATCCTGGTATTTCAAGAACTGAATCTCTGATGAGAAGTTTCGTATATTGTCCAAAATGGACCAATATATTGAAAAAATAGTGAGAGCTTGCATAACGGACATCCTGGTATTTCAAGAACTGAATCTCTGATGAGAAGTTTCGTATATTGACCAAAATGGACCAAGATATTGAAAAAATAGTGAAAGCTTGCATAACGGACATCCTGGTATTTCAAGAACTGAATCTCTGATGAGAAGTTTCGTATATTGACCAAAATGGACCAATATATTGAAAAAATAGTGAAAGCTTGCATAACGGACATCCTGGTATTTCAAGAACTGAATCTCTGATGAGAAGTTTCGTATATTGACCAAAATGGACCAAGATATTGAAAAATTAGTGAAAGCTTGCATAACGGACATTCGGGTATTTCAAGAACTGAATCTCTGATGAGAAGTTTCGTATATTGACCAAAATGGACCAATATATTGAAAAAATAGTGAAAGCTTGCATAACGGACATCCTGGTATTTCAAGAACTGAATCTCTGATGAGAAGTTTCGTATATTGACCAAAATGGACCAAGATATTGAAAAAATAGTGAAAGCTTGCATAACGGACATCCTGGTATTTCAAGAACTGAATCTCTGATGAGAAGTTTCGTATATTGACCAAAATGGACCAATATATTGAAAAAATAGTGAGAGCTTGCATAACGGACATCCTGGTATTTCAAGAACTGAATCTCTGATGAGAAGTTTCGTATATTGTCCAAAATGGACCAATATATTGAAAAAATATTGAGAGCTTGCATAACGGAAATCCTGGTATTTCAAGAACTGAATCTCTGATGAGAAGTTTCGTATATTGACCAAAATGGACCAAGATATTGAAAAAATAGTGAAAGCTTGCATAACGGACATCCTGGTATTTCAAGAACTGAATCTCTGATGAGAAGTTTCGTATATTGACTAAAATGGACCAATATATTGAAAAAATAGTGAAAGCTTGCATAACGGACATCCTGGTATTTCAAGAACTGAATCTCTGATGAGAAGTTTCGTATATTGACCAAAATGGACCAAGATATTGAAAAAATAGTGAAAGCTTGCATAACGGACATCCTGGTATTTCAAGAACTGAATCTCTGATGAGAAGTTTCGTATATTGACCAAAATGGACCAAGATATTGAAAAAATAGTGAAAGCTTGCATAACGGACATCCTGGTATTTCAAGAACTGAATCTCTGATTAGAAGTTTCGTATATTGACCAAAATGGACCAAGATATTGAAAAAATAGTGAAAGCTTGCATAACGGACATCCTGGTATTTCAAGAACTGAATCTCTGATGAGAAGTTTCGTATATTGACCAAAATGGACCAAGATATTGAAAAAATAGTGAAAGCTTGCATAACGGACATCCTGGTATTTCAAGAACTGAATCTCTGATGAGAAGTTTCGTATATTGACCAAAATGGACCAAGATATTGAAAAAATAGTGAAAGCTTGCATAATGGGAATCCTGGTATTTCAAGAACTGAATCTCTGATGAGAAGTTTCGTATATTGACCAAAATGGACCAAGATATTGAAAAAATAGTGAAAGCTTGCATAACGGGAATCCTGGTATTTCAAGAAGTGAATCTCTGATGAGAAGTTTCGTATATTGACCAAAATGGACCAAGATATTGAAAAAATAGTGAAAGCTTGCATAACGGACATCCTGGTATTTCAAGAACTGAATCTCTGATAAGAAGTTTCGTATATTGACCAAAATGGACCAAGATATTGAAAAAATAGTGAAAGCTTGCATAATGGGAATCCTGGTATTTCAAGAACTGAATCTCTGATGAGAAGTTTCGTATATTGACCAAAATGGACCAATATATTGAAAAAATAGTGAGAGCTTGCATAACGGACATCCTGGTATTTCAAGAACTGAATCTCTGATGAGAAGTTTCGTATATTGTCCAAAATGGACCAATATATTGAAAAAATATTGAGAGCTTGCATAACGGAAATCCTGGTATTTCAAGAACTGAATCTCTGATGAGAAGTTTCGTATATTGACCAAAATGGACCAAGATATTGAAAAAATAGTGAAAGCTTGCATAACGGACATCCTGGTATTTCAAGAACTGAATCTCTGATGAGAAGTTTCGTATATTGACTAAAATGGACCAATATATTGAAAAAATAGTGAAAGCTTGCATAACGGACATCCTGGTATTTCAAGAACTGAATCTCTGATGAGAAGTTTCGTATATTGACCAAAATGGACCAAGATATTGAAAAAATAGTGAAAGCTTGCATAACGGACATCCTGGTATTTCAAGAACTGAATCTCTGATGAGAAGTTTCGTATATTGACCAAAATGGACCAAGATATTGAAAAAATAGTGAAAGCTTGCATAACGGACATCCTGGTATTTCAAGAACTGAATCTCTGATTAGAAGTTTCGTATATTGACCAAAATGGACCAAGATATTGAAAAAATAGTGAAAGCTTGCATAACGGACATCCTGGTATTTCAAGAACTGAATCTCTGATGAGAAGTTTCGTATATTGACCAAAATGGACCAAGATATTGAAAAAATAGTGAAAGCTTGCATAACGGACATCCTGGTATTTCAAGAACTGAATCTCTGATGAGAAGTTTCGTATATTGACCAAAATGGACCAAGATATTGAAAAAATAGTGAAAGCTTGCATAATGGGAATCCTGGTATTTCAAGAACTGAATCTCTGATGAGAAGTTTCGTATATTGACCAAAATGGACCAAGATATTGAAAAAATAGTGAAAGCTTGCATAACGGGAATCCTGGTATTTCAAGAAGTGAATCTCTGATGAGAAGTTTCGTATATTGACCAAAATGGACCAAGATATTGAAAAAATAGTGAAAGCTTGCATAACGGACATCCTGGTATTTCAAGAACTGAATCTCTGATAAGAAGTTTCGTATATTGACCAAAATGGACCAAGATATTGAAAAAATAGTGAAAGCTTGCATAACGGACATCCTGGTATTTCAAGAACTGAATCTCTGATGAGAATTTTCGTATATTGACCAAAATGGACCAAGATATTGAAAAAATAGTGAAAGCTTGCATAACGGACATCCTGGTATTTCAAGAACTGAATCTCTGATGAGAAGTTTCGTATATTGACCAAAATGGACCAAGATATTGAAAAAATAGTGAAAGCTTGCATGACGGACATCCTGGTATTTCAAGAACTGAATCTCTGATGAGAAGTTTCGTATATTGACCAAAATGGACCAAGATATTGAAAAAATAGTGAAAGCTTGCATAACGGACATCCTGGTATTTCAAGAACTGAATCTCTGATGAGAAGATTCGTATATTGACCAAAATGGACCAAGATATTGAAAAAATAGTGAAACCTTGCATATCGGACATCCTGGTATTTCAAGAACTGAATCTCTGATGAGAAGTTTCGTATATTGACCAAAATGGACCAAGATATTGAAAAAATAGTGAAAGCTTGCATAACGGGAATCCTGGTATTTCAAGAACTGAATCTCTGATGAGAAGTTTCGTATATTGACCAAAATGGACCAAGATATTGAAAAAATAGTGAAAGCTTGCATAACGGACATCCTGGTATTTCAAGAAATGAATCTCTGATGAGAAGTTTCGTATATTGACCAAAATGGACCAAGATATTGAAAAAATAGTGAAAGCTTGCATGACGGACATCCTGGTATTTCAAGAACTGAATCTCTGATGAGAAGTTTCGTATATTGACCAAAATGGACCAAGATATTGAAAAAATAGTGAAAGCTTGCATAACGGACATCCTGGTATTTCAAGAACTGAATCTCTGATGAGAAGTTTCGTATATTGACCAAAATGGACCAAGATATTGAAAAAATAGTGAAAGCTTGCATAACGGACATCCTGGTATTTCAAGAACTGAATCTCTGATGAGAAGTTTCGTATATTGACCAAAATGGACCAAGATATTGAAAAAATAGTGAAAGCTTGCATAACGGGAATCCTGGTATTTCAAGAACTGAATCTCTGATGAGAAGTTTCGTATATTGACCAAAATGGACCAAGATATTGAAAAAATAGTGAAAGCTTGCATAACGGACATCCTGGTATTTCAAGAACTGAATCTCTGATGAGAAGTTTCGTATATTGACCAAAATGGACCAAGATATTGAAAAAATAGTGAAAGCTTGCATAACGGACATCCTGGTATTTCAAGAACTGAATCTCTGATGAGAAGTTTCGTATATTGACCAAAATGGACCAAGATATTGAAAAAATAGTGAAAGCTTGCATAACGGACATCCTGGTATTTCAAGAATTGAATCTCTGATGAGAAGTTTCGTATATTGACCAAAATGGACCAAGATATTGAAAAAATAGTGAAAGCTTGCATAACGGACATCCTGGTATTTCAAGAACTGAATCTCTGATGAGAAGTTTCGTATATTGACCAAAATGGACCAAGATATTGAAAAAATAGTGAAAGCTTGCATAACGGACATCCTGGTATTTCAAGAACTGAATCTCTGATGAGAAGTTTCGTATATTGACCAAAATGGACCAAGATATTGAAAAAATAGTGAAAGCTTGCATAACGGACATCCTGGTATTTCAAGAACTGAATCTCTGATGAGAAGTTTCGTATATTGACCAAAATGGACCAAGATATTGAAAAAATAGTGAAAGCTTGCATAACGGACACCCTGGTATTTCAAGAACTGAATCTCTGATGAGAAGTTTCGTATATTGACCAAAATGGACCAAGATATTGAAAAAAGAGTGAAAGCTTGCATAACGGACATCCTGGTATTTCAAGAACTGAATCTCTGATGAGAAGTTTCGTATATTGTCCAAAATGGACCAAGATATTGAAAAAATAGTGAAAGCTTGCATAACGGGAATCCTGGTATTTCAAGAACTGAATCTCTGATGAGAAGTTTCGTATATTGACCAAAATGGACCAAGATATTGAAAAAATAGTGAAAGCTTGCATAACGGGAATCCTGGTATTTCAAGAACTGAATCTCTGATGAGAAGTTTCGTATATTGACCAAAATGGACCAAGATATTGAAAAAATAGTGAAAGCTTGCATAACGGACATCCTGGTATTTCAAGAACTGAATCTCTGATGAGAAGTTTCGTATATTGACCAAAATGGACCAAGATATTGAAAAAATAGTGAAAGCTTGCATAACGGGAATCCTGGTATTTCAAGAACTGAATCTCTGATGAGAAGTTTCGTATATTGACCAAAATGGACCAAGATATTGAAAAAATAGTGAAAGCTTGCATAACGGGAATCCTGGTATTTCAAGAACTGAATCTCTGATGAGAAGTTTCGTATATTGTCCAAAATGGACCAAGATATTGAAAAAATAGTGAAAGCTTGCATAACGGGAATCCTGGTATTTCAAGAACTGAATCTCTGATGAGAAGTTTCGTATATTGACCAAAATGGACCAAGATATTGAAAAAATAGTGAAAGCTTGCATAACGGACATCCTGGTATTTCAAGAACTGAATCTCTGATGAGAAGTTTCGTATATTGACCAAAATGGACCAAGTTATTGAAAAAATAGTGAAAGCTTGCATAACGGGAATCCTGGTATTTCAAGAACTGAATCTCTGATGAGAAGTTTCGTATATTGTCCAAAATGGACCAAGATATTGAAAAAATAGTGAAAGCTTGCATAACGGGAATCCTGGTATTTCAAGAACTGAATCTCTGATGAGAAGTTTCGTATATTGACCAAAATGGACCAAGATATTGAAAAAATAGTGAAAGCTTGCATAACGGACATCCTGGTATTTCAAGAACTGAATCTCTGATGAGAAGTTTCGTATATTGACCAAAATGGACCAAGATATTGAAAAAATAGTGAAAGCTTGCATAACGGGAATCCTGGTATTTCAAGAACTGAATCTCTGATGAGAAGTTTCGTATATTGACCAAAATGGATCAAGATATTGAAAAAATAGTGAAAGCTTGCATAACGGGAATCCTGGTATTTCAAGAACTGAATCTCTGATGAGAAGTTTCGTATATTGACCAAAATGGACCAAGATATTGAAAAAATAGTGAAAGCTTGCATAACGGGAATCCTGGTATTTCAAGAACTGAATCTCTGATGAGAAGTTTCGTATATTGACCAAAATGGACCAAGATATTGAAAAAATAGTGAAAGCTTGCATAACGGACATCCTGGTATTTCAAGAACTGAATCTCTGATGAGAAGTTTCGTATATTGACCAAAATGGACCAAGATATTGAAAAAATAGTGAAAGCTTGCATAACGGACATCCTGGTATTTCAAGAACTGAATCTCTGATGAGAAGTTTCGTATATTGACCAAAATGGACCAAGATATTGAAAAAATAGTGAAAGCTTGCATAACGGACATCCTGGTATTTCAAGAATTGAATCTCTGATGAGAAGTTTCGTATATTGACCAAAATGGACCAAGATATTGAAAAAATAGTGAAAGCTTGCATAACGGACATCCTGGTATTTCAAGAACTGAATCTCTGATGAGAAGT
This sequence comes from Acanthosepion lycidas, assembly GCA_963932145.1. Lineage (NCBI taxonomy): Eukaryota > Metazoa > Mollusca > Cephalopoda > Sepiida > Sepiidae > Acanthosepion > Acanthosepion lycidas. The sequence continues at coordinate 33,844,361 of OZ010593.1, read as the reverse complement.
TTCGTATATTGACCAAAATGGACCAAGATATTGAAAAAATAGTGAAAGCTTGCATAACGGACATCCTGGTATTTCAAGAACTGAATCTCTGATGAGAAGTTTCGTATATTGACCAAAATGGACCAAGATATTGAAAAAATAGTGAAAGCTTGCATAACGGACATCCTGGTATTTCAAGAACTGAATCTCTGATGAGAAGTTTCGTATATTGACCAAAATGGACCAAGATATTGAAAAAATAGTGAAAGCTTGCATAACGGACACCCTGGTATTTCAAGAACTGAATCTCTGATGAGAAGTTTCGTATATTGACCAAAATGGACCAAGATATTGAAAAAAGAGTGAAAGCTTGCATAACGGACATCCTGGTATTTCAAGAACTGAATCTCTGATGAGAAGTTTCGTATATTGTCCAAAATGGACCAAGATATTGAAAAAATAGTGAAAGCTTGCATAACGGGAATCCTGGTATTTCAAGAACTGAATCTCTGATGAGAAGTTTCGTATATTGACCAAAATGGACCAAGATATTGAAAAAATAGTGAAAGCTTGCATAACGGGAATCCTGGTATTTCAAGAACTGAATCTCTGATGAGAAGTTTCGTATATTGACCAAAATGGACCAAGATATTGAAAAAATAGTGAAAGCTTGCATAACGGACATCCTGGTATTTCAAGAACTGAATCTCTGATGAGAAGTTTCGTATATTGACCAAAATGGACCAAGATATTGAAAAAATAGTGAAAGCTTGCATAACGGGAATCCTGGTATTTCAAGAACTGAATCTCTGATGAGAAGTTTCGTATATTGACCAAAATGGACCAAGATATTGAAAAAATAGTGAAAGCTTGCATAACGGGAATCCTGGTATTTCAAGAACTGAATCTCTGATGAGAAGTTTCGTATATTGTCCAAAATGGACCAAGATATTGAAAAAATAGTGAAAGCTTGCATAACGGGAATCCTGGTATTTCAAGAACTGAATCTCTGATGAGAAGTTTCGTATATTGACCAAAATGGACCAAGATATTGAAAAAATAGTGAAAGCTTGCATAACGGACATCCTGGTATTTCAAGAACTGAATCTCTGATGAGAAGTTTCGTATATTGACCAAAATGGACCAAGTTATTGAAAAAATAGTGAAAGCTTGCATAACGGGAATCCTGGTATTTCAAGAACTGAATCTCTGATGAGAAGTTTCGTATATTGTCCAAAATGGACCAAGATATTGAAAAAATAGTGAAAGCTTGCATAACGGGAATCCTGGTATTTCAAGAACTGAATCTCTGATGAGAAGTTTCGTATATTGACCAAAATGGACCAAGATATTGAAAAAATAGTGAAAGCTTGCATAACGGACATCCTGGTATTTCAAGAACTGAATCTCTGATGAGAAGTTTCGTATATTGACCAAAATGGACCAAGATATTGAAAAAATAGTGAAAGCTTGCATAACGGGAATCCTGGTATTTCAAGAACTGAATCTCTGATGAGAAGTTTCGTATATTGACCAAAATGGATCAAGATATTGAAAAAATAGTGAAAGCTTGCATAACGGGAATCCTGGTATTTCAAGAACTGAATCTCTGATGAGAAGTTTCGTATATTGACCAAAATGGACCAAGATATTGAAAAAATAGTGAAAGCTTGCATAACGGGAATCCTGGTATTTCAAGAACTGAATCTCTGATGAGAAGTTTCGTATATTGACCAAAATGGACCAAGATATTGAAAAAATAGTGAAAGCTTGCATAACGGGAATCCTGGTATTTCAAGAACTGAATCTCTGATGAGAAGTTTCGTATATTGTCCAAAATGGACCAAGATATTGAAAAAATAGTGAAAGCTTGCATAACGGGAATCCTGGTATTTCAAGAACAGAATCTCTGATGAGAAGTTTCGTATATTGACCAAAATGGACCAAGATATTGAAAAAATAGTGAAAGCTTGCATAACGGACATCCTGGTATTTCAAGAACTGAATCTCTGATGAGAAGTTTCGTATATTGACCAAAATGGACCAAGTTATTGAAAAAATAGTGAAAGCTTGCATAACGGGAATCCTGGTATTTCAAGAACTGAATCTCTGATGAGAAGTTTCGTATATTGTCCAAAATGGACCAAGATATTGAAAAAATAGTGAAAGCTTGCATAACGGGAATCCTGGTATTTCAAGAACTGAATCTCTGATGAGAAGTTTCGTATATTGACCAAAATGGACCAAGATATTGAAAAAATAGTGAAAGCTTGCATAACGGACATCCTGGGATTTCAAGAACTGAATCTCTGATGAGAAGTTTCGTATATTGACCAAAATGGACCAAGATATTGAAAAAATAGTGAAAGCTTGCATAACGGGAATCCTGGTATTTCAAGAACTGAATCTCTGATGAGAAGTTTCGTATATTGACCAAAATGGACCAAGATATTGAAAAAATAGTGAAAGCTTGCATAACGGGAATCCTGGTATTTCAAGAACTGAATCTCTGATGAGAAGTTTCGTATATTGTCCAAAATGGACCAAGATATTGAAAAAATAGTGAAAGCTTGCATAACGGGAATCCTGGTATTTCAAGAACTGAATCTCTGATGAGAAGTTTCGTATATTGACCAAAATGGACCAAGATATTGAAAAAATAGTGAAAGCTTGCATAACGGACATCCTGGTATTTCAAGAACTGAATCTCTGATGAGAAGTTTCGTATATTGACCAAAATGGACCAAGATATTGAAAAAATAGTGAAAGCTTGCATAACGGACATCCTGGTATTTCAAGAACTGAATCTCTGATGAGAAGTTTCGTATATTGACTAAAATGGAGCAAGATATTGAAAAAAAAGTGAAAGCTTGCATAACGGACATCCTGGTATTTCAAGAACTGAATCTCTGATGAGAAGTTTCGTATATTGTCCAAAATGGACCAAGATATTGAAAAAATAGTGAAAGCTTGCATAACGGGAATCCTGGTATTTCAAGAACTGAATCTCTGATGAGAAGTTTCGTATATTGACCAAAATGGACCAAGATATTGAAAAAATAGTGAAAGCTTGCATAACGGGAATCCTGGTATTTCAAGAACTGAATCTCTGATGAGAAGTTTCGTATATTGACCAAAATGGACCAAGATATTGAAAAAATAGTGAAAGCTTGCATAACGGGAATCCTGGTATTTCAAGAACTGAATCTCTGATGAGAAGTTTCGTATATTGACCAAAATGGACCAAGATATTGAAAAAATAGTGAAAGCTTGCATAACGGGAATCCTGGTATTTCAAGAACTGAATCTCTGATGAGAAGTTTCGTATATTGTCCAAAATGGACCAAGATATTGAAAAAATAGTGAAAGCTTGCATAACGGGAATCCTGGTATTTCAAGAACTGAATCTCTGATGAGAAGTTTCGTATATTGACCAAAATGGACCAAGATATTGAAAAAATAGTGAAAGCTTGCATAACGGACATCCTGGTATTTCAAGAACTGAATCTCTGATGAGAAGTTTCGTATATTGACCAAAATGGACCAAGTTATTGAAAAAATAGTGAAAGCTTGCATAACGGGAATCCTGGTATTTCAAGAACTGAATCTCTGATGAGAAGTTTCGTATATTGTCCAAAATGGACCAAGATATTGAAAAAATAGTGAAAGCTTGCATAACGGGAATCCTGGTATTTCAAGAACTGAATCTCTGATGAGAAGTTTCGTATATTGACCAAAATGGACCAAGATATTGAAAAAATAGTGAAAGCTTGCATAACGGACATCCTGGGATTTCAAGAACTGAATCTCTGATGAGAAGTTTCGTATATTGACCAAAATGGACCAAGATATTGAAAAAATAGTGAAAGCTTGCATAACGGGAATCCTGGTATTTCAAGAACTGAATCTCTGATGAGAAGTTTCGTATATTGACCAAAATGGACCAAGATATTGAAAAAATAGTGAAAGCTTGCATAACGGGAAACCTGGTATTTCAAGAACTGAATCTCTGATGAGAAGTTTCGTATATTGTCCAAAATGGACCAAGATATTGAAAAAATAGTGAAAGCTTGCATAACGGGAATCCTGGTATTTCAAGAACTGAATCTCTGATGAGAAGTTTCGTATATTGACCAAAATGGACCAAGATATTGAAAAAATAGTGAAAGCTTGCATAACGGACATCCTGGTATTTCAAGAACTGAATCTCTGATGAGAAGTTTCGTATATTGACCAAAATGGACCAAGATATTGAAAAAATAGTGAAAGCTTGCATAACGGACATCCTGGTATTTCAAGAACTGAATCTCTGATGAGAAGTTTCGTATACTGACTAAAATGGAGCAAGATATTGAAAAAAAAGTGAAAGCTTGCATAACGGACATCCTGGTATTTCAAGAACTGAATCTCTGATGAGAAGTTTCGTATATTGTCCAAAATGGACCAAGATATTGAAAAAATAGTGAAAGCTTGCATAACGGACATCCTGGTATTTCAAGAACTGAATCTCTGATGAGAAGTTTCGTATATTGTCCAAAATGGACCAAGATATTGAAAAAATAGTGAGAGCTCGCATAACGGACATCCTGGTATTTCAAGAACTGAATCTCTGATGAGAAGTTTCGTATATTGTCCAAAATGGACCAAGATATTGAAAAAATAGTGAAAGCTTGCATAACGGACATCCTGGTATTTCAAGAACTGAATCTCTGATGAGAAGTTTCGTATATTGACCAAAATGGACCAAGATATTGAAAAAATAGTGAAAGCTTGCATAACGGACATCCTGGTATTTCAAGAACTGAATCTCTGATGAGAAGTTTCGTATATTGACCAAAATGGACCAAGATATTGAAAAAATAGTGAAAGCTTGCATAACGGACATCCTGGTATTTCAAGAACTGAATCTCTGATGAGAAGTTTCGTATATTGACCAAAATGGACCAAGATATTGAAAAAATATTGAAAGCTTGCATAACGGACATCCTGGTATTTCAAGAACTGAATCTCTGATGAGAAGTTTCGTATATTGACCAAAATGGACCAAGATATTGAAAAAATAGTGAAAGCTTGCATAACGGACATCCTGGTATTTCAAGAACTGAATCTCTGAGTAGAAGTTTCGTATATTGACCAAAATGGACCAAGATATTGAAAAAATAGTGAAAGCTTGCACAACGGACATCCTGTTATTTCAAGAACTGAATCTCTGATGAGAAGTTTCGTATATTGACCAAAATGGACCAAGATATTGAAAAAAGAGTGAAAGCTTGCATAACGGACATCCTGGTATTTCAAGAACTGAATCTCTGATGAGAAGTTTCGTATATTGACCAAAATGGACCAAGATATTGAAAAAATAGTGAAAGCTTGCATAACGGGAATCCTGGTATTTCAAGAACTGAATCTCTGATGAGAAGTTTCGTATATTGACCAAAATGGACCAAGATATTGAAAAAATAGTGAAAGCTTGCATAACGGGAATCCTGGTATTTCAAGAACAGAATCTCTGATGAGAAGTTTCGTATATTGACCAAAATGGACCAAGATATTGAAAAAATAGTGAAAGCTTGCATAACGGACATCCTGGTATTTCAAGAACTGAATCTCTGATGAGAAGTTTCGTATATTGACCAAAATGGGCCAAGATATTGAAAAAATAGTGAAAGCTTGCATAACGGACATCCTGGTATTTCAAGAACTGAATCTCTGATGAGAAGTTTCGTATATTGACCAAAATTGACCAAGATATTGAAAAAATAGTGAAAGCTTGCATAACGGACATCCTGGTATTTCAAGAACTGAATCTCTGATGAGAAGTTTCGTATATTGACCAAAATGTACCAAGATATTGAAAAAATAGTGAAAGCTTGCATAACGGACATCCTGGTATTTCAAGAACTGAATCTCTGATGAGAAGTTTCGTATATTGACCAAAATGGACCAAGATATTGAAAAAATAGTGAAAGCTTGCATAACGGACATCCTGGTATTTCAAGAACTGAATCTCTGATGAGAAGTTTCGTATATTGTCCAAAATGGACCAAGATATTGAAAAAATAGTGAAAGCTTGCATAACGGGAATCCTGGTATTTCAAGAACTGAATCTCTGATGAGAAGTTTCGTATATTGACCAAAATGGACCAAGATATTGAAAAAATAGTGAAAGCTTGCATAACGGGAATCCTGGTATTTCAAGAACTGAATCTCTGATGAGAAGTTTCGTATATTGTCCAACATGGACCAAGATATTGAAAAAATAGTGAAAGCTTGCATAACGGGAATCCTGGTATTTCAAGAACTGAATCTCTGATGAGAAGTTTCGTATATTGACCAAAATGGACCAAGATATTGAAAAAATAGTGAAAGCTTGCATAACGGACATCCTGGTATTTCAAGAACTGAATCTCTGATGAGAAGTTTCGTATATTGTCCAAAATGGACCAAGATATTGAAAAAATAGTGAGAGCTTGCATAACGGACATCCTGGTATTTCAAGAACTGAATCTCTGATGAGAAGTTTCGTATATTGTCCAAAATGGACCAAGATATTGAAAAAATAGTGAAAGCTTGCATAACGGACATCCTGGTATTTCAAGAACTGAATCTCTGATGAGAAGTTTCGTATATTGACCAAAATGGACCAAGATATTGAAAAAATAGTGAAAGCTTGCATAACGGACATCCTGGTATTTCAAGAACTGAATCTCTGATGAGAAGTTTCGTATATTGACCAAAATGGACCAAGATATTGAAAAAATAGTGAAAGCTTGCATAACGGACATCCTGGTATTTCAAGAACTGAATCTCTGATGAGAAGTTTCGTATATTGACCAAAATGGACCAAGATATTGAAAAAATAGTGAAAGCTTGCATAACGGACATCCTGGTATTTCAAGAACTGAATCTCTGATGAGAAGTTTCGTATATTGACCAAAATGGACCAAGATATTGAAAAAATAGTGAAAGCTTGCATAACGGACATCCTGGTATTTCAAGAACTGAATCTCTGATTAGAAGTTTCGTATATTGACCAAAATGGACCAAGATATTGAAAAAATAGTGAAAGCTTGCATAACGGACATCCTGTTATTTCAAGAACTGAATCTCTGATGAGAAGTTTCGTATATTGACCAAAATGGACCAAGATATTGAAAAAATAGTGAAAGCTTGCATAACGGACATCCTGGTATTTCAAGAACTGAATCTCTGATGAGAAGTTTCGTATATTGACCAAAATGGACCAAGATATTGAAAAAATAGTGAAAGCTTGCATAACGGGAATCCTGGTATTTCAAGAACTGAATCTCTGATGAGAAGTTTCGTATATTGACCAAAATGGACCAAGATATTGAAAAAATAGTGAAAGCTTGCATAACGGGAATCCTGGTATTTCAAGAACTGAATCTCTGATGAGAAGTTTCGTATATTGACCAAAATGGACCAAGATATTGAAAAAATAGTGAAAGCTTGCATAACGGACATCCTGGTATTTCAAGAACTGAATCTCTGATGAGAAGTTTCGTATATTGACCAAAATGGACCAAGATATTGAAAAAATAGTGAAAGCTTGCATAACGGACATCCTGGTATTTCAAGAACTGAATCTCTGATGAGAAGTTTCGTATATTGACCAAAATGGACCAAGTTATTGAAAAAATAGTGAAAGCTTGCATAAGGGACATCCTGGTATTTCAAGAACTGAATCTCTGATGAGAAGTTTCGTATATTGACCAAAATGGACCAAGATATTGAAAAAATAGTGAAAGCTTGCATAACGGACATCCTGGTATTTCAAGAACTGAATCTCTGATGAGAAGTTTCGTATATTGACCAAAATGGACCAAGATATTGAAAAAATAGTGAAAGCTTGCATGACGGACATCCTGGTATTTCAAGAACTGAATCTCTGATGAGAAGTTTCGTATATTGACCAAAATGGACCAAGATATTGAAAAAATAGTGAAAGCTTGCATAACGGACATCCTGGTATTTCAAGAACTGAATCTCTGATGAGAAGTTTCGTATATTGACCAAAATGGACCAAGATATTGAAAAAATAGTGAAAGCTTGCATAACGGACATCCTGGTATTTCAAGAACTGAATCTCTGATGAGAAGTTTCGTATATTGACCAAAATGGACCAAGATATTAAAAAAAAAGGGAAAGCTTGCATAACGGGAATCCTGGTATTTCAAGAACTGAATCTCTGATGAGAAGTTTCGTATATTGACCAAAATGGACCAAGATATTGAAAAAATAGTGAAAGCTTGCATAACGGACATCCTGGTATTTCAAGAACTGAATCTCTGATGAGAAGTTTCGTATATTGACCAAAATGGACCAAGATATTGAAAAAATAGAGAAAGCTTGCATGACGGACATCCTGGTATTTCAAGAACTGAATCTCTGATGAGAAGTTTCGTATATTGACCAAAATGGACCAAGATATTGAAAAAATAGTGAAAGCTTGCATGACGGACATCCTGGTATTTCAAGAACTGAATCTCTGATGAGAAGTTTCGTATATTGACCAAAATGGACCAAGATATTGAAAAAATAGTGAAAGCTTGCATAACGGACATCCTGGTATTTCAAGAACTGAATCTCTGATGAGAAGTTTCGTATATTGACCAAAATGGACCAAGATATTGAAAAAATAGTGAAAGCTTGCATAACGGGAATCCTGGTATTTCAAGAACTGAATCTCTGATGAGAAGTTTCGTATATTGACCAAAATGGACCAAGATATTGAAAAAATAGTGAAAGCTTGCATAACGGACATCCTGGTATTTCAAGAACTGAATCTCTGATGAGAAGTTTCGTATATTGACCAAAATGGACCAAAATATTGAAAAAATAGTGAAAGCTTGCATAACGGACATCCTGGTATTTCAAGAACTGAATCTCTGATGAGAAGTTTCGTATATTGACCAAAATGGACCAAGATATTGAAAAAATAGAGAAAGCTTGCATAACGGACATCCTGGTATTTCAAGAACTGAATCTCTGATGAGAAGTTTCGTATATTGACCAAAAGGGACCAAGATATTGAAAAAATAGTGAAAGCTTGCATAACGGACATCCTGGTATTTCAAGAACTGAATCTCTGATGAGAAGTTTCGTATATTGACCAAAATGGATCAAGATATTGAAAAAATAGTGAAAGCTTGCATAACGGACATCCTGGTATTTCAAGAACTGAATCTTTGATGAGAAGTTTCGTATATTGACCAAAATCGACCAAGATCTTGAAAAAGTAGTGAAAGCTTGCATAACGGGAATCCTGGTATTTCAAGAACTGAATCTCTGATGAGAAGTTTCGTATATTGTCCAAAATGGACCAAGATATTGAAAAAATAGTGAAAGCTTGCATAACGGGAATCCTGGTATTTCAAGAACTGAATCTCTGATGAGAAGTTTCGTATATTGTCCAAAATGGACCAAGATATTGAAAAAATAGTGAAAGCTTGCATAACGGGAATCCTGGTATTTCAAGAACTGAATCTCTGATGAGAAGTTTCGTATATTGACCAAAATGGACCAAGATATTGAAAAAATAGTGAAAGCTTGCATAACGGGAATCCTGGTATTTCAAGAACTGAATCTCTGATGAGAAGTTTCGTATATTGTCCAAAATGGACCAAGATATTGAAAAAATAGTGAAAGCTTGCATAACGGGAATCCTGGTATTTCAAGAACTGAATCTCTGATGAGAAGTTTCGTATATTGTCCAAAATGGACCAAGATATTGAAAAAATAGTGAAAGCTTGCATAACGGGAATCCTGGTATTTCAAGAACTGAATCTCTGATGAGAAGTTTCGTATATTGACCAAAATGGACCAAGATATTGAAAAAATAGTGAAAGCTTGCATAACGGACATCCTGGTATTTCAAGAACTGAATCTCTGATGAGAAGTTTCGTATATTGACCAAAATGGATCAAGATATTGAAAAAATAGTGAAAGCTTGCATAACGGACATCCTGGTATTTCAAGAACTGAATCTCTGATGAGAAGTTTCGTATATTGACCAAAATGGACCAAGATATTGAAAAAATAGTGAAAGCTTGCATAACGGACATCCTGGTATTTCAAGAACTGAATCTCTGATGAGAAGTTTCGTATATTGACCAAAATGGACCAAGATATTGAAAAAATAGTGAAAGCTTGCATAACGGACATCCTGGTATTTCAAGAACTGAATCTCTGATGAGAAGTTTCATATATTGACCAAAATGGACCAAGATATTGAAAAAATAGTGAAAGCTTGCATAACGGGAATCCTGGTATTTCAAGAACTGAATCTGTGATGAGAAGTTTCGTATATTGTCCAAAATGGACCTAGATATTGAAAAAATAGTGAAAGCTTGCATAACGGGAATCCTGGTATTTCAAGAACTGAATCTCTGATGAGAAGTTTCGTATATTGACCAAAATGGACCAAGATATTGAAAAAATAGTGAAAGCTTGCATAACGGACATCCTGGTATTTCAAGAACTGAATCTCTGATGAGAAGTTTCGTATATTGACCAAAATCGACCAAGATATTGAAAAAATAGTGAAAGCTTGCATAACGGGAATCCTGGTATTTCAAGAACTGAATCTCTGATGAGAAGTTTCGTATATTGTCCAACATGGACCAAGATATTGAAAAAATAGTGAAAGCTTGCATAACGGGAATCCTGGTATTTCAAGAACTGAATCTCTGATGAGAAGTTTCGTATATTGACCAAAATGGTCCAAGATATTGAAAAAATAGTGAAAGCTTGCATAACGGACATCCTGGTATTTCAAGAACTGAATCTCTGATGAGAAGTTTCGTATATTGACCAAAATCGACCAAGATATTGAAAAAATAGTGAAAGCTTGCATAACGGACATCCTGGTATTTCAAGAACTGAATCTCTGATGAGAAGTTTCGTATATTGTCCAAAATGGACCAAGATATTGAAAAAATAGTGAAAGCTTGCATAACGGACATCCTGGTATTTCAAGAACTGAATCTCTGATGAGAAGTTTCGTATATTGACCAAAATGGACCAAGATATTGAAAAAATAGTGAAAGCTTGCATAACGGACATCCTGGTATTTCAAGAACTGAATCTCTGATGAGAAGTTTCGTATATTGACCAAAATGGACCAAGATATTGAAAAAATAGTGAAAGCTTGCATAACGGACATCCTGGTATTTCAAGAACTGAATCTCTGATGAGAAGTTTCGTATATTGACCAAAATGGACCAAGATATTGAAAAAATAGTGAAAGCTTGCATAACGGACATCCTGGTATTTCAAGAACTGAATCTCTGATGAGAAGTTTCGTATATTGACCAAAATCGACCAAGATATTGAAAAAATAGTGAAAGCTTGCATAACGGACATCCTGGTATTTCAAGAACTGAATCTCTGATGAGAAGTTTCGTATATTGTCCAAAATGGACCAAGATATTGAAAAAATAGTGAAAGCTTGCATAACGGACATCCTGGTATTTCAAGAACTGAATCTCTGATGAGAAGTTTCGTATATTGTCCAAAATGGACCAATATATTGAAAAAATAGTGAGAGCTTGCATAACGGACATCCTGGTATTTCAAGAACTGAATCTCTGATGAGAAGTTTCGTATATTGACCAAAATGGACCAAGATATTGAAAAAATAGTGAAAGCTTGCATAACGGACATCCTGGTATTTCAAGAACTGAATCTCTGATGAGAAGTTTCGTATATTGACCAAAATGGACCAATATATTGAAAAAATAGTGAAAGCTTGCATAACGGACATCCTGGTATTTCAAGAACTGAATCTCTGATGAGAAGTTTCGTATATTGACCAAAATGGACCAAGATATTGAAAAAATAGTGAAAGCTTGCATAACGGACATCCTGGTATTTCAAGAACTGAATCTCTGATGAGAAGTTTCGTATATTGTCCAAAATGGACCAATATATTGAAAAAATAGTGAGATCTTGCATAACGGACATTCTGGTATTTCAAGAACTGAATCTCTGATGAGAAGTTTCGTATATTGACCAAAATGGACCAATATATTGAAAAAATAGTGAAAGCTTGCATAACGGACATCCTGGTATTTCAAGAACTGAATCTCTGATGAGAAGTTTCGTATATTGACCAAAATGGACCAAGATATTGAAAAAATAGTGAAAGCTTGCATAACGGACATCCTGGTATTTCAAGAACTGAATCTCTGATGAGAAGTTTCGTATATTGACCAAAATGGACCAAGATATTGAAAAAATAGTGAAAGCTTGCATAACGGACATCCTGGTATTTCAAGAACTGAATCTCTGATGAGAAGTTTCGTATATTGACCAAAATGGACCAAGATATTGAAAAAATAGTGAAAGCTTGCATAACGGACATCCTGGTATTTCAAGAACTGAATCTCTGATGAGAAGTTTCGTATATTGACCAAAATGGACCAAGATATTGAAAAAATAGTGAAAGCTTGCATAACGGACATCCTGGTATTTCAAGAACTGAATCTCTGATGAGAAGTTTCGTATATTGACCAAAATGGACCAAGATATTGAAAAAATAGTGAAAGCTTGCATAACGGACATCCTGGTATTTCAAGAACTGAATCTCTGATGAGAAGTTTCGTATATTGACCAAAATGGACCAAGATATTGAAAAAATAGTGAAAGCTTGCATGACGGACATCGTTGTATTTCAAGAACTGAATCTCTGATGAGAAGTTTCGTATATTGACCAAAATGGACCAAGATATTGAAAAAATAGTGAAAGCTTGCATAACGGACATCCTGGTATTTCAAGAACTGAATCTCTGATGAGAAGTTTCGTATATTGACCAAAATGGACCAAGATATTGAAAAAATAGTGAAAGCTTAAATAACGGACATCCTGGTATTTCAAGAACTGAATCTCTGATGAGAAGTTTCGTATATTGACCAAAATGGACCAAGATATTGAAAAAATAGTGAAAGCTTGCATGACGGACATCCTGGTATTTCAAGAACTGAATCTCTGATGAGAAGTTTCGTATATTGACCAAAATGGACCACGATATTGAAAAAATAGTGAAAGCTTGCATAACGGACATCCTGGTATTTCAAGAACTGAATCTCTGATGAGAAGTTTCATATATTGACCAAAATGGACCACGATATTGAAAAAATAGTGAAAGCTTGCATAACGGACATCCTGGTATTTCAAGAACTGAATCTCTGATGAGAAGTTTCGTATATTGACCAAAATGGACCAAGATATTGAAAAAATAGTGAAAGCTTGCATAACGGGAATCCTGGTATTTCAAGAACTGAATCTCTGATGAGAAGTTTCGTATATTGACCAAAATGGACCAAGATATTGAAAAAATAGTGAAAGCTTGCATAACGGACATCCTGGTATTTCAAGAACTGAATCTCTGATGAGAAGTTTCGTATATTGACCAAAATGGACCAAGATATTGAAAAAATAGTGAAAGCTTGCATAACGGACATCCTGGTATTTCAAGAACTGAATCTCTGATGAGAAGTTTCGTATATTGTCCAAAATGGACCAAGATATTGAAAAAATAGTGAAAGCTTGCATAACGGACATCCTGGTATTTCAAGAACTGAATCTCTGATGAGAAGTTTCGTATATTGTCCAAAATGGACCAATATATTGAAAAAATAGTGAGAGCTTGCATAACGGACATCCTGGTATTTCAAGAACTGAATCTCTGATGAGAAGTTTCGTATATTGACCAAAATGGACCAAGATATTGAAAAAATAGTGAAAGCTTGCATAACGGACATCCTGGTATTTCAAGAACTGAATCTCTGATGAGAAGTTTCGTATATTGACCAAAATGGACCAATATATTGAAAAAATAGTGAAAGCTTGCATAACGGACATCCTGGTATTTCAAGAACTGAATCTCTGATGAGAAGTTTCGTATATTGACCAAAATGGACCAAGATATTGAAAAAATAGTGAAAGCTTGCATAACGGACATCCTGGTATTTCAAGAACTGAATCTCTGATGAGAAGTTTCGTATATTGTCCAAAATGGACCAATATATTGAAAAAATAGTGAGAGCTTGCATAACGGACATTCTGGTATTTCAAGAACTGAATCTCTGATGAGAAGTTTCGTATATTGTCCAAAATGGACCAATATATTGAAAAAATAGTGAGAGCTTGCATAACGGACATCCTGGTATTTCAAGAACTGAATCTCTGATGAGAAGTTTCGTATATTGACCAAAATGGACCAAGATATTGAAAAAATAGTGAAAGCTTGCATAACGGACATCCTGGTATTTCAAGAACTGAATCTCTGATGAGAAGTTTCGTATATTGACCAAAATGGACCAATATATTGAAAAAATAGTGAAAGCTTGCATAACGGACATCCTGGTATTTCAAGAACTGAATCTCTGATGAGAAGTTTCGTATATTGACCAAAATGGACCAAGATATTGAAAAAATAGTGAAAGCTTGCATAACGGACATCCTGGTATTTCAAGAACTGAATCTCTGATGAGAAGTTTCGTATATTGTCCAAAATGGACCAATATATTGAAAAAATAGTGAGAGCTTGCATAACGGACATTCTGGTATTTCAAGAACTGAATCTCTGATGAGAAGTTTCGTATATTGACCAAAATGGACCAATATATTGAAAAAATAGTGAAAGCTTGCATAACGGACATCCTGGTATTTCAAGAACTGAATCTGATGAGAAGTTTTGTATATTGACCAAAATGGACCAATATATTGAAAAAATAGTGAGAGCTTGCATAACGGACATCCTGGTATTTCAAAAACTGAATCTCTGATGAGAAGTTTCGTATATTGTCCAAAATGGACCAATATATTGAAAAAATATTGAGAGCTTGCATAACGGAAATCCTGGTATTTGAAGAACTGAATCTCTGATGAGAAGTTTCGTATATTGACCAAAATGGACCAAGATATTGAAAAAATAGTGAAAGCTTGCATAACGGACATCCTGGTATTTCAAGAACTGAATCTCTGATGAGAAGTTTCGTATATTGACTAAAATGGACCAATATATTGAAAAAATAGTGAAAGCTTGCATAACGGACATCCTGGAATTTCAAGAACTGAATCTCTGATGAGAAATTTCGTATATTGACCAAAATGGACCAAGATATTGAAAAAATAGTGAAAGCTTGCATAACGGACATCCTGGTATTTCAAGAACTGAATCTCTGATGAGAAGTTTCGTATATTGACCAAAATGGACCAAGATATTGAAAAAATAGTGAAAGCTTGCATAACGGACATCCTGGTATTTCAAGAACTGAATCTCTGATGAGAAGTTTCGTATATTGACCAAAATGGACCAAGATATTGAAAAAATAGTGAAAGCTTGCATAACGGACATCCTGGTATTTCAAGAACTGAATCTCTGATGAGAAGTTTCGTATATTGACCAAAATGGACCAAGATATTGAAAAAATAGTGAAAGCTTGCATGACGGACATCGTGGTATTTCAAGAACTGAATCTCTGATGAGAAGTTTCGTATATTGACCAAAATGGACCAAGATATTGAAAAAATAGTGAAAGCTTGCATAACGGACATCCTGGTATTTCAAGAACTGAATGTCTGATGAGAAGTTTCGTATATTGACCAAAATGGACCAAGATATTGAAAAAATAGTGAAAGCTTGCATAACGGACATCCTGGTATTTCAAGAACTGAATCTCTGATGAGAAGTTTCGTATATTGACCAAAATGGACCAAGATATTGAAAAAATATTGAAAGCTTGCATAACGGGAATCCTGGTATTTCAAGAACTGAATCTCTGATGAGAAGTTTCGTATATTGACCAAAATGGACCAAGATATTGAAAAAATAGTGAAAGCTTAAATAACGGACATCCTGGTATTTCAAGAACTGAATCTCTGATGAGAAGTTTCGTATATTGACCAAAATGGACCAAGATATTGAAAAAATAGTGAAAGCTTGCATGACGGACATCCTGGTATTTCAAGAACTGAATCTCTGATGAGAAGTTTCGTATATTGACCAAAATGGACCAAGATATTGAAAAAATAGTGAAAGCTTGCATAACGGACATCCTGGTATTTCAAGAACTGAATCTCTGATGAGAAGTTTCGTATATTGACCAAAATGGACCAAGATATTGAAAAAATAGTGAAAGCTTGCATAACGGACATCCTGGTATTTCAAGAACTGAATCTCTGATGAGAAGTTTCGTATATTGACCAAAATGGACCAAGATATTGAAAAAATAGTGAAAGCTTGCATAACGGACATCCTGGTATTTCAAGAACTGAATCTCTGATGAGAAGTTTCGTATATTGACCAAAATGGACCAAGATATTGAAAAAATAGTGAAAGCTTGCATAACGGGAATCCTGGTATTTCAAGAACTGAATCTCTGAT
Organism: Acanthosepion lycidas; assembly: GCA_963932145.1. Lineage (NCBI taxonomy): Eukaryota > Metazoa > Mollusca > Cephalopoda > Sepiida > Sepiidae > Acanthosepion > Acanthosepion lycidas. The sequence continues at coordinate 33,827,970 of OZ010593.1, read as the reverse complement.
GAGAAGTTTCGTATATTGACCAAAATGGACCAAGATATTGAAAAAATAGTGAAAGCTTGCATAACGGACATCCTGGTATTTCAAGAACTGAATCTCTGATGAGAAGTTTCGTATATTGACCAAAATGGACCAAAATATTGAAAAAATAGTGAAAGCTTGCATAACGGACATCCTGGTATTTCAAGAACTGAATCTCTGATGAGAAGTTTCGTATATTGACCAAAATGGACCAAGATATTGAAAAAATAGTGAAAGCTTGCATAACGGACATCCTGGTATTTCAAGAACTGAATCTCTGATGAGAAGTTTCGTATATTGACCAAAATGGACCAAGATATTGAAAAAATAGTGAAAGCTTGCATGACGGACATCGTGGTATTTCAAGAACTGAATCTCTGATGAGAAGTTTCGTATATTGACCAAAATGGACCAAGATATTGAAAAAATAGTGAAAGCTTGCATAACGGACATCCTGGTATTTCAAGAACTGAATCTCTGATGAGAAGTTTCGTATATTGACCAAAATGGACCAAGATATTGAAAAAATAGTGAAAGCTTGCATAACGGACATCCTGGTATTTCAAGAACTGAATCTCTGATGAGAAGTTTCGTATATTGTCCAAAATGGACCAATATATTGAAAAAATAGTGAGAGCTTGCATAACGGACATTCTGGTATTTCAAGAACTGAATCTCTGATGAGAAGTTTCGTATATTGACCAAAATGGACCAATATATTGAAAAAATAGTGAAAGCTTGCATAACGGACATCCTGGTATTTCAAGAACTGAATCTGATGAGAAGTTTTGTATATTGACCAAAATGGACCAATATATTGAAAAAATAGTGAGAGCTTGCATAACGGACATCCTGGTATTTCAAAAACTGAATCTCTGATGAGAAGTTTCGTATATTGTCCAAAATGGACCAATATATTGAAAAAATATTGAGAGCTTGCATAACGGAAATCCTGGTATTTGAAGAACTGAATCTCTGATGAGAAGTTTCGTATATTGACCAAAATGGACCAAGATATTGAAAAAATAGTGAAAGCTTGCATAACGGACATCCTGGTATTTCAAGAACTGAATCTCTGATGAGAAGTTTCGTATATTGACTAAAATGGACCAATATATTGAAAAAATAGTGAAAGCTTGCATAACGGACATCCTGGAATTTCAAGAACTGAATCTCTGATGAGAAATTTCGTATATTGACCAAAATGGACCAAGATATTGAAAAAATAGTGAAAGCTTGCATAACGGACATCCTGGTATTTCAAGAACTGAATCTCTGATGAGAAGTTTCGTATATTGACCAAAATGGACCAAGATATTGAAAAAATAGTGAAAGCTTGCATAACGGACATCCTGGTATTTCAAGAACTGAATCTCTGATGAGAAGTTTCGTATATTGACCAAAATGGACCAAGATATTGAAAAAATAGTGAAAGCTTGCATAACGGACATCCTGGTATTTCAAGAACTGAATCTCTGATGAGAAGTTTCGTATATTGACCAAAATGGACCAAGATATTGAAAAAATAGTGAAAGCTTGCATGACGGACATCGTGGTATTTCAAGAACTGAATCTCTGATGAGAAGTTTCGTATATTGACCAAAATGGACCAAGATATTGAAAAAATAGTGAAAGCTTGCATAACGGACATCCTGGTATTTCAAGAACTGAATGTCTGATGAGAAGTTTCGTATATTGACCAAAATGGACCAAGATATTGAAAAAATAGTGAAAGCTTGCATAACGGACATCCTGGTATTTCAAGAACTGAATCTCTGATGAGAAGTTTCGTATATTGACCAAAATGGACCAAGATATTGAAAAAATATTGAAAGCTTGCATAACGGGAATCCTGGTATTTCAAGAACTGAATCTCTGATGAGAAGTTTCGTATATTGACCAAAATGGACCAAGATATTGAAAAAATAGTGAAAGCTTAAATAACGGACATCCTGGTATTTCAAGAACTGAATCTCTGATGAGAAGTTTCGTATATTGACCAAAATGGACCAAGATATTGAAAAAATAGTGAAAGCTTGCATGACGGACATCCTGGTATTTCAAGAACTGAATCTCTGATGAGAAGTTTCGTATATTGACCAAAATGGACCAAGATATTGAAAAAATAGTGAAAGCTTGCATAACGGACATCCTGGTATTTCAAGAACTGAATCTCTGATGAGAAGTTTCGTATATTGACCAAAATGGACCAAGATATTGAAAAAATAGTGAAAGCTTGCATAACGGACATCCTGGTATTTCAAGAACTGAATCTCTGATGAGAAGTTTCGTATATTGACCAAAATGGACCAAGATATTGAAAAAATAGTGAAAGCTTGCATAACGGACATCCTGGTATTTCAAGAACTGAATCTCTGATGAGAAGTTTCGTATATTGACCAAAATGGACCAAGATATTGAAAAAATAGTGAAAGCTTGCATAACGGGAATCCTGGTATTTCAAGAACTGAATCTCTGATGAGAAGTTTCGTATATTGACCAAAATGGACCAAGATATTGAAAAAATAGTGAAAGCTTGCATAACGGACATCCTGGTATTTCAAGAACTGAATCTCTGATGAGAAGTTTCGTATATTGACCAAAATGGACCAAAATATTGAAAAAATAGTGAAAGCTTGCATAACGGACATCCTGGTATTTCAAGAACTGAATCTCTGATGAGAAGTTTCGTATATTGACCAAAATGGACCAAGATATTGAAAAAATAGTGAAAGCTTGCATAACGGACATCCTGGTATTTCAAGAACTGAATCTCTGATGAGAAGTTTCGTATATTGACCAAAATGGACCAAGATATTGAAAAAATAGTGAAAGCTTGCATGACGGACATCGTGGTATTTCAAGAACTGAATCTCTGATGAGAAGTTTCGTATATTGACCAAAATGGACCAAGATATTGAAAAAATAGTGAAAGCTTGCATAACGGACATCCTGGTATTTCAAGAACTGAATCTCTGATGAGAAGTTTCGTATATTGACCAAAATGGACCAAGATATTGAAAAAATAGTGAAAGCTTGCATAACGGACATCCTGGTATTTCAAGAACTGAATCTCTGATGAGAAGTTTCGTATATTGACCAAAATGGACCAAGATATTGAAAAAATAGTGAAAGCTTGCATAACGGGAATCCTGGTATTTCAAGAACTGAATCTCTGATGAGAAGTTTCGTATATTGACCAAAATGGACCAAGATATTGAAAAAATAGTGAAAGCTTAAATAACGGACATCCTGGTATTTCAAGAACTGAATCTCTGATGAGAAGTTTCGTATATTGACCAAAATGGACCAAGATATTGAAAAAATAGTGAAAGCTTGCATGACGGACATCCTGGTATTTCAAGAACTGAATCTCTGATGAGAAGTTTCGTATATTGACCAAAATGGACCAAGATATTGAAAAAATAGTGAAAGCTTGCATAACGGACATCCTGGTATTTCAAGAACTGAATCTCTGATGAGAAGTTTCATATATTGACCAAAATGGACCAAGATATAGAAAAAATAGTGAAAGCTTGCATAACGGACATCCTGGTATTTCAAGAACTGAATCTCTGATGAGAAGTTTCGTATATTGACCAAAATGGACCACGATATTGAAAAAATAGTGAAAGCTTGCATAACGGGAATCCTGGTATTTCAAGAACTGAATCTCTGATGAGAAGTTTCGTATATTGACCAAAATGGACCAAGATATTGAAAAAATAGTGAAAGCTTGCATAACGGACATCCTGGTATTTCAAGAACTGAATCTCTGATGAGAAGTTTCGTATATTGACCAAAATGGACCAAGATATTGAAAAAATAGTGAAAGCTTGCATAACGGACATCCTGGTATTTCAAGAACTGAATCTCTGATGAGAAGTTTCGTATATTGTCCAAAATGGACCAAGATATTGAAAAAATAGTGAAAGCTTGCATAACGGACATCCTGGTATTTCAAGAACTGAATCTCTGATGAGAAGTTTCGTATATTGTCCAAAATGGACCAATATATTGAAAAAATAGTGAGAGCTTGCATAACGGACATCCTGGTATTTCAAGAACTGAATCTCTGATGAGAAGTTTCGTATATTGACCAAAATGGACCAAGATATTGAAAAAATAGTGAAAGCTTGCATAACGGACATCCTGGTATTTCAAGAACTGAATCTCTGATGAGAAGTTTCGTATATTGACCAAAATGGACCAATATATTGAAAAAATAGTGAAAGCTTGCATAACGGACATCCTGGTATTTCAAGAACTGAATCTCTGATGAGAAGTTTCGTATATTGACCAAAATGGACCAAGATATTGAAAAAATAGTGAAAGCTTGCATAACGGACATCCTGGTATTTCAAGAACTGAATCTCTGATGAGAAGTTTCGTATATTGTCCAAAATGGACCAATATATTGAAAAAATAGTGAGAGCTTGCATAACGGACATTCTGGTATTTCAAGAACTGAATCTCTGATGAGAAGTTTCGTATATTGACCAAAATGGACCAATATATTGAAAAAATAGTGAAAGCTTGCATAACGGACATCCTGGTATTTCAAGAACTGAATCTCTGATGAGAAGTTTCGTATATTGACCAAAATGGACCAATATATTGAAAAAATAGTGAAAGTTTGCATAACGGACATCCTGGTATTTCAAGAACTGAATCTCTGATGAGAAGTTTCGTATATTGACCAAAATGGACCAAGATATTGAAAAAATAATGAAAGCTTGCATAACGGACATCCTGGTATTTCAAGAACTGAATCTCTGATGAGAAGTTTCGTATATTGACCAAAATGGACCAAGATATTGAAAAAATAATGAAAGCTTGCATAACGGACATCCTGGTATTTCAAGAACTGAATCTCTGATGAGAAGTTTCGTATATTGACCAAAATGGACCAAGATATTGAAAAAATAGTGAAAGCTTGCATAACGGACATCCTGGTATTTCAAGAACTGAATCTCTGATGAGAAGTTTCGTATATTGACCAAAATGGACCAAGATATTGAAAAAATAGTGAAAGCTTGCATGACGGACATCGTGGTATTTCAAGAACTGAATCTCTGATGAGAAGTTTCGTATATTGACCAAAATGGACCAAAATATTGAAAAAATAGTGAAAGCTTGCATATCGGACATCCTGGTATTTCAAGAACTGAATCTCTGATGAGAAGTTTCGTATATTGACCAAAATGGACCAAGATATTGAAAAAATAGTGAAAGCTTGCATAACGGACATCCTGGTATTTCAAGAACTGAATCTCTGATGAGAAGTTTCGTATATTGACCAAAATGGACCAAGATATTGAAAAAATAGTGAAAGCTTGCATAACGGACATCCTGGTATTTCAAGAACTGAATCTCTGATGAGAAGTTTCGTATATTGACCAAAATGGACCAAGATATTGAAAAAATAGTGAAAGCTTGCATAACGGGAATCCTGGTATTTCAAGAACTGAATCTCTGATGAGAAGTTTCGTATATTGACCAAAATGGACCAAGATATTGAAAAAATAGTGAAAGCTTGCATAACGGACATCCTGGTATTTCAAGAACTGAATCTCTGATGAGAAGTTTCGTATATTGACCAAAATGGACCAAAATATTGAAAAAATAGTGAAAGCTTGCATAACGGACATCCTGGTATTTCAAGAACTGAATCTCTGATGAGAAGTTTCGTATATTGACCAAAATGGACCAAGATATTGAAAAAATAGTGAAAGCTTGCATAACGGACATCCTGGTATTTCAAGAACTGAATCTCTGATGAGAAGTTTCGTATATTGACCAAAATGGACCAAGATATTGAAAAAATAGTGAAAGCTTGCATAACGGACATCCTGGTATTTCAAGAACTGAATCTCTGATGAGAAGTTTCGTATATTGACCAAAATGGATCAAGATATTGAAAAAATAGTGAAAGCTTGCATAACGGACATCCTGGTATTTCAAGAACTGAATCTCTGATGAGAAGTTTCGTATATTGACCAAAATGGACCAAGATATTGAAAAAATAGTGAAAGCTTGCATAACGGACATCCTGGTATTTCAAGAACTGAATCTCTGATGAGAAGTTTCGTATATTGACCAAAATGGACCAAGATATTGAAAAAATAGTGAAAGCTTGCATAACGGACATCCTGGTATTTCAAGAACTGAATCTCTGATGAGAAGTTTCGTATATTGACCAAAATGGACCAAGATATTGAAAAAATAGTGAAAGCTTGCATAACGGGAATCCTGGTATTTCAAGAACTGAATCTCTGATGAGAAGTTTCGTATATTGACCAAAATGGACCAAGATATTGAAAAAATAGTGAAAGCTTGCATAACGGGAATCCTGGTATTTCAAGAACTGAATCTCTGATGAGAAGTTTCGTATATTGACCAAAATGGACCAAGATATTGAAAAAATAGTGAAAGCTTGCATAACGGACATCCTGGTATTTCAAGAACTGAATCTCTGATGAGAAGTTTCGTATATTGACCAAAATGGACCAAGATATTGAAAAAATAGTGAAAGCTTGCATAACGGACATCCTGGTATTTCAAGAACTGAATCTCTGATGAGAAGTTTCGTATATTGACCAAAATGGACCAAGATATTGAAAAAATAGTGAAAGCTTGCATAACGGACATCCTGGTATTTCAAGAACTGAATCTCTGATGAGAAGTTTCGTATATTGACCAAAATGGACCAAGATATTGAAAAAATAGTGAAAGCTTGCATAACGGACATCCTGGTATTTCAAGAACTGAATCTCTGATGAGAAGTTTCGTATATTGACCAAAATGGACCAAGATATTGAAAAAATAGTGAAAGCTTGCATGACGGACATCCTGGTATTTCAAGAACTGAATCTCTGATGAGAAGTTTCGTATATTGACCAAAATGGACCAAGATATTGAAAAAATAGTGAAAGCTTGCATAACGGGAATCCTGGTATTTCAAGAACTGAATCTCTGATGAGAAGTTTCGTATATTGACCAAAATGGACCAAGATATTTAAAAAATAGTGAAAGCTTGCATAACGGACATCCTGGTATTTCAAGAACTGAATCTCTGATGAGAAGTTTCGTATATTTACCAAAATGGACCAAGATATTGAAAAAATAGTGAAAGCTTGCCTGACGGACATCCTGGTATTTCAAGAACTGAATCTCTGATGAGAAGTTTCGTATATTGACCAAAATGGACCAAGATATTGAAAAAATAGTGAAAGCTTGGATAACGGACATCCTGGTATTTCAAGAACTGAATCTCTGATGAGAAGTTTCGTATATTGACCAAAATGGACCAAGATATTGAAAAAATAGTGAAAGCTTGCATAACGGGAATCCTGGTATTTCAAGAACTGAATCTCTGATGAGAAGTTTCGTATATTGACCAAAATGGACCAAGATATTGAAAAAATAGTGAAAGCTTGCATAACGGACATCCTGGTATTTCAAGAACTGAATCTCTGATGAGAAGTTTCGTATATTGACCAAAATGGACCAAGATATTGAAAAAATAGTGAAAGCTTGCATAACGGACATCCTGGTATTTCAAGAACTGAATCTCTGATGAGAAGTTTCGTATATTGACCAAAATGGACCAAGATATTGAAAAAATAGTGAAAGCTTGCATAACGGACATCCTGGTATTTCAAGAACTGAATCTCTGATGAGAAGTTTCGTATATTGACCAAAATGGACCAAGATATTGAAAAAATAGTGAAAGCTTGCATAACGGACATCCTGGTATTTCAAGAACTGAATCTCTGATGAGAAGTTTCGTATATTGACCAAAATGGACCAAGATATTTAAAAAATAGTGAAAGCTTGCATGACGGACATCCTGGTATTTCAAGAACTGAATCTCTGATGAGAAGTTTCGTATATTGACCAAAATGGAACTAGATATTGAAAAAATAGTGAAAGCTTGCATAACGGACATCCTGGTATTTCAAGAACTGAATCTCTGATGAGAAGTTTCGTATATTGACCAAAATGGACCAAGATATTGAAAAAATAGTGAAAGCTTGCATAACGGACATCCTGGTATTTCAAGAACTGAATCTCTGATGAGAAGTTTCGTATATTGACCAAAATGGACCAAGATATTGAAAAAATAGTGAAAGCTTGCATAACGGGAATCCTGGTATTTCAAGAACTGAATCTCTGATGAGAAGTTTCGTATATTGACCAAAATGGACCAAGATATTGAAAAAATAGTGAAAGCTTGCATAACGGACATCCTGGTATTTCAAGAACTGAATCTCTGATGAGAAGTTTCGTATATTGACCAAAATGGACCAAGATATTGAAAAAATAGTGAAAGCTTGCATAACGGACATCCTGGTATTTCAAGAACTGAATCTCTGATGAGAAGTTTCGTATATTGACCAAAATGGACCAAGATATTGAAAAAATAGTCAAAGCTTGCATAACGGACATCCTGGTATTTCAAGAACTGAATCTCTGATGAGAAGTTTCGTATATTGACCAAAATGGACCAAGATATTGAAAAAATAGTGAAAGCTTGCATAACGGACATCCTGGTATTTCAAGAACTGAATCTCTGATGAGAAGTTTCGTATATTGACCAAAATGGACCAAGATATTGAAAAAATAGTGAAAGCTTGCATAACGGGAATCCTGGTATTTCAAGAACTGAATCTCTGATGAGAAGTTTCGTATATTGACCAAAATGGACCAAGATATTGAAAAAATAGTGAAAGCTTGCATAACGGACATCCTGGTATTTCAAGAACTGAATCTCTGATGAGAAGTTTCGTATATTGACCAAAATGGACCAAAATATTGAAAAAATAGTGAAAGCTTGCATAACGGACATCCTGGTATTTCAAGAACTGAATCTCTGATGAGAAGTTTCGTATATTGAGCAAAATGGACCAAGATATTGAAAAAATAGTGAAAGCTTGCATAACGGACATCCTGGTATTTCAAGAACTGAATCTCTGATGAGAAGTTTCGTATATTGACCAAAATGGACCAAGATATTGAAAAAATAGTGAAAGCTTGCATAACGGACATCCTGGTATTTCAAGAACTGAATCTCTGATGAGAAGTTTCGTATATTGACCAAAATGGATCAAGATATTGAAAAAATAGTGAAAGCTTGCATAACGGACATCCTGGTATTTCAAGAACTGAATCTCTGATGAGAAGTTTCGTATATTGACCAAAATGGACCAAGATATTGAAAAAATAGTGAAAGCTTGCATAACGGACATCCTGGTATTTCAAGAACTGAATCTCTGATGAGAAGTTTCGTATATTGACCAAAATGGACCAAGATATTGAAAAAATAGTGAAAGCTTGCATAACGGACATCCTGGCATTTCAAGAACTGAATCTCTGATGAGAAGTTTCGTATATTGACCAAAATGGACCAAGATATTGAAAAAATAGTGAAAGCTTGCATAACGGGAATCCTGGTATTTCAAGAACTGAATCTCTGATGAGAAGTTTTGTATATTGACCAAAATGGACCAAGATATTGAAAAAATAGTGAAAGCTTGCATAACGGACATCCTGGTATTTCAAGAACTGAATCTCTGATGAGAAGTTTCGTATATTGTCCAAAATGGACCAAGATATTGAAAAAATAGTGAAAGCTTGCATAACGGACATCCTGGTATTTCAAGAACTGAATCTCTGATGAGAAGTTTCGTATATTGACCAAAATGGACCAAGATATTGAAAAAATAGTGAAAGCTTGCATAACGGACATCCTGGTATTTCAAGAACTGAATCTCTGATGAGAAGTTTCATATATTGACCAAAATGGACCAAGATATTGAAAAAATAGTGAAAGCTTGCATAACGGGAATCCTGGTATTTCAAGAACTGAATCTCTGATGAGAAGTTTCGTATATTGTCCAAAATGGACCAAGATATTGAAAAAATAGTGAAAGCTTGCATAACGGGAATCCTGGTATTTCAAGAACTGAATCTCTGATGAGAAGTTTCGTATATTGACCAAAATGGACCAAGATATTGAAAAAATAGTGAAAGCTTGCATAACGGACATCCTGGTATTTCAAGAACTGAATCTCTGATGCGAAGTTTCGTATATTGTCCAAAATGGACCAAGATATTGAAAAAATAGTGAAAGCTTGCATAACGGACATCCTGGTATTTCAAGAACTGAATCTCTGATGAGAAGTTTCGTATATTGACCAAAATGGACCAAGATATTGAAAAAATAGTGAAACCTTGCATATCGGACATCCTGGTATTTCAAGAACTGAATATCTGATGAGAAGTTTCGTATATTGACCAAAATGGACCAAGATATTGAAAAAATAGTGAAAGCTTGCATAACGGGAATCCTGGTATTTCAAGAACTGAATCTCTGATGAGAAGTTTCGTATATTGACCAAAATGGACCAAGATATTGAAAAAATAGTGAAAGCTTGCATAACGGACATCCTGGTATTTCAAGAACTGAATCTCTGATGAGAAGTTTCGTATATTCACCAAAATGGACCAAGATATTGAAAAAATAGTGAAAGCTTGCATAACGAACATCCTGGTATTTCAAGAACTGAATCTCTGATTAGAAGTTTCGTATATTGACCAAAATGGACCAAGATGTTGAAAAAATAGTGAAAGCTTGCATAACGGACATCCTGGTATTTCAAGAACTGAATCTCTGATGAGAAGTTTCCAGAATGGACCAAGATATTGAAAAAATAGTGAAAGCTTGTAGACGTTGTTCTCTGGCAGCAAAATTACTTTTCACAAGTACAGAACCTTAGCCAAAGACAGACACGCTGTGGTCAAGACTGCATTTAGATTTTACAGGTCCTATGAATGGATCACATTATCTTGTAGTAGTTGATATTTACACTAAATAGCTGGAAATTTATAAGTGTAAAAATCCGACAACTTCAGCGACAATTTATTTCTTGCATGAACTGTTTGCTAGATATGGCAGACCAGATACCATAGTCTCTGGCAAGGGAACGCAATTCACGGGTAAAGAATTCGAAGACGTTCTCCATTGAGCATATTACGGTCCCACCGTATCACCCAAGGTTAAACTTGCGAGCGGAACGGATTGTGGGAACGTTCAAAAGAACATTGAAGGAAACAAATCTTGAGAAAGTAGATGAGGATGAACTTCAAAATTGTCTGAGAGTTCAGTGTGTAATATCTAACCAGGCATGTCGTTCGAAAAGTAGAATTGGTGTTTGAAATGTTTTTACCAAGTCAAAAAAACACTAACGGATAACAAAAACGACACCAAAAGTTTCAAGGTTGGATAAAGTGCATATAATGATGGGAAGACACTATAATATCAGCAAGTATCAAGGAATTGATTTACATGGTAAAAGTGAAACGATTTGAACATAAAAGGTACCATAAAAGGTACCATAATCAGCTAAAAAAAGGTTCATCAATGAAAGACCTGAAACATTGGAAGAACCGATAAAAATGGTTTATGAATGTTTTCGATGTGCTAGCATCATAACAAGTCGTAGAAACTACAAGGACAAGTTCCGGACAACAAAAAAAATGCCTACTTTAAACTGGAAGTGAATCTGCGACGCAAACTCTACAAAGGCGAACTCTCCAGGAACAGGTGGGGCAATAGCAATACTAATAAAAAATAAAATATTTATAAAAAATATTAATCTCAAAAGGGAAGATGTTGTGGAGTAAATAGTACCCCATCCCCAGTGACTATATGAACTATTCCATAAATATAAATAAAGAGCTGCAGGTCAGAGGTAAGAAAGGAGAGGCCATTCGGAGTTAGGCAGTTCGCTGCCAGGTCGCGGGTGACGTTGAACTCTCTGCCTTCGGACAGAGAGGTACTCAGACGAGACTCTGCCTACGGGTCGAGTCTCGCCTGGAGAGGCAGATAAACCTGACCCCGTGTATGCGGGGTCTACGCAGAATTTTTGCCTAAGCCTCCGGGTTCGGAATCGCCCCACGAAAAAATCGTCCTTGTGCTACATCCTACCTCGTGAGGAGGTTTGTTACATACCAGACGACGTTTGGAGTCAGGCAGTTTGCTGCCAAGCTCGCGGTAGACTTGTTGAACACGCGGCCTTCGGACAGAGAGGAACTCAAACGAGGAAATGCCTACACGCAGAGTATCATCTGGGTAGGTAGACAAACTCCCCTGTGTATGCGGTGTCTCCGGGAAATTTTTACCCGCCTCTACAGGCTCGGAATCACCCCACGTAAAAACCGGCCTTGTGCAACATCCTGCCTTGTGTGGAGGCTTGGTAAATATGACCCGTTTGAAATCAGGCGGTTTGCTGTCAGGCTTGCGGCAGACTTGTCGAACTCTCTGCCTTCGGAACTCAAAGTCTCTTCTGTGGAAGTAGACAAACCCAAACCTGTGTCTAATGGGTCTAGCGGTATTTTTGCCCGAGCCTTCGGACTCGGAATTGCTCCACGTAAAAACCGGCATTGTGCCACATCCTGCCTTGTGGGTAGGTTTGGTAAATACCGGAGGCCGTTTGGAGTCAGTTTTTCGATTAAGTAATGCGGGCGTCTCGGATTGTGGAATCGGAGAGCCGAGTTCGAATTCCAGTCGAATTCATTATATTCACTTACGTGCTAATTAATACCTTTGGAAAAGTTACGAATCCCCACCACCACCAGCTATGGGTATATAGCAGGACAGACCGGGTTTTATAGCCTTGAATGGCAACTGGTCTGCTGCAAAAAGAAATTACTACTGCTGAAAAAAATATGCCTCGTCAGTCGTGTATTGAAAGATAGATGATCGCCTAAGCGTGTATCATGCATGGTACATAACTCACTGAATGCAGGCGTCACGGCAAGCAGCTGCTGCATTCCTTATATTATAAGCGCTACGAAGCGCGTTATAGTTATTTTCCAAGCGTAGCTTAGACGTGGCACAAGGTCGAAATTAGGGGCTACCCAGTGAGGATCGAACTCACTACTCAGTCGTAATTGTTCTAGCGAGCCAAGCTTGCTAACAATTACACCGCCTTGAGGTGCCCCACGATTCGCGTTATAACCCGTTCCCAGTTCCTTTTTCTTTTAATATGGATGTTGAATTTCTTAGAATTTTACAGTTTTTTATAACAATTTTACTTTGTGAAACTTTCTTTGTAAGTAATTATTTTTCTTACTAAAGAATTTTTTCTTTGTAGACTATTTCTATTTTTCTAATGACTTTTATCAGCCAATCAGATGTGATCTCTAAATATTATTATTATAAAAGATCTTTTTGACCTGCACTTATGTTGGATCATAAAGAATGAACTAGGGCATGCGGAAGATGGTTGAGTTTTTGTTGCTTCCACTTAGACAAAAGAGAGCTATAAACAAACAGAAAATTAAAAGAGCTAACCTTTTCTCAAGATATGAACTGTGCTTGTATGTTTGGGACTTCCAACAGGTGTTTTATTATTATTATTATTATTATTATTATTATTATTATTATAAATGTCCTTAAAAATGTTTGGCATTTTGAATGCCGAAACAAAAACAAAATTATGAAAAATATATTTAAATGTTAACATTCGAAGGTTTGTATCGACCCCATTACTGTCAGGTAAAAATTAGCATTTTATTTATATTAGGTTGGTGCAAAAATAATGACGTAATAATGTCGTTTTTTTACCTATTTTAACGTCAAAAAACGACATTATTACGTCATTATTTTTGCACCAACCTAATACTTTCAATTGGATTCTTAAATGTAGGATATTTTATCTCAACGTTTCGATCGTTATTTTATGGGCTTTTTTCAGGTGTGCGTGTTAAAATCCGCTCATCGTGTCTGACACAGTGAACTTCTAATATTATGGCCCATTCCTCCATATCAAATATTAACATATTTATCTACTGGAAAGTATTTTTAGACGGGAATGTTTTGGCTAAGTAGCTCCACATGGAAAGGGAAATTAAAGATTGTTAAAGGATGAATGATGACAGGTTGTTACAAAAATCTTAAGAAGGTCAAATAATATAGTTTTTAAGATTTGATATTTTGTCTGCAGAATTGATCAATTCCGTTTTCATTTAATTACATAGATTTCATCCAATATTTTTAAGAAGAATTTAAAATAATAAATATAATATAAATAATAGAATGTAAATATGTTAGGTTGGTGCAAAAATAATGACGTGATAATGTCGTTTTTTGACGTATTTTTTACGTCAAAAAACGACATTACTACGTCATTATTTTTGCACCAACCTAATATAATATATAATATAATATATATAACATATACATATATATATATATATATATATATATATATATATATATATATATATATATAAATATATTATAATATATTATAAATATAATAAATAATATATTATAAATAGTAATATAAAAATAATAGAGCGAATTCAAAATAATAGATTATGTTGGACATAACTTATTGCATAATGACGAGTAGTTTCATAGATTTTCTATCAAACATTTAAGACAACTAAAACAAAAACGTATATATTGAAATTTAGTTTTCTGTCAGTGTATTCTAAAGTATATATTGTATTCTAGACAATCTTGTGAGTTACAATTCAGTAATAATTATCTAAGGAGACATGTACTGCACTTTGACTTGTAAAATAGTTACGAAATAAAGGATATGCAGAACTGAAATGACGCAGTGTACAAGCTATATATAAAAAAAACAATCTGTTTGTTATAATGTACTCTTCTGTAGTGAAGGACAAATGAGAGTCAGCAGTGGATGGTGCCTTTCGTTTAAAACTTATGCATGATAGCAGTGTCTATTTTGAGGAGAAAATCAGTTACGGGAAAGACATATTTCATTTGTGCTTTTAAGTGCGATTAGTATCGCATGCGGGCGATATACCCAAAATGACAGATGCCATTTATTGAAGTAGGATTTTGATGGTGTCTCTGCTTCAGAGCTTGACGAAGCTGATCAAGGTGCTTCAGTTTACAGTCTTCAAAACCCTTTAACGGAACACGTGTTACACCAATCTTTTCGGTTTGATGCTTGGACTTCCCAGGTTTTTACATTAAAGTTGAGATGTTTCAAGTTGCTTTTCAAGCTGTCTTTGTAGCGTAAGAATAGACGTCCAACTGAACTCTTGGGGTTTGGTAGTTGTCCATACAGCACCTCCTTTGGAAGCCTATGCACATAAATTCTCGCAACATGACCCGCCCACCTAAATTGTATCTTTGCTAGAATGGTTTCAATGCCTGTGATGTTGTTATATTTCTTCAGTATTGCACTATTCTTGATCCTGATCATCCCATTTTATATCACATATGGCAGGAGGTCTGCGCATTTGAAAGGTGTCAAGTCATATATATATATATATATATATATATATATATATATATATATATATATATATATATATTGACGCCTTTCACATGCGCAGAAGATAAATGCTGCATCAAATCTGTGTTATACCAATGTACTATCTCATCCACTGAGAGTCCTAATACTAATGAGTCCTAATACTAATATGATATACATTGGGTCCACGAAGAATGAATTTAAAGCCAGATGGAGGTAGCATAAGTGCTCTTTCAACAATATAAATAAAAGAAATCAGACATCCCTATATAAATATTTTTGCATCTCAAGGAAATAAACAGGGCACCTAAAGTAAAATGGAAAATTATAAATAGGACTAGAACTTGTAAAACTTGGGATGACCCATGCCCTTTGTGCCTCCAAGAGAAACTGCACATTATTAAGTTTCTAAATAATAAAAATCTATTAAACAATAGACCTGAGTTAACGGTTTTTTGCCGACATCATCAGATCTATGCTCTGAATAATTAGCTAAAAACAAGCATACAATAAAATAACTTTTATAGGTCGTCAAAAAACAAATGTTACGGCAGTTTTTATATACACAAATCCCTTTCATAAAGAAATAAAATAAAATAAATAAATAAATCTCCATAGACACGTAAACCAGACTTGGCGAAAAATCTTCCGTTTTAAATTTAGACACCCCCACCTTACCCTGACTTGACATCTATGAAAGTAACTCTATACTGATACAAATTATTAACACTCAACACCCCTAACTATTTTAAATAATATGCCCTGGCTGTTGGCATGGAAATTTTAATTTCAATTGTGAATATACTATTAAAACACGTAAATTTCAGAAATGTTATTCCCAAAAAAATTTCGCTTGAAGATGGAACAGAGCTTACTTTAACTCAATTTAATTCAAATAATTATATTGAAGTTTTCGGCTCTTGTTTTGAAACATGAGACCTCTTATGTAGCGTGTTGGAATCATATTTTTAAATAAATAATTATATATATATATATATATATATATATATATATATATATATGAAGAAAAATATACGGAAAAAACAAACAAAAATCATTATATGCAATTATGCTGTTTTAATGTTAATATGTCAACGTCGGACGTTTCGGTCTAATAGACCATCTTCAGGACAGATTCATAAAATATAATTAACATCATCAATTCAACATGACAAAGAACAAGACTTATCCAAACAGATAACTGAAAGTTTTATATGATCAGCGTTCCGTTTAAACATGGTCACGTTGTCATTGTTATTAGACCGAAACGTCCGACGTTGACATATTAACATTAAAACAGCATAATTGCATATAAGGATTTTTGTTTGTTTTTTCCGTATATTTTTCTTCATACTGTCGGATGTATATCCATATATTTGCTTACATATATATATATATATATATATATATATATATATATATATATATATATAATGTCGTTTTTGACGTATTTTTTAACGTCAAAAAACGACATTATTACGTCATTATTTTTGCACCAACCTTATATATATATATATATATATATATATATATATATATATATATAATACAAATGTCGCAGACTAGATAAAATGCATTGTTTTACAAATATATATATATATATGTGTGTGTGTGTATGTGTGTGTGTGTGTGTGTGTGTGTATACGGTTTAGTGTAGAAGTTTCAAGAAAATTATGCCAGCGTTTCCTCTGACTGAACTTTTCCAGAAAGACAGACAAACAACTCTCGCCATTTTCATAGGAAGATGCACAAGAAAATTGTCTACTCAAGTATGTTGACGATTCAGAGTATTTTGTAACTAGGTTCATAGATAAATATTTAGGTAGGTAGCTAGGTCAGTGCATCAGTACGCTTTACTTGTATGAATAATTGAATAAATAAATTTTATTTTCTGATAAATGTTTGCATCATTCATTCAGTTTGGCATTAATCCGGCTATCTGAACAAACACAGTTCCTGCAGCTATCTTGTATATTTCTCGAACTGATTATTCAAGCGAATAACTTAATGAGTACACACGCACGCACACACACACGCACACACACACACACACACACACACACACACACACACACACACACACACATATATATATATATATATATATATATATATATATATACAAGAGAGAGAGGGAGAACGGGAAAGTTTTCTTGTATAATACAGTTCAAAAGTTTGACGGAACCCCTGCTAATTTTTTAAATTGGCCGAAAAAGTAGTGTTGTAAGTAGTTGTTTCGTACTTTCAATAAGAGAAAATTATTCTATATGGTTACAAAAAGTGAGACATGTTTTTTATTAAAACATTTTTTGACAAAAACCAAAAAAAGCATTATGTGATTAAATTTTGCCCTCGTTAAAATATCCTTCTTTAGCAGCAAAAATGTGTAGGCACTCCTTGCAAATGTTTCTCAAAGTATAAGTTTGACAACTGATTCCATTCTCATTTCAATGTTTTTAAGAGCTATTTTTCAATATTTATTTTTTTTTTTTTCAATCTTCTACCAAGTTCGTCTCATGCTAATTCTGTGGCAGGCTTAATGTTTTTGAACTGTAGTATATTTATATACCAGACGGTGAAGAAAAATTATCTTCCAACTCTCTCCCCAAACCTGAAGAAATCGACATGTAACATATATGTTTTTTTGGAAGGTTTTCGTGTTAGGACCGGGAACATTCCCTGATTACGTCGTACATTATAAGTAGCTTTTCGTCTGGTTGAAAGCCCCTAAAATTGGTCCTTCTTTTTAGGCTATGTTTATAGAGATAAATATTATGCAATAACACCATATAGAGAAAATATTATGGAATTTACCGTCAAAAAATGTAGAATTAATGTTTAGCTCGTCGTGATCATGCATTGTTTTTCTATACATGGCCTGGAAAAAACTTCGACATGAATTTCAATATTTAATCCAGTTAAGGTATATTTTATAAAACCAAAATGTTGAACTATTAAAAATAAATGTTACGTTTTATCTTTATTGACAAAATTTAGCTGGGATTTGACATCAGGTAGCAGATACAGGGCACGGATGAGGAGAGAACTAACACATGTGTTGCCAGGCAGTTTTTTCTCATCGGAATCCATTTTGCACATTTATATATCTAATATTCGTCCGTGCGTTGAATATTACTGTAATATCTGGTCTGGCGTTCCGATTTTATCTCGCGAAATCCTTGACAACAATACAAAGACGGTTCTGTGATTTTATCGGTCCTGTCCTGACAACTCGACTTCAGTCCCTTCCCACGGTCGTAACATGGCATACCTGTGTCTTTTCTGCAAATGTTTGCATGGCAATCGTTCAATCTTCTCGACTACACTTATTTTAAGGGTGCTACTAGATTGGAATTACAGTCAAGTTCGTTAAATTTACTTAAGCAGAAATGCCCTTGGGAAAAGTGTGTATCCATCTCCTGTCCCCCAGCTATGGTTTAAATAACAAGACACACTGGGTTCTTTAGTTGGCAACCAGTTTCCCGCAGAAAGAATTGGCAACACACTGCAGGAAAAAATCTGCCTCGTCAGTTATGTATCGAAAGATACTTCATCGCCCACGCGCGTATCACGTATGGCACTTAACTGACTGACTAGATTGGCAACTAGGTCTCACCGTTTTAATGTTGAACTAGATAAATGCAACCGTATGTTTTATGCGGATAGTTCTTTTTCTCGCACTTATTTCCTATGGTACTCTCTTACGGTTTTTTCTTTCCCTGTAATTTACAATATACAAACATTTTTAATGCAACCCCAATCCCAATCCTGGGACCTGTTTTTAGTATTGTTATTATTATTCTTTTCTTCTTTCTCTTTGACTCCTAGTAGCCCCGTGCATTTTACTGGCATTTCTCAGGGTGAAATGATTAATAATAAAATAAAAAAATGAAAAAAGAAATTACTCCCACGATTCCACTGTTGCGTCTTATCTGTTATTAACTTACTCCTAAATAAAAAAAAATCTAATGGAACCTCCTTAAAGTGTCCTACATCCATAATTTCTTTTCCAGAGTTTACATATTTTGTTTAATAAGGTTAAGTATTACACATTACGTTATAACACGATTGGTTATATTGAATATGCTTTACTGAGTATAATTCACGTGTTTAAATGTCTAAAGAACAAACGTTGTTTAATAATATCGTTGCCTTCACCTCTTGACAAATTACTGTGAATTTGTTCTTTGCATCATGGAAGTCATAAATACGCCAGCTCAGTATCAACAGTCAGTTCTATCGCAGCGAAAATGCTCTATTTAAACAAATCTATCTCCTGCTCAGTCCAACGGAAGACGTTTCTTTGCAAACGCTAAATAAATAAACGCAGACATTTTTTCTTCTTTTTCACAACCATCCTCAGCATGTACGTATTTGGTGAGGCACCCGTTTATATTAACGGTCAGATGAAAATATCGGAAGAGATTGCATAATATCCAACGCATTTCGCTTAGATTCATATAAGAACAGGTCGACAAGATCATCAGTCAAGCCGACTGCGAAAGTTTTATTGACCATAAATACATGCTCGTTTCTATATATAAATCAATTTCAGTTTTCACCAAAAGTTTTTTTTATACATTGCACAGCAGACTCTCTTCTTTGTGAAGCTGTGTTTAGTAAAAAAAAGCTCGTAAGCTTTTACTGCTGTTGTCAGTTCGACATTCACTCATTGCCATTCTAACATATATATATATATATATATATATATATATATATATATATATATAATTCATACAATCGGAATTAAGATAGCATTATGTAAATGATCATTTTCACCTTCTAAATTTAAATTTATAGGATTTTTCAAACACTCAATGGATGATAAATTATTGAAATAAAAATGTCCAGCCAAGGGAAAGAAAGAAAAGAATAAAAAGAGGCGGAAAATAAGACGAAGAATAGAAAGGAAAAGAAGGTAGCAAAAGAAAGGAGGAAGTATTGAAAGTCTTGATTAGAGTGGTGGTTGGAGGGGAAAGGAAGAGAAAAGAAGGAAAAGAGCTGACCTATTTATTATTAACCAATAGGAATCAGTTTAGACTTAAAAGGAACCTCCAGAAATTAATGATAAAAATCAAAGTATATAAAATAATAAGAGTTAAAACCAATATATATATATATATATATATATATATATATATATATATATATATATATATATATAATGAAAAACAAACCACTTTAAAGTACCATTACGATAATTTATTTCACCTAAATCCTTTTTTAAGGATTCAGGATCATCAGGTAAAACTTCTAACAACGAACTGAGAGGAAAAATGGGATTAGAAATTGGTGGGTAGTGTAATAAAATTAACCCCTCCCTATACTTTATATTGTCTGTTTAACAACCACTCTCAACCCCCTCTATTAAATTACAAAAATTACACTACCCACCCAGTTTTAATCCCATTTTTCCTCTCAATTCGTTGGTGGAAGTTTTACCTGATGATCCTGAATCCTTAAAAAAGGATTTAGGTGAAATAAATTATCGTAATGGTACTTTAAATTGGTTTGTTTTTCATTACATATTAGCTCTGTCCTCACATTGAGCTCTCAGGATTTCATCCTCTTTGGATTTACCAATTCGGTTTACCAAGTTCCTTATAACTTAACTATATATATATATATATATATATATATATATATATATATATATATATATTTAAAGAAAGTGGACGTCATATCTAAGGCACCTTCTGGCCAACGCTTTGTCAAAGATATTCGTTGGCAATATTTAATATAAAGGAATACAAAGACAATAAAGTGACTGAGGAGGAAAGGTGGAACTCGACTAAAAGACAAATTTTAATTATATTAATTAAAATTGAACGAGCGGGAATGTAAATAAATAGTTCCACAAGAGTATATAGAATAGAAAAAAGGGGGAACTCATAGACCCTCCAGCAGACGTAAGTAACGTAAAAAGTGTTCCTTCTGTCTGCACAGACTGGGTTGCTGACACTTAATATAAACGGCTTCAGAAAATCGAAGATGATGTATAGATCGAGCGCTCTGTAATACTGAAAACCATGTGTCTTCGTACTCGGCGGCACAAGAATCATCATCCAGCAAATGTTGCCCAATTGCTGACTCATGGACTGACTGATTATATATATATATATATATATATATATATATATATATATATATATATATATATATATATATATATATAATCTCATCCAAAGCAAGGGTACAAAGCCACTAAATTCTAGGAGTTACTGAGAGTAAAGAAAACAGAAAAAGTTATAGAGGAGAAAATAATAAAAGAACAGGATTCAAAAAGACAGAAGATGACGGTCGAGCTTGCATTTAAATTTTTGACGATCATAGTTTACTGGAAATCAAGAAGCCAGGAGATACTTTACACAAGCGAGAAGTGCGAAGGAAATGACTGGTAGTGATGATACGATCGTTACCTCTACCAATTTCAGCAGTAAAATGATAAGGCACAGCTGCCAATCTAATATTACACGTGAATAAATCCGAGATTCTAGGTCAGGAAAAATAAAATTTCTGATTCTTCAACGAGCAGATTGGGACTCGGTCTGTGATTTTCTTTGTGACGTCCATTGGAATGCAGTTTTTAATCATCCTGTCCATAAAAGCGCGTCTGAGGTCTCCTCGTGTGTGGAAACCGGCATCGATGCTTTCACTTCAGCAAAGAAATCACTTCTTCCGTCTGCAACAGACGTCTCTTTGTCTGTGATCGTAACGAGTGCAAGCGTATCCTTGTAGAAGGGAAGTTACCTGCCGCTGCTCTTGAAAAGGTCTTCCAATCCGAGGTTAACTGGACCAAGAAAATGGCTCATAAATGCTAAAAAATAAATGACGGAATGAGGATAGTCAAATGCTGACCCTGTCTAGAGGAAAAACGAGGTACAAAAACAAACTGGGGAGGTTGGCAATCACAGCATGGACCATAACAAAAGAGAAAAGTGAAAAGAGTAGAAGTAGCAAACATTTAGACGTCACGCCAGTTTCTACTTATGTGTTTCCTCTATGATCACTAGGTCTACTTGATTCAATAATGGGATCGCTTTGTTTTCTCGCTGGTGATCTATGTTCAAACCCAAGTGTCGGCTGCGACATTTTATTCCTATATAACACACATGTAACAGGTTGATCTTTAATGTTCAATACACCTTTCGGGATCAATAACACAAAGACACTATCAGTAGGTAATATCTTGTATGTATAATGTTTGGTCCAAAAGTGATATTTTTTCACTTATTCCTACTTCATCAATAGCTGAGAAATCTGGCAAAAGGTTTTCGAATGTTCTTTACATCTGACGTCAGAAACTAATGGGAAACGATATAACTAAGAGATATTAACTCCCTCTTTTAGCTAAAATCTGCTTTGCGCCTCGAAACGAGTCTCATTATATCAGGTTTATGAGACAAAGGCTATAGCATCCGTAACTTCTTCCGCCTTTGATTTTAATTCCGGAATTTCATTATTTGGTAATATCGTTCGAGCAATCCGAGTTGCTTCAGGCTTCATATCCTGTTCTCAATTAGATCCCCTTATTTGGAAATGGCACAAACTATCCTTCCTTTCCCCAAATACCGCCGATAAATATAGTTTCTTTCTACTGACCGGTCTGTTCTATATATGGCAAGGAATTTGTAGGGAGGTTATTCATAAGCCCTACCACCACAGATTCAATTTTTTTTATTTATATATCTGTCTATCATTCTATCATTTCTATTTTATTCACTGAAATGAAGAAAAGAAGAAAATGTCTAAAATTGTTCAAATGGTCAAAAATATCATACAACTATTGCATACTTGTAAAATCCTACTATAGAAGATTCTTATCTTACTATATAATTGTATATTAATTAAGTTCGATAAACAAAAGCGCTTACAGTCACATCATGTTGAAACACCGGTCCCCGTACGACCACTGAAGGTAAGCAACATTAAGACTGGTCAGTACGTAGATGGGTGACTGCTTGCGAATATCAGGTGCTGCATGTATGGATGGTAATGGATAATGGCTCGGGAGTATTAATTGGAGAGCCGAGTTTCAATCTACGTTGAGTTCGTTATATTCAGGCAAATACATTTAGGAAAGGTATGCATTCATTGCTTCTATGGATGAATTAGTAAAGTTGTATTATTAAATCATTATTATTTCCAAACAATAAGAAGTCTTACAATCTCAAATTCTTACAATCTGGCTTTAAATAACCTAAAAAGGATGGATAAGCAGTAGAAACAGAATGAAATAAAATATATTTATAATATAATAAATAAAATATATTTATGCCTGCAATTAGAGTTGATGTATTTATGAGAAAATAGAAATCGGCGTGAAATGTAGGATTGTCAAGTTCTAATTCCAGTCTAGAACGTTGCGTTCGCTTTCTTCCAAATATAATTGCAATGGTACAAATCCATCTCTTATAATCCTAGTTAAGCGCTAATATCAGAATCGATGTGGTGTACAGCCAATCTAGATAAAAATCAACCTTGAATTCGAAACCGGTTGTGTATGGTACTAGCAACCTCACCCTCTACGGAAATAACAGCAGTGACACATAGCGTGTTGCTTCTTCGACTCTATAATCCAACGGAAGAGTCTCCATGGAGATTGCAATCCCGGAAAATGGAAAGAGTGTGAAACAACAGTACTTTGGATAGGAAAATTATTCACCCGTTTCTCTCAGTAAAAGAGAGAAAGGTGCACTATCGAATAATCATTAATAAAACGATGCAGACTGTCTGTAGAAAACAAAGAATTCTGAACAGACTATCGACTGATTTACTGTCTACTTTCGGTCATCATTTTTTTCCTTCTGAAATGACAAATGCCTTTCAACAAAAAGTAAGAGGATTTATTCCCCGACTTGTTCAAACTAATATCCTCATTTTTTGTTTATTTTCTTATTTATATTTCACTTAAAATATAATGAGCAATAAAAGAGAAAATAAAGATTAGAATGTTCGTCGAAACAAACAGAATTCCTGATGATGAAGTAACACACAAAAGATATTGATTCTAACAACAGTACACGGGCCGAAGAATGTATCGTCAGAAATGTAAATTTGTTGGTTTGAATGAAAATATTGTAGCATGTTTCAGTAGGTGGCCTTTGAAAACGGGATTTTGTTATTACACATGACTTTTTTTTACGTTAACAATAAAATAGTTCACTTGATTGATTTTTTACGGCTTGTCAACCTTTTGCAAGTCAAGTAAAAATGGAGGTAGATAAAATGCACTTTCACCATTTGATCACCTTTTATTTTCGGAACGTAAACCGCTACACAAACTGAGAATAAAAGATATGTACCGGGTGTGGAGATGATACCATAGCTAAAAGTTCTCTTTGTAAGTGATCCGCTTGGTTTAAAATGGAAGTCTTGACCTAAAAGACCGAGAAGTTTCTGGCAAGCCTGAAATTATTGACGATGAGCAAATCAAAACGCTGATTAAAGACCATCCTAACTGAACGGCACGAGACATTGCAGAGGTACTCTGTATGATTCATATGAACGGTTTAAGGCATTTGTACAGACTTGGATACGTGGATCAATAAGATGTTCGAATATCTCACCATGTAATAGAAATGTTAAAGGAGAACATTTCTATTTTATGATTGCTAAGTACCATTCCCAACTGAACCAATCAAAAGCAACAATTGATGAAAAGCATCCATAATTGGCCAATTGGAAGAGTGTTGTCTTCTATCAGGACAACACTTTGATTTCACGTTTCCTTGCAGACCAGAACAAAATGGATCCAGCTTAGCTGGTATACCCAATTACATCCATCTTGCCCATCTGACATCGAATCCTCGAGTTACTTACTTTTCTTTTTACTACTTAAAATGAGAACTTCAAATGACTAGGAGCCCTTAAAAACCACTCCGGCCAGTTCGCTACCACGAAAATTCTTGAAGGATTTAGCAAAGGAGTCAAATTCAATATGGAGTGTAAGGGACGCAACTCTTTCCGTAGGAAAATGTCTGACACGACGCAACGCAAAGCAATGTATACCGAACACGGGTGTAATCGCTTCTGCCAATTTCTCCAAGCGACCTGCTTTTATGGAGCCCAGACACACCTCATTAGCATGCGTGTAACGCGACCTTGCGAGACTGCACGAGACCGTGAATATTAAAAAGTCACGGACGCCATCTTGGACCCTTTCTTTCTTTTCTCAACACACAGGCCAGACAGACGCGGGGGCGTTTGGGAGGTAAGCCATTTCTATTTTCCCCAAAAAGGATGAAACCTTGAAAACGCTTCAAAGATTGGGATACATAATAGAACAAATTGACACATATCTGCTTGAATATTTCTATGTACAAATATCTATATATTGTCTTTGAAATTCATTTTGTACTCTGAAATGCTGCCCTAAATTTATTCACTTCTTTTACATGACATCTGCTTTTCAGACATTCTCGACCAAGTCCATTGTACTTTAAGTAATATTACCATCCTTCACTGTGTCCGTTATACCCCACTCAATCACTGTGGTAACCTAGAAAAGGTTACTGAATGAGGAATAACCAAAACTGAGGTAGGGAAGGAAATGTTAATCTTGCTGACATCAACAAAATACAATACTCGCCAGCAGTGTGAAATAGGTAAACCACTGCTAGTGTTGGACTACTTAGACAGCATATTATGATATTTACCTACCTCCCGACGAGGTAGGTAAATAGCACAAGGCCAAATTGAATGTGGGGAAATCCGAGCCCAAGGACTCGGGTAAAAATTGCACGTGGACCCATCATACGCGGGATCGCGTATCTGTCTACCTTCCCGGACGAAACTCTGCTCATCGGTATAGCCTCGTCCGGGTTCCTCCCTGCCCAAAGGCTGAGAGTTCGACACGGCAAGAATTTACCAAGCTGACAGCTTACGCTGACAGCTTAAACAGCATATTACGATATGCCACCCCACGAAGTAGGATGTGGCATAAGACCAAAATTAATCTGTCTATATTTCTGAGATGAGGTATTATGTACAGTATTTACATTATGCTGACTATTGTCCTCATCTTTGCCGCCATATCTGTCACAACGTTTCGGCCGTTGTACGCTCCGGCCTTCTTCAGGTGGTTGGAATCCACTGTGCCATGTGCTCAAGGACACATGGCACAGTGACAGATATGGCGACAAAGATGAGGACAATAGTCCGCATAATGTAAATACTGTACAAAATTTAATGTTGGTAAATCCGAGCGGATTAGGTATTAATCTACCTCGCCGGAGAAGACTCTTCCTTGCCTAGTACGGGTTCTCTCTGCCCAAATAGCTTCCCATGCTGCCAGCTTAAACAGCATATTACCCCCACTTACAATAGTGTCCAACGTATTTATGTGGATTGAGCCATATCATTAGTGTTTATAGGTACGGTATATAACAATGACACAAACACATTGGGTGGGTACTAGATTTTTCTCTCTATCCATTTTTTTCTTCAGTAAATCCTGTGAGTGTTAAGTCCTCTTTGTTCGTAATTTGTCCCAGAATATTCTACTACCTCTTCCTGGTTTTAAGCCTAAGGGTCCCTCCGGATCAAAAATCTTTCAAAATTTCTCTTTCCTCACATACTGTAAAAATAAACAATGGAATTTATCCTTTCCTCTTTCCATATTAGATTTTATATCAATCATATTTTTATTGATTTTTCAATTAAATATTTTCAGTTATTTGCATTGAAGCAATTACATTATCAAGGTTTTATCTTTTTAATCGGAACTTTCTAGATAAAATATCGTCTGGGCAAGCGGCATGAAATGGAAATTTAAGAAGGGGTACTTTGTTATGGGATACAAGTCAGTTTTCGAGGGTAGTTATTTTATTTATTTCTCTTTCCTGTTACGTTCATAGACTTCAGAAGTAAAATAGAAGAATTACTCAGATTAAGAAGATACTTTATCTCATAACTGAAATAAATAAATAATAGTTCTACTGTGTCAGAGGTATCGTAAACAAACAGTAATCAGAGAAGAAAATAATAAGATTTTGGGCTCGTTTCTTAAAACTGGATTAAGTGGCTGAGATATTTTAAATGTAGTTCAAAAGGAAACTCTTGAAATATGAGAAGCAACTTCAACTCTCGTTAAAAAGCTACTAATTTATTTTGATTTCACTCAACTTCTGTTAACGCTTCGAACTTTAGACTTAAACATTTGTTATAAAAGAAAAACACTATATACATTGTTTGGACTATTATCCCCATCTTTAATGTCATATTCACGATGTTTCGGCTGTTGTACGCCCCGGCCTTCTACAGGTGTTACACGATAGAATTTTAAACCAAAATCTTTATTTTGTCCATTGGAGTAGATTGTTTTAGTTCCACGTGCTATGCCTCTTCTGGATAACTCAGTTTTCAGTTATTTCCTTTTAGTAATACAAATTATTGAACTCACAACACGTTGGGTTAATTCACTGGATTACTTCAAACAGAAGGTTTTATCCACTGGGTCATGTGTCCTTATATTGATGTCAGTGTATGAATTTGGGGGATTTATAAACTTTGTGAATATGACCATAAAGATGCTGACAACAGTCGAAAAATGTATATAGAGTGAATAGTTACAATACCTCATCTCAAAAATATAGACATTTACAAGAAAATTTATTATAGTGAGATCCTAACCTACTCGACTTTACATAAATGTTCGAAACGTAGACGTTGTGATTAAAGAAAAGTCTACTAAAACATTTACAAGAACAATATTATGATGATAGTCTTGCTTAATCCCTGCGTTCCCCAACAATTTTTACCCCTCTACCTGAACTCCTGAGTCAAAATTTGCAAATAATTCGCATGTAATGTTTCCCGGTAGATAAGGTTACAAAAAAATATAAGCATTATACTTAGCAGGGAGAAAGTATGATTGCATACCTTCACTTTATCGCCAGATTTCTTTCTTTGTGTGCCAGACTACCCAACAGATGCTGCCTCTCTTGATGAACAAGAAGCGGACTGAAGACTTCACAGCCATGACATGATATTCATTGTAGGTGACAGTTGTTTTTTTCTGCTTGGGTTGATATTGTGTTTATAAGAATACACAGCACAGAATTTGTTAGAGGAGAGATTTTCTGGTATCTCTGGGAGGTGGAGGCGGACATTTTGCAAGAGTTCCAAAACATCAGTATTGATTGACTGCCTGCTTAGCTGGTTGGAATTCACCCACAAGATCCACAGAGTATTGATCGTGGTACTTTCTGAAACTGAGGGACTTGTTTTGATGGCGGAAACTTGCCTGAAACAAAACATATCCACTGTAGATGGCTCACATAACAAACTTGACGAAGAGACGTCTTGTCTAGCGGTGATGACGGCGTGTCTTGTACAGACGTGTCATCTGATCATGTTTGTCAGTTCCCACCGACCATTTTGTAGTTGTAGTCATTGACCAGCTGATCTAGATTATGTCTCCTTTGATCAGCTGATTCTGCATGACTAGTTCCATTTTCACTACCTGTAGTAAAATCATCCGATTTGAATTCCACCATCAGAGTAATCATTGTTATACGGTAGTTCCGATAAATCATCAACCACAGCAAATACTTGCTGCGCTGTGTAGACATCTTTCCTCGCACGTTTTGTCCCTAATTGCTTTCCTGGCGGTCCAGGTTGAGACTCAGCACACTTCGTGGTAAAAACGATTTTTTTAAAATCAAAAACACATACAGAAAACACAATGAAAAGGCGCGGACATGTTTCTATAACGTTCGATGACATCAGAATAGTACGGCTTTTCTGATTGGTTATTCAAGATAAGACAATCAATAACAAAACACGACACAAGTGTTTATCCACCGTTCAGCCGGTGGCTGGGCATTTTATTTTCTCCACCACTGTTCAACCGGTAGTTGGGTATTACGCCATTTTTCTCTACCACCGGTAAAGTGGTAATCAGGGCTGAAAACTTGTAGCGTACAGTGACTTAGAATTTTGTGATCAAACAATATGATTAAAGAAAAGTCGATTGAAACATTTAAAATAATATTTTAGCCTAATCAACCTGAATAATTCTATATACGACAAAATAGTTTTCCTGAAAAAGTTGTCTTGCCTCTCAGTCAAAATGTCTGAAAGTAATAAAAAACTATTTTTATTTTTGGTTTTTAGTAATCTCCAGTTTAAGTAATATCAGTGTATTTTTAGTGAGCGTTTCTTCAAATATGATACTTTTTCACCCTAATTTGATGGTGCATCGCCGTGAAAATGTGGTATTGACTTATTTACAAGTCATACTAATAGAAAATAAATCAAGCATTAGTCTATACGCCAGATATACATATATTTCTTACCTTTGAAGAAACACATACATATATATATATATATATATATATATATATATATATATATATATATATATATATGTCTGTCTTTGTGTGTGGAAGCGCGTTGTGAATATAGTGCTTATACTTAAGCTGTCATTCCTAGAGCCGAATAAACAAAAAAAAATGGAAATGGGAAAATTATACCTAAAACGTATATCACGCAAATGTGGTCAGTTC
The DNA here is from genome assembly GCA_963932145.1 of Acanthosepion lycidas. Lineage (NCBI taxonomy): Eukaryota > Metazoa > Mollusca > Cephalopoda > Sepiida > Sepiidae > Acanthosepion > Acanthosepion lycidas. The sequence goes on along the minus strand of OZ010593.1, from coordinate 33,798,140 downwards.
ACAGTGCAACATAGAGCATCACGGGATATCTAATGCTTTCAAAATGTCGGAGAGGAAACGATAACAAAAAAAATGGCTTCCTTCTTACTAAAAAGCGGAAAAGAAATGAAATCAATCTATAAGGAAGAAAAAAAAAGAATGGCCGAACAGGAATGAATAAAGAATCCCATAAAATTGTTCTACGGTCTGAGAAAATATAAATATAGTATTAATTCCAGGAAAGGGGTAAGCGTCTTGGAATCACTTGTCAATATGGACATTCTTATATGCAAGAGTTAGCCATTAAACCTGACGACACGTTTTTCTTTTTTATTTATTAATGATTAAATTACTGCTTACAGACTGTATGTCGATTTGCCTTCTTTTAGCCATCACGTTGTGAATATATATATATATATATATATATATATATATATATATATATATATATATATATATATATATATATATATATATATATATATATATATATATATATATGCGGCGGTAGGTGTATTTGCATCTTTAGTTTTCAAAGATGATTTTGAATGGGTTTTGCCGAAGGATGTACATTATCTATAGATATTTTCTAACCTAATATTTGTCTGACACATGACCAGATGAACAAAACGTGATTTGTATGATTGTGTTGAACAAATCTTTTAAAAGAAGAAGCGGATGATTTGAAGAACAAATGTAAAAGGAAAGGTTTTACATGGAGAGGGATAAAGGAACAACATCAAAATGAATGAAATTAGAAAAGAATGAACAAAAAAAACATAGTGCAGAAGAATTGAATAAAATGACGAAAGGTAAGTCTTTAGAACTGTAATGCAAGATGCGAAAGAGAATTATAAAGAAAGGAAGCAAAGACAAGGAATAGTGAAAATAATATGATGATTAAGAGGGAAAAGGAATCAAGTGAAAGCGTATGAGCGGGATGAATGTGTTAAAAAGGGGGAGAAAATGGATTAAAGGAGATCAATTAAAAAAATGATTTAGAGGGAGAAAATGACGAGAAGAAAATGAAGGAAAGAGACGGGGGTATAAAATAGATATATAAAAGAAGAAGAAGAAGAAGAAGAAGAAGAAGAAGAAGAAGAAAGGATACTGCGTCAAAACAGAAAGCTTGAACTGATTGAAAAAGATACAAACGAATAAGTGTATATTGAAAATGATGTAAAAACAAGAAGAAGTGGAAGAAGCAGAAGAATCAGAAGGACTGTGAGAAGAATGAATGTGTGCCGAGAGAAAAAGAAATGGAAGAATAGGAATATATATATACTGAAGAAAAAGACAAAAGACTGGGAAAAAAAAAATCTAGCTCAGCGTAAAAAATTACTATAGAACAGGATAATATTGAAGTAGAAAAGACAAAGAAGGAGAAATAGAAAAAGAAGAACAAAAAGATAAAGAAACGATTCTGTGCCAAAGCAGAGCGATTAAACTGAGGGAAGAAGAATCAAAAGAATAAGTGTATAAGAGTGCGAAGAAGAAGAAAGAAATTTGAGGAAAAAGTGAAGGATTGAACTAAAAGAAAAAGAAGGAAAAGAATAGGAGTATATTTAAGAAGAAGAAGAAGAAGAAGAAGAAGAAGAAGAAGAAGAAGAAGAACTGTGAGAAAAATGAAAGTAAGCTAAGAGAAATAGAAATAGGAGAATACAAATATATATTGGAAAGAAAAAAAAGCAGAAATAGAAGCATAAATAATGACGATAAAACGAAAAATTGTGCGAAGCGAAAAATACACTGTAGAATATGAGAATGAAGAAGAAGAAGAAAAAAAAGAAGAAGAAGAAGAAGATAAAGAAGAGGAAGAAGAATAGGGAAACAAATACGGAGGAAAATAGCACCAACCTAAATAGAGAATAGAGAAAGCACGGGAAAAATTAAAATTAAGTGGGGAAAAAAGGCAGTCGTCGACATAAGAAGAAACCAAAGAGCAGGCGGTTAGAAAGAAGAAATACTCAGAATGTACAAAAGATGAAAAGATAGAAAAATTGTAAAAGGTAAGAAAAATCAAAAGTGGAAAAAAAAAATGGGAGAACCATAGACAATTTAACAAATGAGGGTCGATGCCATGACATTGTGGCCTCCTAATCTATTTCCCGAAAATGTTCACTTCGTTCCGCTCTGAAATGGCCATAATTTTAGTGGTGACTCCAAAATAAACGAGCATCGTATGTTGAGTGGTCAGTTTATTTATCGGACGTCGTTCTTGGTCAAGCAAGAGAAATCAAATCATTTGTCAAGCATGCTTAAGCGAATTCATTGGCTACGCTACAGCTATTCCTACATTTTTGTATGTGTCATAACACAACGGAATAATCGAGTGGGAGGCACACCTCATCAGAAACTTGTTATGATGTTCACTGTGGAGACTGACTAAACGAGTTTCATTGAAATAAGTAGTAGCACTTCAAATTTTTCATACGGTCAAAAGCGTCGATTTTGCGTACATTGTAAGATTTGCGCTCATTATTCTTGCATTTAAAAGTAATGCAAGAGAAAAATAAAGCTATTTGTTGAGTTTACAATGGATGCAGAAATATTTTTTTCGTTGGATAAGGTCGGTTGCTTTTACAAATAGATCAAAACTTGATGGTTTATTTGATGTCAAAATCAGTCACATTTTATATCTAAGGCCATAAGACTTAACCTGGTTTGGACGGGAGAGATAAATATTGATCGTTTATAGTAGGTAGTTAGAAAAAAGTACCGTATTTCTTCTGATTATAAAACACATTTTTTCATATAAAATATCACCAAAAAAAACACCATACGTCCTATAAATCGGAGGTCGGAGATACAATTTTGGAGCTCGCGTCAGCTCACCGGTTACATCCGATTCTGAGTCGTTGAAAGTGTTCCAAAATTAATGGTTTGAGAGAAGCTATTTACACCCTTGAATAAAATTTAGTTTCCTTTCTTTCACTACACGGTCAGTTTTAGACCGACTGGAATGACAGAGTGTAATCAATTTCAATTTTTTCCTTAAATTAGGTCATTTCTATTGGTGTGAATCTATTTTAGGTGTATATGACGCAATTTGTTTGGTCTTGAAAAATATTGCGTCATCTGTGATTGCATCAGATTTTTATCACGCCCAGACACTATTGTCTCGACTGCAGATTAGTTGTCCTAAGGCCCTTGAATAAAATTTAGTTTCCTTTCTTTCACTACACGGCCAGTTTTAGACCGACTGGAATGACAGAGTGTAATCAACTTCAATTTTTTCCTTAAATTAGGTCATTTCCATTGGTGTGAATCTATTTTAGGTGTATATGACGCAATTTGTTTGGTCTTGAAAAATATTGCGTCATCTGTGATTGCATCAGATTTTTATCACGCCCAGACACTATTGTCTCGACTGCAGATTAGTTGTCCTAAGGCCCTTGTCTGCGACGAACGTTACTCCATGGAAGCGTACGAAAATTGTAACGCTCCACGAACACATGGGCAAGGCTTACAAGTGAGAAAATCTGGCCCGGAAATTCTCCTAATTTGAAATCCGATCGAGAATCTGTGGTCAATCTGCAAGGGATGCCTTTGTCGAATGGATATATGAAGTACTAACGTGTGCATTGGGCCATTTTTCCTTGGAGAAATACGAATAAAGTTTCAATTAATTCGCACAAGGTTGTATACAGTTGGATTACTCACATGAAACTAAATTTCCGCTACAGTAACACATCCTTAAGTAACTACGTCCTTCTTTCCTTCCTTCCTAAACTATTAATTTAAAGGGTTTACATAAATTTAGGAGTTCTCGGTCTGTGAGTAATTTGTCATGATTAAGTCAGGTTTTTATGCTGAAATATACTATGCAGTGGGTAAAATTGGGCATTTTCGATTTCTTCCTTCTGATTTTTCGAATGCATCGGTGCGTCATAGAACCAGTAATTACGTTTTACCATAAAGGATATAAAAAGGTCAGTTAAATTTCTATGAAGTATGATTTATGAAAAATGCAATCAGCTTCATTTTCAACGTTAACCCAATGGGAATGTAAATTTATGACTCCACGTTTAAAGAAATACATTATTTTTTAACCTGAAAGAAATTTCGAACAACTGTTTTCAACTTCTCGCTTTCTGAATGATCTGCTCCATATAAAATACTCTAGTATCGAGACAAATGGACAACTGTATGTGCTACATTTGATGTGTATGAAGGATGTGGAACAACCGCTCCCATTATGTCTTCTTATCTTTTCTTATGTTTATTTTGCATTGTGCGCCCGGGCTTAAGAATAAGATCTTTTCTTTTTACCAAAGCAGGGTACTTTCGATGTAACCCTTTGTTTGCCCGATCAAGTTTCTGGCAGTAATTTTCTGCACGAATGTTCCAATAGCCATTGGTCGATGATCTATTTCCTATTCTCCCAAACCCACATCTATGACTTCTCTGAATGGGGCCGTGGTTTTTGTGTTCGCATAGGTTTGTCATACTTTTATAACTTGTATCGTTTTCATTATCTGTTGACATGCAAAACCTATTCGTAATCATCTGTATGAATGTGGAAAAACTAGATAGATAGATAAATACATACATACATACATACATATTTAAATAAATTTTTGGAGGTACAGAACCGTAATATTGCAAGGAATAGATACAAATTATTTCCTAAAGGCATTATGAAAAATAAAAAGTAAGAGATGAAAACACTTACAGAACAGACCAACCGGTTTCGTTCCCAAGCTCATCAGGGTCGACTGGGAACAATTTAACAATTATTGCAATATATATTGACTCACACAAACACCCTACATACAATTAAAAAATGAAAAAATGAAATGATTAATGGTATGAGAAGGAAAAAATTTTAAACCGCGCGAATTTGCACAGCAAAAAAAAAAAAAATTAGGGAGTGTGAGGGGAATGTATGATACACACTTGAGTATACATACATATGAATAGACATAAATGTGTTTTCTTTGCTTAACGGCATATCAACTCCTTATGGGTCATTTAATGCTGAAATATAATTTTCTTGCGAGCTTTGATGTAATAAAAATATATGTTATTCTGCTTTCACAGTTGAGTACATGGCAGGTGATACACAGCTTCTGTGCATATAGATGTTTGTGTGGGCATAATTACTAGAGGCGGTGTTATGTGAGTTTTATGGTGCAGCTTTTCTGATGTTATATTTTGGAATATAGTTTGATTTCTTTAGGAAATTATAGGATATTATATAGATTAATCTCATGAAGCAATTATTTCGTGTTGGGCTTTTGGTTGAATTTGTTTAGCGGTATATCAACCTCTATAGAATATTTAATGCCGAAACCTAAATATTTTGAACGTAACTGCATGCCTTCAACTACAGATAAAATGTACTGCTAGTCATTCTACTATAAATATGTACTGCTAGTCATTTTACTATAAAAATGTATTGCTGACACTTTTACTATATATATATATATATATATATATATATATATATATATATATATATATATATATATATATGAATATGCGGTTAGATAAAAAGATTGGTATGAATAAACTTAAATAGTTAGATAAGAAGATAGATAGATAGATAGATAGATAGCTTGGAAAAAACTTAGATATGAAGAGATTTATATATATATATATATATATATATATATATATATATGTCTCTTCATATCTAAGATTTTTCAAAGATAGCTATCTAACTTCTTATTTGTTATCTTTATATATATATATATATATATATATCTATATATATATATATATGTGTGTGTGTGTGTGTGTGTATAGATAGATAGATAGATAGATAGATAGATAGATAGATAGGAACGAATAGACTAGAATAAATAGCTATGATTAATCTCAGTAGGTAGAACCTGCTAATTAAATTATGATTTTAATTTTATTATTTCAAGCAATCGCAAATATTCCCTTTGTAAACAACTAATTTTAAACTCTATTATTTACAGAATCATCCTGTAAGTTGTAGCATAAATATGCATAAATATTCTACAATTTATTAATTTTTCGCAAAAACGTATTTGACATTCTTGTTTTCGAAAAGTCTTGAAATATTAGTTGTTGTCCATGTTCAATTTTTTAAAAAATGTTTTTTTTTCATTAGTTAAAAGATCGAATAGTTGTTGCCACTAAAACAATAATATTTGCATCTCAAAATCTGAAATCTCTCTTGAAGTTTATATAATCGAAATAGTTTTTTTCTACTTAAATATGAAGTAGGATGAATTCAATAATTAAATATCAGATGCAGGTTTGTAAAATAAATATACTGGCAGTAGAAGAAAAAAAATAAAGAATACAATGAAAGAAATATGGAGAAAATGAAGAAACGATATTATCAAGTAGAGAACATTAGACAACATGTAATGAAAGAAAAAAGGGAAGTGAAAATGGATGAAACAAAAGGAAGAAGAAGGAAAGAAAGCGAAAGAAAGAAAAGAAAGGAAGAAAGAAAGAAAGAAAGAAAGCGAAAGAAAGAAAGAAAGAAAGGAAGAAAGAAAGAAAGAAAGAAAGCGAAAGAAAGAAAGAAAGAAAGCGAAAGAAAGAAAGAAAGAAAGGAAGAAAGAAAGAAAGAAAGCGAAAGAAAGAAAGAAAGAAAGAAAGGAAGAAAGAAAGAAAGAAAGAAAGAAAGAAAGAAAGCGAAAGAAAGAAAGAAAGGAAGAAAGAAAGAAAGAAAGAAAGAAAGCGAAAGAAAGAAAGAAAGAAAGAAAGGAAGAAAGAAAGAAAGAAAGCGAAAGAAAGAAAGAAAGGAAGAAAGAAAGAAAGAAAGCGAAAGAAAGAAAGAAAGAAAGGAAGAAAGAAAGAAAGAAAGAAAGCGAAACAAAGAAAAGATGTTAAATGTGGAAAAACGAAGGACTAGAAACAACAGTAGCTAGAAAAGATGGAGAAAGTGGGGTTGAAACACGTAAAAGAAAATGAGGAAAACTGCAAAGAAAAAATGGAAAGAATACATGAAAATATGCAGAGAAAGGAAGAAAGACAGACCGACAGAAAAAATGTAATGAGATCAGAAAAAGCCAAAGAAAGAAGGAAGAAAAAAATAGGAAAATGCAGAGAAAGGATGAAAAAAAAAAAAAAGAAAATGCATAGAAAGAAAGAAAGAAAGGAAGAAAGAAACAAACAAACAAACAAAGGAAGGAAGGAAGAAAGAAAGCAAGAAAAGTCTGAGATACATATTAACAGATAGATAGATAGATAGATAGATAGATAGATAGATAGATAGATCGGAGAATCCAAGAAAGAAAGAAAGAAGAAAGAGTAGGAGATGTTTAAGTAAAAACAAAATCTTATAAAAGATGATTGAGAAAGAAAGAAAGAAAGAAAGAAAGAAAGAAAGAAAGAAAGAAAAGTCTGAGATACATATTAACAGATTGATAGATAGATAGATAGATAGATAGATAGATAGATAGATAGATAGATAGACAGATCGGAGAATCCAAGAAAGAAAGAAAGAAAGAAAGAAAGAAAGAAAGAAAGAAAGAAAGAAAAGTCTGAGATACATATTAACAGATAGATAGATAGATAGATAGATAGATAGATAGATAGATAGATAGATAGATAGATCGGAGAATCCAAGAAAGAAAGAAAGAAAGAAAGAAAGAAAGAAAGAAAGAAAGAAAGAAAGAGTAGGAGATGTTTAAGTAAAAACAGAAAATCTTATAAAAGATGATTGAGAAAGAAAGAAAGAAAGAAAGAAAGAAAGAATGAAAAAAAGAAAGAAAGAAAGAAAGAAAGAAAGAAAAATTGGAAAGGAATCAAGAAAATATGCAGAGAAAAATAGAGGGAAGAATGAGGAAATAAAAATTCTATCTAGAAAAATCTACAAGCCAAAAAACGGAAAAAAAGAACATTGCTGCTTGAAAAATGTCTGAAAACCAATTTTGGAAAATAAATATTGACGAGGAAAATATGACTAGAAAAAGAATCGGATAAATGTAGAGGAAAAAGAGAAAGAATAAAAAACATATCTGAAAGCAAATAAAACAAACAAAACGGACTTAACAGGGCGGAATAAACTGTGGTTAAAAGTGCACACATCGTAAAACCTACATTAGTAAAACAAAGAAAGTCTGACAAAAAAAGGCAATGAAAACAAAGCATCGCGCGAAGAGAAATTGCAACACTTAAAAAAACACTTAGAAAAAAAGGAACACAATCTCATGGAAATGTAACATTGAAATTGATGCTTTTCGCAGCATTATGAATCGTAGAATTAATTGGTAAGTTGTCTGGAAAAAATTAAAAATAAATTCCTCAAGACTGAAGTGAGAATAGCACAAGAATTTGCCGGTGGGGAGTTAGCTTTAAAAAAATCGAATAATATTCAGTATGGTCGTCAACAAAAGAGACAGCCTAGACGTGTGGTCTGCACATTAGGGACGAAAACATTTTTAGAAAAAACTATGAAGAATTTAACGCACAAAAGGCAATGTAGGCAAGAGAAACAAGAAAGTTAATGCGTCTGTGATGAGATTATATAAAAAGAACAAAGAATGATAGGAAATGGACAATGTCATAATGTCCTGTGTATGAAGCGCATAATCATAAAAAAAATCATTTACTTTTTAAAAAAAAAAAAGGCAAAATAAAGAATGTGAGAATTAGAGAAAAAAAGAATTTTATATATAAAAAAATAATCAAAGTATTGATTTGAAACGAAAATTCATAAAGTTTGTTAATAGGTGTCGCTTGAACATGTGATTCGTTTCATAAATGGCTGAAAATTATAATATATATATACATATTGCGAAAGGTGACATTTCACTGGGTTTTTTGGTTATGTGTGCCAATTTTAAATGTTTTGTTTTATATTAAATGTGAAAATATGAAAAAAAATAAATAAATTTTCGTCATTTGATCCTTTTTTAATTTCGAAAATGAAAATAAAAAAAATTCTATAAAAACAGCAAAGCATATATGTGCTATTTATGAGAATGGTGCCATAGATGATCATAATGTTCATAAGTTGGTTCCCTACGTACAGAAGAAAATTTAATCTGGATGACAACGGACTTTCCTGCAGTCATTGTTGATTACAAAACTGAAACACAGATTAAAAATAATTTCACTGACACAACACGGCACATCGCTGAAAATACAACACATATCTCAAAGGATCGTTCTAAGATATTTGAAAACACTTGAATATTCGTGACACTACGTCTTTTGGGGTATCACGATTTAATGGGAAAAAAATTAATGGACATCATTTCCGTTTGCGATTTTCTGTTCAAAAACTATAACAACCCATTTGTGAAAAGTAGAATTACAAGCAAAGAAAAGTGTATTGTTTACAACAATGTAGATAAAAAAAAGATCACGAAGAGAAACGAAACGAGCCCCCATTAGCCACTCCAAACGCCACTTTGCGTCGGAGGGAGGTACTGCTGGTGGAATTGAAAGGGTAATGTATATGAGGAGCTCCTTCGACAAAAATCAGACGTTGAATTTAGACAAGAACTGTTGTCAATTGGACCAATTAAAAGTTACCAGTTTATGAAAAAAATTGCAATCAGACAGTGATGTCTTCTATCAGAAAACGCTAGATTTATCCTTCCTTGCAGACCCGATAGGAATTGGTACACCTCGGCGAGAATGTCTTACTACGGTACTCATCTCACTTTATACCTACACTTACTTCCATCCCGACAAAATTCTCTTAAAGAGAAAAACTTCAAATCTGTGTAAGCCTGTAAAAAATCTGGAATCACAAAACTGCCTCAAAGATGACGGAATATATTGCAATAAAATGATGTAATTCTATGTAACATTGTCTTCGAAATTCTATTCAAAACGCAGACCTTTTGTTTCAGGGAAGCACCGTGCCTTGAAAAACTGTAGGGCCTAAAACTCACACCCGACCTCAAGTGGAACTCGTACATATGATCCATTGTTAATAATGCAGGTAAAATGTCGGCACTCTGTACCTTTCCATTAAGTACCTAACTCTTGCTATCCTCTGTGTTTACAAGAGCCAGATCGAGCTAAAAATGGAATATTATTGCCAATAATTGTGTGGGGGCTACCTTGACCTCACTCTCTAGCCTTGAGTCCAAAATTGTCTCTTAGCCCTTCTGAGTAATTAATTTTTCTCCACCCTCCAATCTGTCTCCCACAGATGGGCAAGATAGGAAGATTCTTTCTGCTCTTCCACTACTTACATGGAAACTGCTTGGACGAACCACATCTTCTAGCCCCACCAAGTCAAACCTTCACTGCAAGAACACGCCATTCTACTTAAATAATAGCAAACAATCCACATTCCCTCCATATTCCATCAGTGAGAAGATTCTTTCCGTAAACAACTGCTCCGTGGAACTGACTCCCAAGAGGATGTTTCCCCAATCACTACAATCTTAACCTATTCATGGCCAGAGTTAACCATTATCTTCCATTTCTATATGTATAAATTGCCTCTTAAGAAAACCTTCTACTTTGAGTGGCACCCAGGCCTTGTAATGGATGAATCTTCCTGTGTAATTTTACATACATATATATGTAATCTAAAAGCAATGAACAATTATAAACATTCAATAAGCTTAATACTGTTCAAAACCAAATTCTAAATAATAATAGGACGATAGTGTTGTATTTAAGTCCCAAATCGCAGTTTCGGACTGCATTTGAATTAAACATTTTGGCAACGGATGACTTTAATTTGTAAATTCGGTACATATTTCATTTTTGTTTGTTATCATTTCCTTGTCTTTTTTTTTTTGTCTTTTTTTTTGTCTTTTTTTTTGTTTTTTGTTTTGTTTTTGTTTTGTTTTGTTTTGTTTTGTTTTGTTTTTTTGCTTACGGATTTTAAAGATCAAGATAAATGTAGAATGTTTTGGCCGAGAACACAACACGAGGAATATGTTAAATAGCTCATTTAACTATTATATTTCATACTACAAGGGGCGACAAAAGTAACGCCCTTTTATATTCATTGGACCGAAATAAATTAGAGTAGTTTAAGAAAATGTATAAATATTAACAGAACAAAACAATATAGGTTATGTTTAAGGAACCATTTACCATCTTTAAAATGACCCCCTTCATGTTAAATACAAGGCTGAACCCTATCAGCAACACTTGTACTAAACATTTGACAAATTTCTACATTAACGTCAGACGATTTATCAGAAATTGCTTATTTTAATTCAGGAGTTGTTTTCGATTTGAGCCTGTAAAAAAGATCTTTATATCTAGCGGTGTTGTCTGGTGACGGTGATGGCCACGCAATTATTCTAACCCAGCACAAAATTAAGATTTAACTATTCCTGAACGTGTAAGACATAGTTAATCTTAAACAATTTTAAACTACTGTAGTTCATTTTTTATTCAATAAAAGTTACTAAATAAAAAGGGCATTATTTTTGCCGGACTCTGTATTTCCATATTAATGTTAGCATGGAGGCGAAATGTTATATGTTCATGTTTCACTATGGTCGATTTCACAAGTGTAATATCGGTCGCAAGAGAGCGTGCTATTGTTTGGCAGCGTAGAGAAATACCGGACAAATATCGCATGGGTTATCCAAAAACGTCTTAGCTGAAACTGGGCAGATGAAGCTGCTTGAAAACCGCCTATGATTGTGCCCACAAGATGTCGTGACCAAAGGTTTCAGCGTCCTGTGAGCAGAGTATTGCGAGGCAGCAGGATTTCTTTGGTAACAAAGAAAAGAATACTGAGCTGTTACGTGACATCTGTTCTTCTTTACGGCAGCGAATGTTTGAAGATTTCCTTAAGGATGAAGAAGAGATTCGAGGCGACGGAGAAGGATGCTAAGGATATCATGGAGCGAGATTGTGAGCAACCAGGATGTCTTAGATAAGTTACAAACAAGGAGAACGCTTATACTTCACATCAAAAAGAGACAGCTGAAGTTTCTTGGACACACAATGAGGAAATAGGGCCTGGAGAATATGATACTCATGAGTCGAATAGAGGGAAAGAGAGACAAAGGAAAGCAACGCGTGAGATTCCTGACAAGCTTGAGCAGGTGGACGACAGAACGTGATCTGGGGGGAGGAAGCAGAGGGAAGGAATTTGCTAAGAGCTGCAAGGGATAGAGGAAGGTGGAGACGGATGATCTCCCACGTCCTGAAAGGGCATGACAAATAAAAAGAAAAAAAAAAGATAACCCAAGATTATGCACTCCCTCCCAGAAAGTGCAACTAAGGTCTCTTCCGTATAAATATAGTATAAATAACAGTATGACGCTGTGGGTTCTGAAGAAACATAAACGTACTTGTGAAGGTGTCAGTACAGGGATAAGATGACTAAACTAACAGACTGTGATATTCGTAAACGAGTGGCCAATTAATATTACCTATTTTTTTACTATTGCAAGTGTGTGTAAGTGAAGAGTTCTCTGTCAAGCGATTTAAAATTTGGCGATGAAAAGAAATATAACATTTATTCTTTTTTTATTTTTTTGGCGTTTCTTTTTGCTTGAGAGAAGGGAACAAAGAAAATACGAAGGTTGGTACTCAGAAAAAAGGTAAATATTTACTTTTTCTCATAATTTAATTTTAATTCTGTTTTATTATATCATCATTTTCTTTTCGATACTACTCTTCCTGCATCGCAGAGGATAGTGTAAACTATACAATATTTTGCTTTACAGATATATATATATATATATATATATATATATATATATATATATATATATATATATATATATATATGTATGGGAGGTGCTGGCGTGCCAGCCTGTCGCGGTATGTGTGGACCACAACCGCTCCGGTCGCAGGTGTGTTTCTAACCGTAAATGCTGACAGTTCACCGCTGCCCGACTATACATATATATATATATATATATATATATATATATATATATATATATATATATATGCCCCCGGAAAATTAAATTCCGATCGAGCACTCTGGAAAGAAAGCGTGAATTTGTAAACAATGACTACTACTGCTAATACGGCAAAGCTCTTCTATGAAACGAGTCACTGGCGTGTTTATTTGAAGAATAGGTACGTAAAACCTCGCTTTCATCTCTACCGTATGCTGATAGCTCACGGGTAAAATCTGAGGATGACGATATATATATATATATATATATATATAGTTAAATTCCCAGATCAATTCTGTGGACAAGGCAGATTGGTATAAAACGACAATTGGAAAAAAGATCTTAGATTTTGCCGACGCGTTTCGTCTTCCGACTTTTTCAAGGCAAAAATGAAATCGAAATGTTCTTGTTTTTGGATTTTTTAATGTAACTATAACAACAAGAACATTTCGATTTAATTTTTGCCTTGAAAAAGTCGGAAGACGAAACCCGTCGGCAAAATCTAAGATCTTTTTTCCAATTGTCGTTTCATATATATATATATATATATATATATATATATATATATATATATATATATATTGGAAGCATTATTTATAAAAAAAAAAAAAAGGATAAAGTCGATACTAAGTTATATCAACAATGAACACCACCACAATGTATGTGCCAACCGGAAATAAAACATTCCTATAATTCTAGATACTCACATATAATTAATCCATACATTCAGTTAAACAAAAAGATAAAATTATCCTTGACAATGGCTGAAAATATAGTCGAAAGCGCTTGGTCATACCGTACATTCGGACAATTTCTACATAATTTCTATCCAGAAATGAAGAAAATTACACAAGAAATATTCAATATAAAAAACTTAACCGTAGTAGCTTATTTGTTTTAATGAAATTTGTATAAAAGTGGGATTGTTAACCAAATACACTTATATATATATATGTGTGTGTGTGTGTACACAGGGTTTGGAAGAAATACCTCCAATATACCGTGATGCTATTGAACATAAGCAAGTGGCAATGGTGTTTTTCATTCAGCCAATACCCTACATTATTTTTTTCAGATACCATCTGTCATCGCCATGGCTTGGACCCTGCGTTTGCCATTAAAACGATTTTAACAGAGGTGAGGCTGTAATTGCAACATTGAAATTTTCTTGCTCATTTCATGTTATCACGGAATGACGTTGTTCTGGATAGAAAATCAATACTGCTAAGAGTTGAACATTTCAGGTCCACAGGGTCAGCACAAAGAAAGCCCCCCTTGGAAGTCCTCGAAGCGCTCAATCTCTTCGGGTTCTGGTAAACCTTTAGAAATCGTCTACAATTGGTTATGGCAAATAGAGACAACTATTTGGAGGATATCATTTTCAAAACCAAATGAATAAAAACTATGAACCTTTTTTAAATAACAATGAAATATTTTTTATTATTAGTTGTCTTGATTTTTTCTCAACATGGAAAATATGTATTTCTGACGCACTTGCATGTATGTACATATATATATATATATATTAGGTTTGTGAAAAAATAATGACGTAATAATGTCGTTTTTTGAGGTATTTTTAAGGTCAAAAAACGACATTATTACGTCATTATTTTTGCACCAACCTAATATATATATATTTATATAATTCTCAAAATGTGTATGTATGTGTGTGTGTGATCGGGCGTTGCTTATACTTTTCCACAGTTTTCAGCCGATTTCGTTGAAATCTTTTTCTGCTTGATAGATAATTCTTCAGTTATGCTTGAAAGTGAAAATTCGAAAAAAAACCTTGATTTTTTACACTTTGCGCAAAAATCAAAGGCAAAAGTTAATGTATGTAAAAAAAACAAACAGCATACAATCAATTTAGAGAGTTGAAATCTAACACAAAAGATTATTAGAATTGTAAAATAAAAATCATTTTATAAATAAACATTATCGTATATTATTATTATTATTATGAGGTTCTTTCCTTGCAAGATTGAGAACGCAAAAACAGCCTATTACAGGGCCACCTCCTAATTCAAATTGTTAACCTCCTCTATTTGAGGATATACCTCAGTTGCACCCAATTGTTATTACTAATATTAATATTTTAGGGTGGATTGACTTTAAACTTAAACTGCTCCAATTGAAAAATTCCCCATAATGAAACACTCGGATTATACTGCTAATATATATATATATATATATATATATATATATATATATATATATATATATATATATATGTAAGCAAATATATGGATAAAGATCCGACAGTATGAAGAAAAATATACGGAGATAGTAGACCATCTTATGTCCATTGTCTTTTCATGTTGAATTAAATATAGTCTAATGTTAATTATGTTTTATGAATATGTCCAGAAGATGGTCTACTAGACCGAAACGTCCGACGTTGACATTATATTAACATTAAAACAGCATAATTGCATATTAGGATTTTTGTTTGTTTTTTCCGTATATTTTTCTTCATATATATATATATATTGCTGATCTCCCCCCCCCACCGCGATGGGTGGACTGATAGGTCCGCCTACGAAACTCTCGTGTCGGAATGTAGAAGGTAATATCAATTAAATATGTGGCAAAAGTTAGTCATACAAAAGTTTGCTTTATTCACATGCATGCTTCCTTAATATTGCTTTTCACTATACATAATCCAATTCATACAGTTTAACAAGCTTATCTCGCCTTCGAGTTCTAGGCCGAGAAGACTCGATTTTCACTGCTTTATATTTATCTCCACTTTAAACGCTCATAGGCGAAGATCTTCAACGTCTAGGCTTCTTTATATTGGTCAGATGCCTGAAGATTCTAATTACATGCACTGTGCAGTAGGCTTGTGCTAAAGATCGTATTACCCAATAAATACCTATAAATGAAGCGGGTGTTAATGAAGGTCAATTCCTATAGTGAAATAACTTTATAATACAGACAAAGAGGGTCTAATTTAATATGCTTTCTGGCGACGCAGTCATTAATTAACTCCCTTCAGTTAGAACCAACATTTTTCAAAACTTTTTCTGTATATTTTAATTCTGAACTAATGCTTTTAACTTTATTTAGTACATGATCGTTTTATTCGGCAAACAACTAGCTTTATTATTATTTGATTTGCTTTTATATCTTCTTGAATCGATTCAAGTTTTTTCTTAATTTCTTGTCTCAATTTAATGCACATAATTAAGTAATAAATTCTGTTTTACAATTCAAAATTTTTTTTTTTTTCTCAATTTTCTTCAGCGATGTTAAATTGATGTTTAAACCTCGGTGTCTTCAGCGTTTCTTTACTGCGCATGCCTCATTTATATTTTTTTTAATTTTGCCGTTTCTCATAATGTGTGATTATTCTCATTAATAAAAGAAAGCGACTATTAAAGATATTTATGACAATGAACAATAAAGAATATTGTATATGCCCGAAGAAGACAAATATCAGTAGTAAAGTACATCCTTTGCGTTGACTGGTTGAATTCTGTTGGTCGTGTTAGAGAAAATGGTTTCAGATGAACACGAAAAAGATTTTATATAAAAAATGAATCGTTTTAGACTAGAAATCCTCGTTCAAATTTCACTGTTTTCTGATTAATTATAATTTTAATGTTAATGCTTCAAGAAGTTCATGGTGAATTCTACCACAATAAAATATCCGTAGAAATTACCCTAAATAAATCATTAAATATTTAGGCTTTACAACTTTAACAAAATATTGCAATAAAAATCATGAATATGAATTCTGGACTTTATTTTTAGAAGTAAGGGGGTACAAATGAAAAAGTGCCACCGAGCGGCGTTAGCAGAAGCCCACTGGCGGACAAGTTGGTGTAATTCCACAACGGAAAAGAAATTTCCAAGATTTTAAGGATGATTTTAGCAGCAATCTACAGAATGATTACAGGAGTCTTCGAAAAAAATTCAATATTTGAAACTAACCCGGAAACCGAGCTGAAGAGATGGGGGGAATAGTGTTCGTGTCATTTTAAGGACCCTCCAGGATGTCGCCAACCAATTACTTTCCAGATTCTTCGCATTATTATCTGTGAATTGCCACACATTCTTGGGGAATATAAGGTAGTGGTTGCCCTATGGTTCTCTCCACAATTTTGAATCCAGAGTTTACCATCTCTTAAACTGGTTTCCTTCAATGTCATAGAGGCAAGCCTTCTCTGCGATTTATACCCATAGACAGGAAAAGAGACAGATTTATATTTTGTCTAACGCCATGTGCACGAAAATGAACGCAACAGACTCGACCGTTATTTGAACTCGGCTCAGCGATTTCACTTCTGCGCCGATTAACCATCTGCATATCTGATTCTACCATATGAAACATTTAGAACGACTCTAAGTCGACGAATACCAAGATAGTCCTGGCTAGGACGATAAACTGGATCCGTCAGCAATCCCATTGATTGGGATCCTGGAAGTTTTGAGGAGCACGGAACCACCTCTTAACTGCTTTTGTTCCCAGGCCCACCCTAACCCGAGGTGGTGGTAGCGCCTGTTCGGGTTCCAGCTATGGGCAAATAGTGAACCCGCAATGAAAACATTATGAACGTTTAAAAATAACAGCAATATATATTATAGTATAATGGCCAACAATACATGCGTTCAAATTATTCAGATCGGCATTAAATAACCAATAGCGGGTGATATGCCGCTAAAATAATCAACCCCCTCTCAGCTGCTGCTGTTTCCAGCTCTACCCTGAACCGAGATGGTAGCAACTGTTAGGCTCCCAACTATGGCCAAATATTGTGCCCCAAACAAAACATTATGAAAATATAAGAATACATTTTCATAGTAAAATTACCAGCAATACATTTAGAGAAGCTGATATACCGCTAAACGAAATCAACCACCTGAAAAAATGATCAGAATTACATATTTATAGCAAAATGATCAACGATACATTTTATCTGTAGTTAAAGGCATACAATTGCGTTCCAAATATTTCGACTTCGCCATAAAATATTTCATAACAGTCGATATGGCGCTAGAAGAAATAAACTACTTCTTAATTCCTGTTGTTGCCAGCTCTACTCTGACCCTGGGAGGTAGCACCTGTTAGGGTCTCAGCTATGGGCAAATAGTGAACTCCTAACCAAAAAAGAAACATCGTGAAAGTATAAAAAATAATTTTTTACAGTAAAAATACCAGCAATTAATTTTTATTAAAAAAAATTACGGACAATAAATATTTATAGTAAATACCTTTTATCTGTAGCTGATGGCATACATCTGCGTTAAAAAAATATATTTAGTTTAAGCGATAAAATTGTCTTCAAAATATCTAGATTTCGGCATTAAATAACCCATAAAGGTGTTGATATGCTGCTCAACAATTCAGCCAAGCAACAAATAGCATGACCTCGGAAAGTAGGGGTTAAGAATAAATCCCTAAACTGGTAAGAACACGACAGCAATGATATCTGCAAAACTGATGTAGAATCTCTATCTATAAAAGGCAGGATATTTTGTGTGTGTGTGTGTGTGTGGGGGTGTGTGTGTGTGTGTGTGTGTGTGTAACGAATGCGCGGCCGCAATTTTCGACGGATTTGCCCTAAAATTTACATGCACATGCTCCAAGTTAGCGGAGAGGCCAAGACCGACTTTGCATTTCTCAACTCCTATCGATAGTGGAAATAATCAATGTTTTCATGCTTCTACAAAATTTTTCATGTAGTTTACGGCCATTTTCTATTGGCCAGAGTGAGAGCATATAGCTGGCTGCCACGAATAGGCAGGAAGTTTCTACTGACCAGCGTGAGAGCCAACAGCTGACTGACACGAATATTAACTAGCATGCTAGCATACAAAAAATATTGATAGCTGCAGTCGTCACAAGTGGGAAAAATTTAAATCTGCATGGCACTTTACTCCAATTGGTTCATTTGCTTGTTTAAACTCAACGTTGATTCTGATTCCACAGAATTGGGTTGGGTGTGAAAAAGTATTTGTTGTTAACATTCTTTTTTCCTTCAGTTTTTCCAGTTACGAGTCCTTTTTTAAAGCTGATCGTTTTGTATTCATTTTGTTTAGTTCTTTTTTCGTAACAGATTTAATATTTAGTGTAGTGCTTAGAAAAAATTCTAAAGGCAAGGAAGGGCAAAAATAGGTTTAGTGAAGTGATAGCGATTGCTCGTACGATTTTTGAATCAAGCACGGATAACGCCGGGCCATGCTGCTAGTTAGAAAGATAAAAATTGACATTTCTGAGACACAGAATGAGAACTTGAAGATTTGGTACTCACATGTGATGCTAAAAGAAAGAAGAGCAGTAGAGATAGCGAGAAATTATGGTAATGAATTATGCAGAGGCGATCCTCTATATCGGTAGCTGTGGAGAGTCGTTATCGCCCACGATCTGACTGGACCTAGAATATAAAACCAACACAACAATAAAAAGCGAAAATGACTTATGAATAACAGCATGCATTTTATATCCCGGTTTATTTCTTTCTTTTTATATTTCATGTCCTTTCACGACGTAGGCGATCATGGCTCTCCACCTCCCTCAATCCCTTGCAGCTCTCAACAAGTTCCTTCCCTCTGCTTCCTCCCTCAGATCACATTCTGTCATCTACTTGCTTAGGCACGCCAGGTATGTCACGTGTCGTTATCTTTTGTCTCTCTTTCCCTCTATTCGACTCTTGAGTATCAGATTCTACAGGCCCTCCTTCCTCATTATGTGTCCCAGAAAATTCAGCTGCCTCTTTCTGATGTTACGTATAAGCCTTCTCCTTGTTTGCAACCTCTCTAAAACATCATCGTTGCTCACACGCTCGTTCCATGGTATCCTTAGCATCCTTCTGTAGAACCACATCTCTGTCGCCTTCTTCATCGTTGAGGAAATCTTCGAACATTCAATGCTATAAAGAAGGACAGGTGTCACATAATAGCTCAGTGTTCTTTTGTTTGTTAAAAAAAGAAATCCTCCTATCATGTGATAGCGATTGCTGTAAGAGTCGTACGATTTTTGAATCAAGCACGGGAAACGCCGGGCCATGCTGCTAGTATGAGATATATTTATTGTCACGTGTTCCCCAGTAGCAACAAAGAGACACTTGATGAGAACTTGAAATACACAAGAAAAGTATCAACAAACCAGTATTTAGCTTATGAAGAGAGAAGTAGAGTTTACTTAGTTTAATAGATGCAGAGTATCAATTTTAAATTTGTTTAAATGGAATAAAAAGCTTGACAAATATTCTCTCTTTCGCAAGAGAATAGTTGCATTATTTACAAGAAGTGAAATTGCTTTCATTCGTGTTAATTGATTGACAGAGGCTGTAACCAAGAATGAAATAAAATTAGAATGGATATATATATATATATATATATATATATATATATATATATATATATATATATATATATATATGTATATATATATAGAGAGAGAGAGATATAGATATAGATAGATAGATAGATAGATAGATAGATAGATAGATAGATACTCGAACAGTAAGGTGACCAGATCGCCCGAGGAGGACATCATGGAGACAGTGTTTGATACTTTTCAGGTGCCCATACCAGAGACAGCTGCTGAGAATAGGAGGTCAAAAAGAAAACGGAAATCAACGGAGTTGATTAGGGTGAACCCAAAACGAAAACGTTATTAATCCCCAGACGGGATATTTTCAAATTTTACACCGGCCTCCTAACACAAGGGAATTACAATGGTTCTCACTATATATAGTGCCAGTAATACCTACCCGGTGTAAGCAGCGACAGTACAACAACTGCGTGGCTGAGTTGTACCCGTTTCCTACCTTTGTATCTGTGATGTTAAATACACTTGTTCCTTAAACCAACCTCGTCTTGATTTTCTTATTTTTACTATTGTGCCACGACACAACAGATATACATAGATATAGATAGATAGATAGATGGGTTCTAAATTTTGTCTCCAAAACAAAACTGCTCTAATTTAGCCACCACACTGAAACTTTTCTACCTGGGTAACGCTACACTTCTAAAGAGTAATACACTGTGCCTTCTTGCTTTCACTTTTGCAATTGACTTGAAGTGCATCGGCTACATCGAATCAGTGGCTGCATCTACTGCAAGGAAAGTTGGATCACTCTCTCGTGCCAGAAATTTTTCTTGTCAGAATTTTTCTTGTCACATTTGCAAATATGTCATTCATTTCTGCTGCCATATCTGGTCTGCCGCTCCTGTTACTCATCTCGAGGTTCTTAACAAAATTCAAAGAAGGATCTGCAATGCAATCGATCCAGACTTTGGCATCTCGACATCAGTCACTTTCTCATCGACATGATGTGGCAACCGTCTGTCTTTTCTACAATTATTTTCATGGCAACTGCACTGACGGGCTTTTTACCATGGTGCCCTGACTGCATGAATTTGCCGCTAAATTGTCATCCAGGTCGCATCCGTTTACAGTTGAAATAGTCAAATGCAACCGCTACTTCTTCTCCAACAGTTTCTTTTCTCACGCTTCCTGCCTGCGGAACTACCTTCTGTTTACTTACTTCTCAGATAACTATAATCTTCAAAATATTAAATGCAACATCAATTGCCATCTTCTTGAATACCATTCATCTTTTGGCCTCCCTACACTCTTTTCTCTCACTTTCACTCCCTGTACCCACCTCTGTGTATTAGCAGTATTTCTGCCTTTCTGGGGATGAAATGATTAAAAAAAGATTGTGTTTGGTTAGTATATTTTGGGATCTATAAACCTTAGGACTGTTTATTTCAAAATTGGTAAGTATTTAGTTATATTAACGTCTGTAAATACTGGATTGATTCGTGGATAGGTAAATATTTGTTATTTAAATTTTTGTTTATAAGAATTGATGATAGATAAATATTTGTCGTTTAAATTTAATTCTGTATGTTTTACTTGGTTATCTTTATATTTGTAAACATTTACTTATTTAAAGAATAGGCCAATATAGGGCATTCACATTTCATTGTGTAAAAGGAGCGCTTAGAAGAAACATTTATTATCTCATATATATTTCCTCGCTATGGATAGTATTATATCACGGAGGGAACAGAATGGCTAAAAGGAAAAAAGAATGCAAAAAACAGGCTTTGTTCTCAGAGAGACTTTTATAATACTAAGGCATGCACAGAAGTATATATAAACGTGTCTCATGCGAAGAACATCACATATATATACACATCAAAGGATAGTGTAAGCAGAAACGAAAAGAAAGGGTCTTATATATAATATGGAGAAACTCCTGTACCTGGAGATGCCATTTTAGCATTCCAGATTCAAATAAGCCGGATCCATCCATTTTTCAGGCGAAAGCGTATTCCATGAACGGGAAACAACCAATCTTGGGTTATCCCAAATTGAGGACTGCGAGCTGGAATTTTATTCTATATCTGATAAAGAAATATTCCCAAAGGCAATCGGCACCATGAACTTGTAAGTTGATGAGAAGATTTAGCCTCTGCGCAGACCATGGGGTGGGGGCTGAGTTAAAGAAACTAGCAAACTAACCGCTTGGTTGCTGCAAACGAACTGAAATTGACTGGCGCCTTCATAATGTCATTAAGCAGCCGTCACATGATTTATCTTCACCAAAGGGAGATAAGCGTCTTCTGTATCCTTACAATTACATATTGGTCGTTTTGTGTGTGTAAATATTTATTTGGTTCTAGGATATTATATTTACACTACAGTTTAAAAGTTAGAAGCGACCCCAGAATTATCATGGGCTGTACTTAACAGAAGATTGAAAAAAAAATGAAAAATAGCTCTTAAAGTCATTGAAAAAAATTTAATCAATTATCTAATTTATACTTTGAGAAACTTTTCCAACGAATGCCAAATATTTGTGCTGCCGTAATCAAAGTTAAAAGAGGATATTTTAATGAGAGCAAAATTTAACATTTTTTTTCCTAATAAAAGTTAAAATAAAACATCATGTATCAGTTTTTTTATAGCTATGTATAATAATTTCTTTTATGTAAAGTACAGAAAGAGCTGCTTTTGGGGCCAATTTAAAAAATTACTAGGGGTCTACTCAACATTTTGTACTGTAGTGTATCTGGCTGCAATTACTTTTTCCACGAGGAATTAATACAGGCCATTTACATCTGAGTTTTTAACACTTACTTAGCTCGAGGATAGATAAATATTGGTTGTTTACAGTTGAGTGGGTAAACATTTACTTGGTTCGAGAAAATATAGGTACTGGATTCGACGAAAGATAGGTGTTTCCCGTTTATATTTGAGTGCGCACTTATTAATTTAATTATATTTACCTTTGTAAAAATTTATGTTTTGAGAAATGATTAGCAGTGGACGTCTTTGCATGTTTTTATTGCTGTTGTGTTTGTTGTTGTTGTTGATGATGATGATGATCATTATGATGATGATGATCATATTAAATATTTTATTAATTCCTTTCCTGAATGTGAATAAGCGTATTATTTTAACAAGATACTATAATCCATGTCCTGCTGTCTATTCTGAATTTTATTTTGTGTATTTCCGCACAACGTTGCAATTTGTAGCAGTGTTACCAAGTATATATTCCACTAATATGTGATTGGAATCAATGAATTAATCGCTTCTCAACCAATTTTGAATTTGCTAGGTTTCCTTTCATAATGGCATATACCGCTGCTCTTTTAATAAAACCTTGCTCTTGTGACGACCTTCAGACCAGATAGATTCATCTTATTCACGTTAGGACGAAAAAATCAAATAAAAAAACATTCTTAGAACTTGGCAATTTTACGCGGAATAGACGTTTAAAATAAAACAAGATATTTAAAAAATGGAAGAAATTATTTATTTCTATAATCGGATAATACGTGTAGCTAAGCTTGCCTATCGTCCAGTTCACTCTCCTGCCGCAGAGTTTTGAAAAGGAGTAGACGTTTATCCCTTCAGAGTCTGTCTATATTTCTGAGATGAGGTGTTATGTGCATTATTTACATTATTCGGACTATTGTCGTCATCTTTGTCGCCATATTTATTACAACGTTTCGGCCGTTGTACGCTTCGTCCTTCTTCAAGTGGTTGGAATATCTCGCTCACTGGAGTAGACTGTTCTAGCCCCACGTGCCATGTTTAATGGATGTCAGTTATCCGTTATCTCCTGCTAATTTTCCCCCTGAAATTTATCCACTGCCTTAACCGGGTATTGAACTCACACTCTTTGGTCCTGTCACTGGATCTAACCAACGCCTTTATCCACTGTGCCATGTGTCCCTGGGGAAATTCCAACCACCTGAAGAAGGCCAGAGCGTACAACGGCCGAAATGTTGTGATAAATATGGCGACAAAGATGAGGACAATAGTCCGAATAATGTAAATAAGGATTATCCCTTGTTTCCTACTTAGGACTGGGTTTCCGGTTTCTTCTAAAATGTACTTCAACTCTGTACTTGTAACGTCTCCAAATTTAATAATTATTGATTTTCTTCTCTCTCCTCAAATAGCGTAGATAGATTCGCCTGTCGTCCGGTTCACACCTTCCCCAATCTTTTGAACCGGAGCAGAGCTTTATTCCTTTTTTTTCCTGTTTAGGATTGGCTTCCGGTTCCTTCGAAATTCTTTTCATTCTCTTTCATTCTCCGTAACCGCTTACGTCTTAGTGGCATAACCACCTTGCTTTTTTTTAAGCATTTCGCCGCAAGCAAGTCAGGAGTGCCACTAGCAAGCAAGGGGTTACAGAGAAGTTAGAGCAAAAGGAAAGAGGCGTGTTTGAGGAAAAGATAAAGAGAAGGACGAGTAACAAGATCAAGTTATCAGAAGATGTCGATGGACATTACATTTGAATATTTGAAGATTATAGCCTACAGGGAAGTAAGTAAGAGGAAGAGAGTTCCATAGACAGGAAGTGCGAGACAAAAGGTGTTGAAGTAGAAGAGGCGGGCCCTACATTTAACCGTTTCGATAGTGAAAGAATGGGACTGGGGTGGCGCGCTTAAATTCATGCAATTTGGGAACCAGTGAAAATAGCTCGTCGGAACAGTTGCCGTGAAAATATTTGTCGAAGAAACAGAGGGAAGGCTCGGCACATCTGTGAGAAAATAACCGTAGATGAGATGCCAGATCAGGACCCATCACATTGCATATCCGTCTCTGGATTTGATGTGTGAATTCTTTTTAAAAAAGTGATTTTTTTTTCAAGCAAATAACTAGAAGTACAAACATTTATGACATTGTATTCACTATCCATCTCGCACATGGCTTACGTCCATATACCGTAGAAACACTGATTAACACCCAATCACCGAAGTTAAGCTACGCTGAACCTGGTCAATACCGCTCGGGAATACCAGGTGTCACAAGCTAGGATGTGCGGATGGAGTAATGGATAATGGCTCGGAATAATTGCAGATCCGTGTTCTAATTCCAGTCGAGTTCATTATATCCACTTACGTGCAAATACATTTGGAACAAATTCGAAGCCACGTCTTCTCCCAGCAATGGGTTAAATAGTGAGACTTGTTTCAGAAAATTGCTATTATCTCCAAAAACTTCTTATATTTGGTTGGTGCAAAAATAATGATGTTTTTCTTTTGAAGTTGAACGTCAAAAAACGACATTATTTTTGCACCAACCTAATATTTCAAAAATGTCTTTTAAAAGGTTGATAAGCCGTAAAAAAGAAATCAATATATTACATGCAAGCAGAGTTTAGGACTCCAACACTTAGAATTATTTTACTTCATTATAATCTTTTTCCAATCCTTTACTAACTTTTTAATTTATTCATAAATATCTTGGTTCATATTTATAAGCTTGTTGTGTTATTTATATGTCAATTGTTTTTTTTTATATATAAAATTATTATTATCATTTCACATCATTTCCCATGTTGCATTCCCAAAGTGCTTGTATGAATATTGTTCGATGAAACTAACAAAAATATCCTATTCTACTTTCAGTTAAAAAAAATATATATATCAAAAAAAAGAAAAACTGTTGTTTTATGCGTAACTCTTCCGAAGTTGCACTTAATTTTGAAATATTTCTTTTTCCAGAACTGATATTGTGTAGTTAACGCCATATTCGATTCAGTGATTATTTTTAATCAAATCTACGGTAGCCAAAAAAAAAAAAAATAAATAAATTTCATTTTACTTTTACTGATTTCTCTATTTTTTTTTGTTATTTTCCAAACATTTATTATATGAGATATGATATTTCTTGATATCGAAGTTGACTTTATATATGACAAAATATTTCCCATGATCAGAGACTGGCAGATGACCTCACTTCCGATCTAACACTAACTTCCTAGTGGGATAAAAATGGCTGGTTACATTCAATGCATCGAAAGCCAAACTGGTTACATTCCATCACCGTCGATCAGACCCCGAACTACCGCCAGTCACGATGAACGGATGTCCCCTCGAGGAGGCACCGTGCCTTGACAGAATATTAGACCTCAAACTTACACCCGACCTCAAGTGAAATTTCTATATACGATCCATCACTAAAGATGCAGATAAAATGATCAGCTCCCTTTACCGCTCCAGTAAATACCTTGCTACCCATGCTATCCTCTACTTTTATAAGAGGCCGATCAGGCCGAAAATTGATTACTCTTGCCATATTTGGACTGGAGTTGCCCAATCCTTATTTTCCAGTTTTGATAGAGTTCAGAAGCGTTTCCGAGTCCTTGTAAGATACGAATTATTTTCCACCTTCCAACCTCTGTCTCAAAGTCGGTGTGTATTGAGGCTCTCACTGATCTATCGCTACTACCATAGAAAGTCCTCGGACGAACTATATTCCTTGGTTCCGCCAGGTCTAGGATCCGCTATCCCACTTACATAGTAGCAAACCATCCACATTGCCTCTGTATTCCATCAGGAGAAGTAATTACCACTCAAATAACTTCTTCTCGCGAACCCTTGCCCTGTGAAACAGACTTCCAAGAGGATGTTTCCCCGATTATTATGATCTTAACCTGTTCAAGTTTACAATTAGTCGTTATCTTCCCCCCCTAGCCATATAAAATACCACGTAACGTAACACTCTGCCTCGAGTGAGTGGCCTTATGCGGGGTAAACCTTACTGTACAAAAAACACTCACGTGTATGCGTGTCTACAGTTTTCGCCAGGTGATTTAGAATAATAAATATGACGAAAGCTAAGCATATTTAATAAAACATAGTGTACATATATAATTATTTATTTAAAAATTATAACATAAATATGTTATAAAATCACAACAAAAATAGCCATTTTGTTTCAACACCTCCGGTATCTTAACATCATCGCTTGATAGGACACAGGATGTGTTGAAACAAAATGGCTATTTTTGTAGTGAT
Source organism: Acanthosepion lycidas (assembly GCA_963932145.1). Lineage (NCBI taxonomy): Eukaryota > Metazoa > Mollusca > Cephalopoda > Sepiida > Sepiidae > Acanthosepion > Acanthosepion lycidas. Next base: position 33,771,099 of record OZ010593.1, on the reverse strand, counting down.
TTTATAACATATTTATGTTATAATTTTTAAATAAATAATTATATCTTCTCTAGTCTGTATTGAGCACTCTTTTAAGTATAGTAATTGTTGGTTATTGGAATATATTCCGTATACACCAATCATATACTTGGGTATATATATATATATATATATATATATATATATATATATATATATATATATATATATATATAGAACCCACATATATATATGTATATAAAACATAGTATATATATATATATATATATATATATATTTAATAAAACATCATATATATATATATATATATATATATATATATATATACATATATATATATATACATATATATATATAGATATATATATATATATATATATATATATATATATATATATGTACCTACACATGTTCACATGACTGACACCTACAAAACTTATTCAATTAATCCGTTATCATACTATTGAATTAGTTCGTTTAATATTAAGTCTACAATGGCGGCCTTGTCCGAATCACTGTGGTTATTGACTTATCGCGAAAATAATTTATGTCTCTCTAGTCCTTTCAATGACATCAAGTTCATCAAATTTCAAATGTAAATTGTTGGCCCATTTATAATGCTACATTTATTAGAAAATTTAGAAAGAGAAAAAGACACAAAGGTGACTTCAAATTAGCCGCACTTTTTGGTTTATACTCTTTTCCTGTTAACCTGGAGTTCTTACCAAAGTTATCCCACGCAACGCAGATATCCATCACACTTTTATCCAAATTTATCTGTGTCCCTAAGTTTACGTGTGTACACGTTGGTTTTAATTCAATGATAAACATAAAAGTTTTTTCAAATATTTAATTTCCGAAATATCCAACAAAATCTTAAATCAAATCTTAAATCAAATCTCTACCTATAAAAAGCAGGATGTGTGTGTCCGTGTGTAACAAATGCACGGCCGCAATTTTCGACGGATTTGCACCAAAATTTGCATGCACATGCTCCAAGTTAGGGGAAAGGCCAAGACCGACTTTATAATTCCCAATTCCCATCGATAGTGTAAATAATCGATTTTATCATGCTTCTACGGCACTTTTCATGTAGTTTGCGGCCATTTTTTACTGAGAGTGAGACCTTATAGCTGGCTGCCACGAATAGGCAGGGCGATTCTACTGGACAGCGTGAGAGCCAACAGCTGACTGACACAAATGTCAATTAGCATGCTTGCATGCAAAAAAAAATCGATAGCTGCATTCGTCACAAGTGGGAAAAATTTAAATCTGCATAGCACTTTACACTAATTGGCTCATTCGCTTGCTTAAATTCAACGTTGATTCTGATTCCGCAGACCTGGGTTGGATGTGAAAAAGTATTTGTTTTTCATCTGGTTTTTCCAGTTACGAGTCCTTTTTTAAAGATGATCGTTTTGTGTTCATTTTGCTTAGTCCTTTTTTCTTAACAGATTTAATGTTTACTATAGAGCTTAGAAAAAATTGGCAGTGTGAGAAGTAAGGCATGTAGCAACATAAGCAAGGCAAAGGGAACTCCTTTAAAGGCAAGGTAGGGCAAACATATTTTAAGTCAAGTGCTGGCGATTGTTGTATGAGTCGTATGATTTTTGAATCAAGCACGCGCAATGCTGCTAGTCTTAAATAAAATTTTAAATAAAAATACCTGTTTTTAGGGCGTAACAAATTTTTTTCTTTCTCACTAATTTTATGATTTTATTGCTTAGTCCAGAGTAGAGTTTGTCAAGTGAATATTTTATTCCAATGTCTTATTTTAAATTCAACAAATTCTTGACCAAATGGTATGTGTATATGTATTTACATGTATTTCTTTTCTTTTTTCATCATTTCACCCCAAGCAAGATGATATAACTGCTAAAAAGCAAGGGTGTAGTGAGTGTGAGGAACACAGACAAAAGTTTGATGAGGAGAAGGGACAATAAGAACAGAATTCAAAAAGACACAAGATGGCGATTGAGATTCCATTTACATTTATGAAGTCCGTATTTGACAGGAAAGCAGGAAGCCGGAAGAAAGTTCCACGTGCGAGAATTACGAGAAAAGGAAGCTATTGAAATAGAACTTACACGCACACTTAACAACATCAAAATTAAAATGATGAGACCTATCGGCCAATCAAGTACCACGTTTAAACTCACGAAGACGAGCTACAAAAGAGGAAAGCACATCAGAACAACTGCAATGAAAATATTTATAGAAAAGGCAGAGTGAAGCTACATTATTAAAAGATAGAAGCATAGATGCTAGATTAGGAACGATAACATTGCAGATTTTTGTTGGAATTTTGTCAAGAATCGGAAGATACATATTAGAAGAACCAGAACAAATGGGATAAAACTGTTCAATGGACGGGTGAATGATAGACTTCAAAAGGTGCAAAATACTTTCAAGTGAGAAAAATTGTCTAGTATGACAAACTCACGAAGCAGCAGACTTAACAGTTGACGCGATATAATCCCTCCATTTCATATCAGTGAAAAACTTACAGTGAGGATTTGCAACGAGTTATTCTTTTGGAGGTTAGCATTAGCCATACGGATAAAAAAGGCAAATGATTAATAGAGGGCAGCTGAGTTTTGGATCCGTTACAAAATTATGTATTAACAAAATACTTAAAAAGAAACAAATAATATCAAACAATCATATTTTTATATTTTTTCTAAATTTTATTCTGTCGTTTTAGTTACATGTACAGATGTCTAGCTGTGTTTTACAGAAGAGGAAGGAAATACTTATTTCAATTTGATACGAAAATATATATTATCAGAATACATAGTTTAAATCAATTTACTTAACTAGGAAGAAAAATAAATTTCTTTAGTGAACTAATTCATTATTATCTAAAAAGATGGAAAATTTAAAATAAAAATTACCTGAAAGAGGTTTCTCTGATGAAATGTCATTTTTTATTTATCCTTCATGAACATACACTTACTACTTGAAAAAAATTATGTTTTTCAATAACAATTTTAATGAGAATTTGATAAGTAAAAACATTTCATAAATAAAATTTTAAGATAATTCCATGGTTTTAATGATGGATCGTAAGTTGCCTTAGGAGAATCAAACAAACAATTTCTGCAAAATATATTTTATAATATAATCTTATGTTTTCTTTTCATACGGAAATGGTGCATTTCAGAAATTAAAATCAAGAATTTTGTCAAAGAATTCCTACAAGTTTCCAATTCAGCAACACAAAACATTATAAAATTGAAAAACACCCACTGAACTACGATATCCAGTATGGATTTTTAAATTACTACAGGGCTCTCTAAAATTTCTATATTCTTGATAATAACAAGTTTTATTATTAATATTTCTTCTATTCTAGAATAATCTATTCTCATAACGTCGCCTGCTGTATACACAAATGGAATTGTAATATCTTTAGTGATCTTAGTTTCAAGGTCTGGGAAGTTATCAAATGCTTGGAATTTTAATTAAGAAAAATATCCTGATTTTGTGTCATTAAAACCCTCATCAATGTTATATTATTTAGCATCAACATTCAATTGAAGAACTAATATGATAGTCTTCAATAACATTTGACACTATATATTATTATTGTCTTGATTTTCCATTGCCTTTTGAACAACAATGAGAATCGATGTTTAACGACTTAACCTAAAGAATATACAAATGGAGAATGTGATAGATTGTGTAGCTGAATAATTAGAAAAATAGAAAATATATATTATTATAATTCTGCTTATACCTAAATTGACCCTTAATTAGCCCGTACGTACGTTATACCTAATCAGTACCTCATGAATAAGACATGTCGGAAAACGCTACCTTGTTTCAGTGCTGAATAAACCAGTTTGGTCCTTTTTTTATTATAAGGGCACGTTATGAGGAAAGGGTGCTCAGAAAATGTTACACCCACCGGACATATTGAAGGCAAGAGGGACAGAAGAAATAACATTTAAGTTTTAGCAGAGAAAACAGAAAGACAAAATTTACCAAAAGCTACAAAAGACAGGGAATTGTGGAGCGTCATGATTACGAACATCCTGTAGGGACACGATACATATATGACGAAGAATGGGATTGAGTAAATGGATGGCAGAATAGGGTTTAGTAAAAATAGCAGAAAGACAATATTTATCAAAAGCTACAAATGAGAGGAACATCAACATTATTTTTTTTTTGTTATAATTGTGCCTGTTCCACTCTTCGTTTGTTACCACGACCGTTACGCCCTGTCAGTACTTCCTAATTAAGGGACTATTCCGCGTTTTGATCGCGTGAAAAGGGGCGGAAAAAACTTGGTTTCAGTGAGAAAATTAAAGAAAATAAAGGAATATAGAAATGGAGACAGAGAATAAGATTAACCCGTGAAGAGCATATACTACAGTTTGATCTTAGCCAAAATGTTAGAAATATATGACGACCCCCATGAAAGCGGCCGTATCCGGAACATTCGTCGTAAACATTTTTGCCACAGGAAAACTCGCCTCAGGAAATTTTTGCCGTATGCAATTTCGCCTTATATGATTTTTGCCGTAAGACAATTTCGCTTAATTTCTTTTTTTTTTTTTCAATACCCTTTATCTTGAACGTCCTTTTTGGTGCAATGTTTAGTCTCCTTCATTGAGATTTCAAATTAGGTATTCAATTTGGGTATTTTAATTATATAACAAGGTGGTATTTTAAATTGTTTAAATTTTTGTCTTAGATGAATTGAATGTCAATTATACTTTGGATCGAAAGGTGGCGTGTTGTTATAATGAATGTTCACATATAAGAAAGTATATTTCAATATTTAGGCATTTATATAAATAATTTGTGGAAATTTCAAAAGACTTACTGAGAGTTTGAAAGGGTTATTTCTCTTTGATTTCATATTGAAGTTGATTGCGTATTCAAGTTGTAAGTTTGTTTGAAATAATATATATTGCTTCAGTGAGAATTATTGACATTATATAGACTGATATTATATTAACAGAAAGTTTAACATTAAATCCGAAATATGAAATGGCGTGTGGTAGGTTCTGGTGTCAAGTTAAAATTTTTGGGCTCCTCACTGACGAGGATGAATGATGTAGGACTTTGATCCTATAACTTCGCTTATTAAAATGTTTAAATCGATGTGACAATTGTGTGAACCAGACATACTTGATAACGAAGTACTTCGTATATTCAAAAAAATGTGGCGAAATTGTCTTACGGCAAAAATCTAACACTGCAAAGTTTTCTACGACGAATATTGCTGAGGCGAGTTTTCCTACGGCAAAACTGTTTACGGCTAATGTTCCTAGAACCAAAAGCGTTATTCTTCAAATGCACACCATCGAACGACGGAAACCGAAAAATCAATCGCAAGAAATCAAATTGCCATAAATTTAATAAGCAGGACACTACCTTACTTCAGTAATTAAAGAAAGAAAAAAGGAGAAAAGAAGGAAAGAAAGAAAGAAGGGGAGATAGAAGTGTTTAATGGTTGTTTCAGTGAGATGAAGGAGCTGTCAATTTCAAATCTTTTCATTTGTACCCACTTCTTAAAATAAAGATCAGGATTCTTTTTTGTTTATTATTACAATGTTTTTAATAGTTGTTAAGCTCAAATATACAGTGGCGTGATAGGGAATTTTTACGGATACTTTATTGTCCTAGAAATCGTCGTGAGCTTATTCAATCAATATAACTTAAGAGTTAAGAATTAAGATTCATAGTAAAATTTAAATTTGGTGACCACGAAATTTTCACGGGTCTTTTTAACTTATTATCATTATTATTATTATTATTATTATTATTATTATTATTATTATTATTATTATTATTATTATTATTTCCTTTGATTTGTGGTGGATAATCATTTCTTTCCGGGTCACAGCCAGAGAAGTAAGCTCAGAATTAACACCATGACATTTTTCACAGATCATTTTTGAGGAACCCTCCCGCCGCCGCATACGCACACACCGCACTAACATCGCACGGATTTTAGCCCTTCGTAAGGTGTGGTCTGTACTTATGGGTACCGTTTTTTGTATTTCATTAAAGCTTGGACTACCAGGAATCCTTTTATTGATTCTATCGGAACCGTTTCCAATCATTCCGAAGACTACAACTAGAATTGTTGGTGTCCTCAAGTGCCACATTCCTGTGATTTCGATTTCCCAATCTTTGTATTTTGATAGATTTTGAAGATCTTCAAAGATACATTACAGTCTGCCAGGACTGCTATATCAATAAGAACGCACATTTTGGTTTTGTCGTCTCTGATCATGATGTACGGAGGATTAGCTTTGATGGTTCTGTCTGTCTGTCTGTATTAAAATACAGACAGACAGAAGAGTCTCATAAAATTGTTACAGGTTCTATTCCTCTAACGGGGTTTGGCTGATGTTCATTCCAGTTTCTTGCAGTTTCCGTAAATGTTGCAGTTTCTCCAGTGCAGATATTGGCCTACACTATCATGCTGTGTTTTACGTTAAGCTGTACAACTTATTACGAAATGGTCACTCGTTTCTGGATATTTATCACAAATTCTGCATTTCAGGTTAACCCAATTTTTCAGTATGTGTGTCTTAGTTGTTGGCAAGCATTGGTCCTTTGCAATAAGAATAAAAACTTGAGTTTCCGCTTTTAACCTTGCACTAATGATGGGTACGTGGTTTGTCTACATCAGCTTGTTTAGTACGGGCAGAGTATTGTCTATGAAGAGGCTTAACGGTTAGTGTTTTTCGCAAAAATGAAGTGACTTGAAGCAAACATTAGATAAGCGGGAAAAAACAAATGAAGAAAAGTAGTCGATAAAAACAGTGATGGATCTCAAGATCGAAACGATGATAGAAAAATACGAAGGAGAAAAACTAAAAGCCAAAAAGTAAAAAAAAAAAAATCAACTAAAAAGGACGAGTGAGCTGTTTATAATCCGACATTACACCAACGAATTCCTGCGGGCATCTCTGCAAGTTTCAAAAATCGATAGATCAATGGACTTTACTGTAATCTTGGAAAATGTTTACGGCATCTGCCGGCGAAACAATCGCTAATGATTGAACGATAGCAAGCGGCAGGTGAGACAAGTCAGGTAAGGGTGGCTTAACTAATTAGGCCTCCTGACAAACCACCTGATGCTCGTGTTGAGAAGGAAGTAATCCAAATATAATACGTATGCTGAAAATTCAGACATTCTACAGATTCTTATAAATTCAAACAAGAATAGCGATACTATATAAATTGTTAAAATTAGGATTAGCCCTATATGAGAAATCTGCATAAGAGAACACATCCAGATTATTACAGCAAATAAAATATAAGGACAACCGGAACATATTTTTTAATTGCAAACTTATTCTATCTATATTTCTTAGATGAGGTATTGTAACTATTTATCTAGGGTTAACAGTTATTGTCTCTACATATATCCAACTGTAACTGTGCCTCTTACTATGAAAGCCTCTACCTCGAGAGGCTCTTAGGTTTTATACAAAGTGAATATCATTGTAAAAAATTCACTAAGTCGAGTAAAGTTGTTCTGCTTGGCATTTGCGTCAGATGCTCGAATATGAACATGTCAATCTGAGGACAGTGCAGATGATTCGGAAAAGAGTTGGATGAGTTTAATGTTGATTCCGCAGGTGTTTACAAGTTATGGCGACGTTATGCCTCCATTAATTTTCTCACAGAACCTCAAAATCGACACAGAGGCGCACATCAAGTGCCACGAGGTGGTAGTGCTGCCTGGGTTAAGAGGGTGGTTGCTGGAAGACCCTATATCTGTCACCGTGACTCTGCATTTGGAAAATAAGGAAAAGATAATCAGCCAACAACAGTCAATCAAAAACCTGCAAAACTGCTTGGTGGAAAAAATAGCTGTTATTGCTTTCCCAAACCAAAATACATTACTAAATAAACGATCTGAACTCATCTCAAAATGCAAACATAAAAACAAATTTTTACTACGTTACTGAAAATCGAAAACTGAAATGAATAAATACAAATAAAGAAAATAATATAAAAAAGTAAAATAAATTAACTCAAACAAATATTAAACATATTAACAAACTAATCACGTTAGAATAGATGAAATGGAATAAATAAAAATAAAAAATAAAGTACATGAAAAACAAGAAAAACAATCAACCCCAATAAGTAAATAAAGTAAATAATAATAAACAAATTAACAAACCATCTCACCAAAATAAACGTCAGAATAAACTACAACAACCTATCCAAAGATTGGACGTTAAAAATCTATAACAGCTATATATCGATAAAAAAATATCAATACCTTAATCAAAAATCGAAAAACAAATAGAATAAATAAGAAATATACAAAATAAATATAAGTAAATAAATAAAAACACAAATAGAAATTAATCCAAATAAATAAATAAATAATAAACCCCCGCTAAAATAACCGTTAGAACTAATAAAAATAAGCATAAATAAGTTAAAACAAGTAAAAATCATTAATTCAAATAGATAAATTAAAAACTGTTCACCCACCAAATTAACAAAATAGACTACGGCAAGAAATCTTACCGACAAGGCTGAATTATTCAACCAGTTCGAAGTCCTGACCTCCTCTACCGACAAGGCTGAATGCTTTGCTCGGAAATTTTCATTCAACTCGACGCTCGACTCTTCCAGTGTACCCATACCCGACTTCCCTCTTAGAACTGAGGCCATATTGAGTGGGCTAAACATAACCCCATCTTTGGTACTGGGCGTTATCTCCAATTTAGACCCCAACAAGGCTAGTGGTGGAGACGGGATACCAGCCATTGTCTTGAAGAAATGCGCGCCTGAACTGACGCCCGCCCTTTCTAAACTATACAACTACTGCCTCAAGGAATCTTGTTTTCCTAACTGCTGGAAGTCCTCTTCGATCTTTCCTGTCTTCAAGAACTCCGGCGACCCCTCTGACCCTTCCAAGTACCGTCCTATGAGTCTCCTTCTCCTCTTCGGCAAAGTCTTCGAAGCCCTAATCAATACCGGGGTGGTTAACCACCTCACATCCCATAATCTGCTCTCAGACAAGCAATATGGTTTCCGCTTTGCCCGATCTACAGCTGATGTGCTTACGGCCATCACTGAAATTGTCTACCGAGCACTTCAAAATAACGGGAAAGTCCGTGCCTTGGCACTAGACATCTCCAAAGCATTTGATAGGATTTGGCATGCCGGCCTTCTTCGCAAGCTCGAGGGTTATGGCATTACGCGTCGATTGTTTGACCTAATACAATCATTCCTGTCAAACCGTGAATTGAAGGTCGTTCTCAACGGATTCTCCTCCAGTTCCTATGCCACGAACGCAGGTGTTCCTCAAGGCTCCATCCTAGGCCCCACTCTATTCCTTATCTACATAAATGACCTTCCTGACGCCATAAATTCCCAAGTTGGCATCTACGCGGATGACACCACAATTTATTGCTGCCTCAAAAACAAATCTAGTGTCACTGACAAAACTAAACTGGTCGTGCGTGTCGAAAAGGACCTTCAATCGGTTGTGAACTGGGGCAAGAATTGGCTGGTCAACTTCAACGCTTCGAAGACAAAACTGCTCTCTATTAATCACCACAGAGATCATTCCCTGCCCTCCATTAGAATGTCTGACGCTCAACTTCTCAAGAGCAACTCTCTGCGTCTGCTCGGTCTCACGATGACTGCTGACCTGAGATGGAATAAATACATTGAGTCAATTGCTTCGTCCACCGCAAAGAAAGTTGGCTCCCTGTGCAGCGCCAGGAAATTTTTCTCCCCGGAATCGATCCTCCAGATCTACAAATCAACAATTCGCCCTTGCATGAAGTATTGCTACCATATATGGTCTGGTGCCCCTTCTGTTTGCCTTGGGGTTCTTGATAGGCTCCAGAGGCGGATATGCAATGTAGTTGGCCCTGCACTGGCATCTTGTCTACAGTCACTTTCTCACAGACGCGCCATCGCCTCCCTCTGTCTGTTCTACAAATACTTTCATGGAAATTGCTCCGAGGAGCTGCATTCGCTGGTTCCCAGACGTCATGAGTTCAAGCGCCATACGAGGCTGGCATCCCGCTCTCACCCCTTAACTGTCGAAACTCCTAAATGTAGCCGTCTCTTCTACTCCAATAACTTCATGTCTCGCACCTCTCGCCTGTGGAATTCCCTTCCCTATTCAAGTTTCTCTGAGAGCTATAATCTCCAGCTATTCAAGTGTAATGTCAGTCGACATCTCCAGTTAACTTGATCTCTCCACTACCCTTCTCCTCATCCTTTCTTCTATCACTCTTATCTGATCTTCCTCTAAATTTTCTGTAAGTCCTTGCGTCCTAGTGGCTCTCCGCCTTGCTTGGGGTGAAATGCTAAAAAAAAACAAAAAAAAAAAACTATTAAATATGCGACCTAAGCAAATCCGCCGCAAAATTTTATACTACGTTAATGAAACATCAAAAAACGAAAAGAATAATTAATACAAAATGGAAATGAAAAACGAGTAAAATAAATTAACGCAAACAAATACAAAAATTAAGAAGCAAAAAAGCCACTGCCCCAAAAAAACCGCCAGAATAGATTCGACACAATGCGCCACTGAGCCATATATATAAATAATCGAGGAAAAATCCAGCATTCCCGGCCAGACGATTGCGTCTACCATGAAACAGCCTGTCGCCTCTGAGTGTTGACTTCAATGTTCACTTTTATATTTATATTTACATACGCTCTATGTCTGATATTGAGCACTTTATCCCATAAATATAGCACACCCTAAAACTATATTTCTTCATATATATATAGGTGTGTGTGTTAGAGAGAATGAGGGAGAGAGAGAGAGAGAGAGAGTGTTTGTGTGTGTATTTATAGGAAGTAAGATGAATGCAAATGCATCCCTTGATGACGAAATAACAAATCGAATCTCCAAATCTACAAATGCATTTCGGATGCTTCGCCCCCTGCCTATAGAATTAGAGAGGTATCAAATTAGACACCAAAATAAGGGTTTATAGATCAGCCGTTTTACGACACTGTTGTACGGCTCAGAATATTGGACACCATTTTAAGTTCTTTATCAACTAGCTGGATATTCTCCACAAAAGTTGTCTCCGCGCAATCAGTCGCTGTACTTCTAACAATACTGTTCAACACAGAGCTGATTTTCTTGCAAAAAATGCATTGTTTGAATTTACATTCTCTTGCTGATCTGGTCATGTTGCATGAATGCGTGATAACAGACTACTCAAGGTCCTCATATATAGCTAGCTTAAAATTTGACAAAGAGTGTTGGACGGCCGTGTCTCAGGTATAAAGACAAGCTAAGGAGTAACCTCTCAGCTGTCAATGTGCCTCATACTAACTTCGTGCGAGATGCCCTGGATAGAAACATCTGGATATACTTGTGCCAGAGTGGTATGAGAAATGTGTGTAATTAGTAGTAATGACCGACTAAGAGACAAAAGACAATGGCGAGAAGCGTCAGCAAATATTCCCGTCGCTGTTACCCTATATGCTTTTCACGAACGGGACTGAAGTGTCACGTACGACACAAAAATAGAAACTAAATGAGGTTTTCGGATCCACATACGTCGAAATCGACGGGAGAATCCATCATACAGTGTAACCCGGATATAAAAGACCCGGATATAAGAGAAACCTGGATATAAGAGAGATTGTCTCTGGTCCCAAATTAGAGCCTGTGTTAATGTAAACAAAATAGACCAAACCCGGATATAAGATACTTCTTCTCCGGTCCCGACAACTCTCTTATATCCTGGTTACACTGTATATATTTTTTAAAATTTCAAAAATATATTAATATAAATATATTTTTACTTACATAAATCGATCGTGTCATTTTTCAGCCTATTTTTAATTTTCTTTAATCCAGTGTGGTTTAATATAATTTTTGGCTAAATTATGTCTTCGATCGTAAAAGAACTACATATTACCATTTTGTTTTCCCGAATTATTTGTGAATGGTAGAATTTACCTTTTAAGCTCTTCCTGTTTGCATTCTTCGTCACAGTGGAAACCAAAGATATGTAATGTTTTTACATTTTTTTATATTCTCTAAGCAATAGTTTACAATTTTCGACTCTTTGCTTCACGATTATTTTTCTCAATCTTCGTTGCTGTGCATAAAGTTATTATTTATTTTCTCATCAATCATTTCAGCACTAAATTTCTTCTTTGAGAATATTTTCTTTTTTCTTTTGATTCTCATTCTGATACTTTTAAAACCATCTACGGCCCTTGTTTTATTTCTTTTCTTTTTTTAATGCAAACGAGATTGTATTGCTGTTTTATGGAACAAATGGAAATTAAGATAAGAAAGTGACTCCAGGCAAAAGGTCAAATGAAATAGTTTACGGAAAAACATTTCAAAGTATAGCTAAACAAAAATATAGTCGAGATGATAGTTAAGAACCACCCAAAAATCTTGGAATATATATATATATATATATATATATATATATATATATATATATATATATATATATATATATATATATATATATAACTAAAAGAAAAGTGAAAATAAAATAAAGAGATCAGACATATCCAACAAGCGACGATAAATCTTCTTTGGAAACATCATGTCATGTTCGAAATACAATGAAGAGGGGATCATAAGACCCTACTCATATCCAGGAAGTGAACTATATTTGCTATTCCAAGCGTCAATGGCAAAATGTCATCATTTATTTTGTCGTCTATTCTATTTCTACTTTATAAAGTATAAAATAATCCCAAAAAATAATAATATAAATCATTTTATTATTTCTGACGTAGAAATACTGAAAAGAAAGACAACCCGTTAACTTCAAACACAAAGAATTTGGTTGGTATAAGGATAAAAGAAACTCCTATGGAAATTTAAATATATATATATATATATATATATATATATATATATATATATATATATATATATATATATATATATATATGTATAGATATATATATATATATATATATATATATATATATATATAAAAGTGAACATAGAAGTCAAAACTTAGAGGCGACAGTCTGTTTCATGCTATATGCAATCGTCAGGCCTGACGATTGCATATAGCATGAAACAGATTGTCGCCTCTAAGTGATGACTTCTATGTTCACTTTTATATTTACACACGCTCTATCTCTGATATTGAGCACTTTATTCCATAAATATAGCACACCTTTATATATATATATAAAGATATATATAGATATATATATATATTAATTTATATATATATATGTAAATTAAGATTGATTTGAATAAACATAATTAATACATCTAGTCTGGACGAAACCTCAACAGAATGCAGAAAGCTCCGGACGTCAGTTTCATCCTATATTGCGGACTCATCAGCAGGAACGTTATGATATGAAGCAAGCGTCATGTCGAGTCTGGTTTCTCAGTCACCGAAAAATGGTCAGATTTGAATCAGACCTGGAAACAGTAATATAAAAAGTGCTCAAAACATGTGTGAAAAAAATAAAATAAAAATAACAGGTATAGCTAAACTTTAAAATCAAGAGGTCAGATAGGATTCGTGACAATGGTTTCGACCTCACAGCCTCATCAGGCTAATTCTATCAATTGATATAATTAGCCTGATGATACAGAAAGGTCGAAACCAAGGTTGAGTATTCTATCTGAACTGCTAATGTTTAAAGTTTTATATATATATATATATATATATATATATATATATATATATATATATATATATATTGAAGTCCAAAATATCACATATATGATTACACAAACACACGTGTATAAATATATATAAAAAATACATATGTATATATGTTTGTTCACACATGCACCAACACACACACACATACGCACACCCACCCACCCACACGCATATATATATATATATATATATATATATATATATATATATATATATATATATATATATAAGATAGATTCTGGAGAGAGAAATATTCTAGTATGTCATTGAATCAAGTTGTGTTTCATCTCTCTCTCTATATATATATATATGTGTGTGTGTGTGTGTGTGTGTGTTACTTCATACACACATGCACTTACACAAACAAACACACACACAACACGCATATATATATATGTGTGTGTGTATTAGCAGAAATAAACATTGTTGATTGGGTTTAGAAGAAGCTGCCAGATTTGTACTATGTTTTTGAAAGATACAGATTAGAGATTATTGAGCATATAATATAATAATAATAAACTGATAACATTCATGTTCGTGAATATAGACATATCCATCCAGGTAACGCAAATGTAAGGACTGCCAGTTTTAATTTAGAACAAAGAGGTGCTTCCTCCAGACCAATATCATTTTGGTTGCATAAAAACTTCTGGTCTGTGATCTCTATATTTTGGTTTAAAAACGAAGCAATTATCACATATATAACTAAATAAAAGATGGAGGAAAACTATAAACTTCTTACAATATTTATTTAAGTATTGCAACAATTATCAATAAAAAAATCTACCATTATAGTAATGCTTATTTTCAGTCTAATTATATCAAGTTGCCTGGTAGCTGCATTCCGTCGAGTATCTAAGCTACGTCTCATTTCAGTTTCTTCTAGAGTTTCAGATTGTCTAGCAGTTGCAATCTGCTGAGTATCCATGCTACGTCTCATATCAGTTTCTTCTAGAATTGCAGATTGTCTGGCAGTTGCAATCCGCTGAGTATCCATGCTAAGATTCATTTAATTTTCTTCTAGGTTTTTAGATTATCTGACAATTGCAATCCGCTGAGTATCCATGCTACGTCTCTTTTCAGTTTCGTAAAGAGTTTCTGCAGTCCATTGAGCATTTAATGTACGTCTTCTGCCAGATTTTTCGTCTTACTACTTACTTTGTCTTAGATCAACTTTTTCTTGACTTTGTGACGCACGCTAACCTCTCTACTGTCCTGCGTCTTTCTCTTGCTCAGCTAATCTTCAGTTTCTTCTGCTCTTTCTATTTTCCTCCGCTTAAGATTACTTAGGTTTCTTTTTGGGAAACATTGTAGTAAGGGTGTTGACTGATTATTATTTTCAATAGTGAAGCGGCAGAAGAGACATCTGAAAGATATAGAGTTGTTTATAATAGTTTTGTCAATTATATGTACAACGACTTTATCAAGAATTCAAATAAATTTTAAAGTAGTATATTAATAAATTTGTAGTTATTGTATAGTTTCAAGTGATGCCTCCTTAGTCCAAAAGAGACAAAATTTATGGAAAAAATACACAAGGATCCATATTGATTGGACCATTATATAAGATTGAAGATATTGTGTAGATTATAAGAAACTAAGTTTGAATGCAAAAATGAAAGGACTATAAAAAGATAGTATGATTTAAATTTCATTTGAATCCATGGAAACAATTATTTTGAGGTGGGCATTTCTGGAATCCTGCAAAGGTCTCCTTCTTTTAAATAAATTAAATGTATATACTCTATGTCATTAGGTGTCATACATAGAATCTCTTTCAAATTTTGTAAGATTCTATCAAATGGTAGATTTTTCGGGAGCTAAGATCCCCCACACGACCTCCTCGGGCTCTATATATGTGCGTTGGGAGTTAGATCCAAATATATCAAAGTTTCTAAAATAGTTCTTTCTAAAAAAAAATACTCGAGTTATGGGCTTCTAAATTTTTCCATATAGGGGTCTTAGCCCCCATTATGGTGTCTTTCTTTCTATTATTGAAATTGGTAGATTTTAGGGGAATAGGAATCATTTAACGTGTAACTTTTTAGAAATTTATCAAATTTTTCTGAAGTTAGAAAGTAAGTAAATCAATTTCTAAAAAGTAATCGCTTGATAATGAAACGGAACTTTGTATTTTAAGTTTAATTTTTATGTTTGAATTTAAATTGAAGTTTCAGTTTTGAAACATGGGATTTCGGTGTGGCGATGATAATATATATAATTAAAACAATTACAATATTATGAGTGATTGTTGAGTCGAGCATTGATTTTTAAAAATAAAAAAATAAATGCTAAGAACTCTGAATTATAAATCTCATTGTTCGTTCATGTTATTTCAATATATATATACATACATACATACAGACACACACACACACATATATATATATATATATATATAAGTGAACATTGAAGTCAACACTCAGAGGAGACAGGCTGTTTCATGCAGGTCGCAATCGTCAGGCGGCCTGACGATTGCTTGTTGACTTCAATGTTCACTTTTATATTTATATTTACATACGCTCTATCTCTGAAATTTAGCACTTTATCCCATAAATATAGCACACCTTAAAACTATATATATATATATATATATATATATATATATATATATATATGCATATATATTTATGTTTACACACACACACACATATATATATATATATATATATATATATATATATATATATAACAGTAACACATATAGTGGTGGTGTTGATAAGATAAAACTATATATATATATATATATATATATATATATATATATGCATATATATTTATGTTTACACACACACACACATATATATATATATATATATATATATATATATATATATATATATATACCAGTAACACATATAGTGGTGGTGTTGATAAGATAGTGCTCAAGGCTATCTATTTGCAATCTATTCATTTTGTTTGAGAACATATATTTATGAGCTTGTGGACATAGCTGTCTTTTATGAATAAATATATTTTAGCATGTATAAGGACAAAAGTCTAAATTAGTTTAAGTACGCTCACACAAAAGAACGAATTGTTTGCTTTGAAGTGAAATATAACCCCCCCTCTTTGCTGGGAAGCTGTTATTAGCCAACCGGTTGTCACATCGGATAAAATTGTGATTCTTTTCTGCAATGGATGCGTAGGTTCGAATCCTAAGGACAGTCTCTTATAAGAATTCTCGAGTGAGAAATAGACTATATATATATATATATATATATATATATATATATATATATATATATATATATATATATATATATATAGTTGAATTCCCAGATCAATCAAAAAAAAAATCTCTTACTATAAAGGTAATTTACATTAACCAAAAAAAAAAAAGGCTTACACAGAAGCGTCTATCTTTTTAAATTTGGATTTTTTAATGTAACTTTTACAACAAGAATATTTCGATTTCATTTTTGCCTTGAAAAAGTCGGAAGACGAAACGCGTCGGCAAAATCTAAGATCTTTTTTACAATTGTCATTTTATACCAATCTGTCTTGTCCACAGAGTTGATCTGGGAATTTAACTATATTGTTGACATGGAAAAAAAAATCTCTTACTATAAAGGTAATTTACATTAACCAGAAAAAAAGGCTTAGACAGAAGCGTCTATCTTTTTAAATTTGGATTTTTTTAATGTAACTATAACAAGAACATGACTGTAAAAACTGTTTTTTCGTTTTCTCTCACTTTTCTGTCAAGTTCATCCAATGCTAATTCTGGTGGTGCCTTCAAACATTTGAACTGTATTTTATATATACTGTTTTGATCTTGATAAATTCTTTTAAAATCATGATTCAAGACTTCGCGCTGGTATGAGAATTCATGACTCTTCAAGGACTATTACAGTAAGTTTGTCCTGACCAAATTACATATTGCTTTCGCATTGAGTTATTCTGTAATATAAGGAACATGCGGCTGTAAATATTTACACAAAAAGGCTTATATTATTCGTCAAATGTGTATCGTTCTCCATTTGCTACAACAAATAAATAATGTAATCAAATCCGCGGGAAAAAAAAAGGGATAAAAGTTAATCATCTATAGAAGATGAAAACGAGGTTGATGAGTTAAAAGTCAGATACAAACAAACAATAAAAACTCCAAACGTGTTGGTGTTAAACTATACGGTGGTGAGTTGGTAAATTCGGGGCAAACGAAATTGAATGGAAAAGCCAAAAAGCGCGAAATACAATAAAAAAAAGTAACAAAATTACGAAATTACTCTAACCGTCGTCCGCCAACACATCAAAAACTAGGATATATGTTCATAATTATAAAATTGGATAATGAATAAGTAATTAGATGACAAAAGCGGCACCTTCGCCGTCGAAGCGGGCTTCTAATTAATTTAGTGTATGGTTGATTGGATTTGCATCTGCTGATACACCATGCAGAAATTGGTTTTTCCCCTACTTTCAAACACTTTGCTCACATAGAAATAAATCAGTTGTACGCATATTTGTTCCTTTTGTGATGGCAGGATGGGTTTCTGTTGAAAATTCGATGTTATTAGAAATGAGCGCAAAAACTGACAACATTCTTTGATCAGACTGGTTGTTTTTTGTTTTTTTTCGTATTTATTTTTCTATTCACTATGAACAAAGACAGTAGGCCGGCAGTCTCAGACATGTTTATACATGTATAAAGGACAGTATAAAAAGGCAATGATATGTCAATGTAACAGGTTCGTAAGAGATCTCGAAAAGTGGTCTTAACTACATCCATGCATTTTTTTTTTTTTTTTGCATGGTTACGTCCGCGCACATCAAGTCACGTTGCACGATTTCTCGTTCTCCTCAATTGCAACTTGGTCGTGTGCAAGACCGAATTTAAGCATGATAGTTTTTAAAAATTTCACCCAAAGCAAGGCAATAAAGCCGCTAGGATACAACGAATTACTTTTTTTAGAGAATGAGAAAATATACTATTAAGGAGAGAAGACAATAAAAGAACAAGTATTATGAAACAGAAGATAACGACTGACATTGCATTTAATTTTTTGAAGATTAAAGTTGACTGGGAAGCAAGAAGCCGGAAGAGTGTTCCAAAAGTGAGACGTGCTAAAGAAGAAATTGTTAGCATAGAACCTGCTGTTACATCTAGTCATTTCCCCTGTAAAATGATGAGGCCTTGCCTTCAATCTAGTACTGCTTTTAAATTCATAAAATCTACGTACTATAGGAGAAGGTTCATCAGAACAATTACCCTGAAAGTTGTTATATAGGAATAAAGTGTCTTCGCCGACACTTGAGTTTGAACATGGATCGCCAGGCGATCTCATTATTGAATTAAATGGATCACGTGACCATTGAGGAAACGCCTAAGTAAAAAATATCGTGACGACTAACGATCCCCATTTCTAGTCTATCCTCTATTACTATTCGGATCGCAATTGCTATTGTATCCTCTATTACTATTCGGATCACTATTTCTAGTCTATCCTCTATACTATACGGATCGGTATTTCTATTCTATCCTCTATTACTAATCGGATCACCATTTCTAGGCTATACAATTTCTCTACTCTATTCACTATACTGTTTCTCTATTCGGCGGTTACTTGTTGATGGAGTATTATCGAGCAAGTACTATTAGTGCGAGTGATATTCGAAGGCGTCTGACACTAGCATTGTTCGACGGCGTTACTATAGTTGTATCTGCAATTAAAAAGTCTCTACTACAACGAGCATTTCGAAAGTGATAAACAGTATTCGGTGGCATTACAAAAGCATCAACGAATGTTTGTTGACATCACAAAAAATATTTATGGTATCCCGAAGGGAAATTATTCAGCTTGACATTATGATCTCTGTAGATCATGACCTGATATACGGGGAGAGGTCAAAGATTAATAATTGTAGTTGGTTCTATTGTTTGACCATCATGTTTGCTACATGTCGTTTTTCGTAATAAAGTCCTTACAAAGGAATGAAAAGTTGAAGACAGAATGTTGAGAGATTCATTTTTTTTATGGGTTATCAACACTTTGTGGTTTGTTTAAAGCCAAAAACTATTTTGGG
This sequence comes from Acanthosepion lycidas, assembly GCA_963932145.1. Taxonomy (NCBI): domain Eukaryota; kingdom Metazoa; phylum Mollusca; class Cephalopoda; order Sepiida; family Sepiidae; genus Acanthosepion; species Acanthosepion lycidas. The sequence goes on along the minus strand of OZ010593.1, from coordinate 33,751,447 downwards.
TTGTAAGAATTTTTTTTTTGCTAGTGAATATTGCCTTGGCAATTTTTTAGAAATAAGAATGATTTTTACAGATACAGTTTCTACTATTTTACCAATAGCTGGGTTGAGAGAAGCGATTGATTCATACCTTTGCCAAGGATATTTGCGCGTAAGCGAATGTAACGAACTCGACTGGAATTCGAACTCGGTTCTCCGATTTTCCATTCCAAGCCAATATCCATTATATAACATTCAGACAGACGCACAGGCACACACATTTTTTAAGACAGTAAACAATAGAGTATTTAACTAAACAGCTTATAAAATACTATCAGTAGAGCCGGGTGTTGTCCGGGGATGTAACAGTAAGAGATAGATCAAGTATCTACCATCATAAAGACTGAAAAATAAAATTGACAAAGATTATTGTTTAAGGTTGACGGACACGCATCTCTTAATTAGTTTTTTTTTTTTTGTTTTTTTTACGAATTGGTCAAACCCAAACTCAAACAAAAACATTGTTTTAAATCGATTGAATAGAATTTTATTATAAATAATTGTCTTGTAAATGGAATTTTTAAAGCATTCTGAATGTAAAAATAAAGAAAAAAGTGTGCAAGACAATAAGAAACACTACCTGCCAAAAAAAAGTGAAGTTTTGTTGAAATCCGTTGAAAAATGTAGGTAATCCGATCCCATATATAAACGAACACACACACTCACAAACAACCTGGGTTTTATAATAAGTATAACTCGATATGAGTTGTCCCCCTTTCATTCTCGTGATGCCTCTTAATCGTGTTTTCAAATTGATTTAGTGCAAAATCAATTGTGTTTTTCCAATTTTTGGCGCTGTCGAAACCACCGCAAGCTAATTTTACGGAGTCCTGTGAAGTTTTGTTGAAATCGGTTGAAAAATGTAGGAAATCCGATCCAATATATAAACCTACAGACACACACACACACACACAACCTGGCTTTTATAATAAGTATGATCTGGTATTCAGCACACATATGTGCATATGTTTAGGGCTTAGTCGCTGTATAGTGATAAGTGTCATTATAGGAGGGAAATAATTGTACAATGATTGATTCGTTTTCTACGGTTTACCAACCCTTTGCAGATAATTTAAAGCCAGAGTATATTTCTTACATTATAAGATTTTTTTTTTGCTAATTCGCGTACAGCTGAGGGAGAAGTGGATTTATACATCTGTGTGAATATAAAAAAACCTAACTGTGTATCTGTGTAAATATAAGAAACCTAACTGAAATTAGAACTCGCCTCTCCAATTAACAATTTCGTGTCAGAATTATGAGTGTAATCAAGCAGCTCAAAGAAACAGTCACGCACAGCACCTTATTGAAACCAAGTGTCCCAGACCATTGTCCTGTTAAAACAAGATCCCTTTTATCAATTTTCATGAATGTTTGATCTTTATAGTTTTTTTCCTTACTGCCATAGCAAGTTGTCATAGTGGCAATGTTTGTCTTTTTACTTACACTCCTACTGTCTGTTCTGCCATCCATTTACACAAGCTCATTTGGTAAATTACTCACTGTTTCCATCTGTCCCTCTTATTGTGCAGTCATAAAGTAAACTACTTATATTGTTCATTTTAGAATTAATGACGTTGGAGTATTTAGTCTTTAAACAATGGACATTATAAGCTGGCATTTTGGCTTAAGAAATAGAGAAAAAGAGAGAGGGACAAAACTTTTATATTAATATCAAATACTTAGCAATCATGAGACTAAATTTTTTATAGAAGTAGCAGTTTCAGTATGTAAAAACTCTTTCACAAACCAAACAATTGAAAAGTATATCAAAACACAATTCCTCTTGCATCCCAAAGAATTGAGACCATCATATTCCCTTCAGATGAAATGACTTTGGCATTCTTTGGAGCAGGTTCGGAAGAGTGTTTCTACTTGCTTGGATTATCTCTCTGTCTCTGGCTTAAAGTGATGAACCCAACAGTCTTCCTGGATTAAGAAACGTTCAAAGAAAACCAGATGGATATGCCTCAAACAATTTCAGTTTTTTTTTCTCGTGATGTGATCAGCTTGGTGCAATTTTGATCAGGTGTCAGAAGACGCTACACCCACACAACAGAAACCATGAACATACTAATTTCCCTTCAGAGAATATTCTCAACTCTCTCACGGAATATACTAATAGTAATAGATATTTGATTTATAGTCTATCGCCTGTCATCCATCACAATGCGGTGAAAATGATCAATGTTTTCTTTGGTGGTTATAGTTGCAGAACGTCCTGATCATGGGTCAACTTCGAAAATCTCCCGCCATTCCTAGTTTCAGGTACCTACATTTGCACTGTTCATAAAGCTGAAGCGTCATCCCCTAATGTAGTAAACAGGTCACTATTAATGTCTTTGGGAGTTAAATCCTTTTTGCAGATACTTGCTAACACGACGATGCCAAATACTATCTATTTTCTAGTTACTATTGAAGACGCCTTTGAACAGTCAGATATCCGTATATTTCATAGGAATCTATATAGATATTAAGAATAAGAGTTGAAATAAATGCATGCAAGATTTCAAAGATCTAACATCATTCCTTCATAGTCTCCCACCATCGAATTTGCCTTTTATGGTAGAATGTATACATATCTTTATATTATCTCTTTTGCTTTTCTAATATAGTTATTAACGGAGAGTCCTCAGGGGACCTGGCCGTCAACGCAGACGTTCCATAGCGGTCACTTCTTAGACAAATCATCTTTTTAATTTGCATAAATTATCTGTCTAATATACATAGATCATTTGTAAAAATCTATGCCAATGATATGATATACGGGTGCACCTCTAAAAATAATGATGATCAGAGATTGGTAGCTGATCTCTCATTCGATCTAGTACTAATTGCTCAGTGGGGAAAACTGGCTGTTTACATTTAATTCCACGAAAACAGAACTAGTTGCATTCCATCATCACCGACAGGACTCCGAACTACTGCCAGTCACGATGAACGAATGTCACCTCGAGGAGGTTCGGTGCCTTGAGGAACTATTAGGTCTTAAACTTACACCTGGTCTCAAGTTGAACTTGTACATACGATCCATCGCTAAAGAGGTAGAAAAAATGGTCGACTTCCCTCCAGTAAGTACCTGAACCCCATGCTATTTTCTACCTTTATGTTATGGTGTAGAACTATAGAAAGATAACACGGACCCGGATATAAGGTTAAATAGTAGATTCTTGGAAACGTAGTACAAAGGTAAGTGTGGTCTGGAGAGTACTTTCTCTCACTGCTGTCCTGACTCACTCATTCACTCACTCTATGGCTACAAGTTGGTGACCCTTACTTGGTGACTCCCTTTACTCAGAGTTGGTAGCCATATTATATAGGTATGGAAGAGTCCATTTGTAGGTAGGTAGCCACAATATTTTACAAGAGCCAATGATACAAGGATATACGAGTACACCTCTAAACATCTTGATGATCAGAGATTGGCTTCTGATCTCTCATCCGATCTAGCACTAATTCCTTATTGGGGGGAAACTGGCTGGTTATATTCCACCATCGCGAATCAGACTTTGAACTACTACCAGTCATGATGAACGGATGTTACTTTAAGAAGGCTCTCTACTTTCAGAGACTATTGGGCCTTAAACACACCCATGACCTCATGAGGAACTCATATATTTGATCCATCGTTAAGAGAAAGGAAAAATGGTCAGCTTCTCTCCATTACATACCTGACTCTTCGTGCTATCTTCTAACTTTACAAGAGCAATATCAGACCGTGAATGGAGTACTGTTGTCACATTTGGGCGGGACCTGCCCATTCATCACTTGCTAGTCTCGATAGAGTTCAAAACTGCCTCCGAAACCTTGTGGATGACAAATTACTTTTCATCCTCCAACCTCTCTCTCTCACAGACTGGATGTAACAAACCTCTCACTTTTCTATCGCTATTTCCACGATAAGTGGTCGGACGAACTAAAACCCTAGGCCTATCACGCCTATCACGCCATGCTACGTACATTGTAGCAAATCACCCATATTATCTCTGTATTCCATAGGGGAGAAGTTCCACTCAAACAGCTTCTTTCTGCGAACAACTGCTCTATGGAACGGACTCTCCCAATAGTATGTTTACCCGATCATATATTTAACCTCTAGTGTAGGGTCCATCGTTATGTTACCATCCGTTCCGTATAAACTGCTTCTTAATGTAACACACTACTTCGACTAGCCCCCGGGCCTTGTACTGAGTGAACATCACTGTAAAAAACAATCAAAAACAATCCTAGAAATATAAATAATGCTGAAGTATCTACACTTTTTACATTGTTCAGAATGTTGTTATCATCTTTGGTGTAATATTCACGACGTTTCAACCATTGTACTCTTCAGCCTTCTGCATGTGATAAGAAATTCAAAACGAACCCTTTATTTCGACTACCAGGGTAGATTGTTCTATTCCCACATGCTATACCTCTTCCAGATATTTGAGTTTCAGGTTCAGTTATCTCCCTTTAGTAATTCAACTTTCCAAGTTTTTGTTCACTTCTGCTATGGCCAGGTATTGAACTCACAACTCATTGGGTCAAGTCACTGGATTACTTCGACGAACGCTTATATCCACATGGTGCAGTGGATAAAATCGGTGATTGAGGCAATCCAGTGACTTGACCCAAAGAGTTATGGCCGAAGCAGACGTGAATAAAAGATGTTGGAGAGTTTATTTACTAAAGAGAATTTACTGAAACGCCGTGAATATGACGACAAAGAGGAGGACAACAATCCGAAAAATATACATAGCGTAAATACCTGATCTCAGAAATATAGACAAGTTGTGTTGGACTAATTACACAATTGTTTCTCTTCTGTATTTATAGGAAAGTTTTAATTAATATATATCAATTCATTTCTAAATTTAGATAACCGTAAAAAAACATCATTTTTATACTGAACAATTTTTAGATTCGAAGACATCCCCCCCCACTTTATCCGCCATGCGTATTTTCCATTACGTTTAGTGCAATAGTATTTGGTTAAAGGCAACGCTTAAAATCTTGCAAAAAACTTGGGAGAAGAATACGTTGTTCGGTGTCCACAGTTGACCTTGACTCAGTCGGTAAATTTTCCTACTGTCGCCGGCAATTATCTTCGTTAATCGACGCTACCGGCAGTGACCTTGATAACCACGACTTTGGCCAGAAATCAAATTTCCGCATTTTTAAGCAATTCTATCCATCCAGCAACACATACACCACTTGTGTCTTGTACTGTTCTGTCTCTCCTTATCTGCAGACCTGTCGTTTCAGATTAAAAATCATCAGAGGTTGAGTGTAATACCTTTGTACATTTAACTGAATCGCGATTCTTAAATCAACACTTATTTGACACAACGTTAAGGAGGCGAGAGGCAGCGAGGGAGAAAAAGAGACAAAAGCTAAAAGGAAAAAAAAAAAGAATGGGAGAGAAGGGAAAAGAAAAAAAATTTCGAGGAGAGAAATAAAAAGGAAAGACGTAATATAAAAAAAAAGGTAAAAGAAAAAAGAGGACAAAAGAGTAGGGAAAAATAGAAACACGCAGAGAAGAAGAAGAAGAACAACAACAAAAACAACAACAACAACAACAACAAATATATGATAAAGACGTGGACAAAAATAAGAAAATGAAAGTAGAAAGAAAGAAAGAAAGAAAGAACGAAAGAAAGAAAGAAAGAAAGAAAGAATGACATCAAGACAGAAGGAACGGAAGGGAGAGAAAAAGCAGGAAAAATGCGGGTAGCAGAGCTCTGAGAAAACAAAGAAAGAAAGAAAGGAATAACGAAAGAAAGAAAGAAAGAAAGAAAGAAAGAAAGAAAGAATGACATCAAGACAGAAGGAACGGAAGGGAGAGAAAAAGCAGGAAAAATGCGGGTAGCAGAGCTCTGAGAAAACAAAGAAAGAAAGAAAGGAATAACGAAAGAAAGAAAGAAAGAAAGAAAGAAAGAAAGAAAGAAAGAAAGAAAGAATGACATCAAGACAGAAGGAACGGAAGGGAGAGAAAAAGCAGGAAAAATGCGGGTAGCAGAGCTCTGAGAAAACAAAGAAAGAAAGAAAGGAATAACGAAAGAAAGAAAGAAAGAAAGAAAGAAAGAAATAAAGAAAGAAAGAAAGAATGACATCAAGACAGAAGGAACGGAAGGGAGAGAAAAAGCAGGAAAAATGCGGGTAGCAGAGCTCTGAGAAAACAAAGAAAGAAAGAAAGGAATAACGAAAGAAAGAAAGAAAGAAAGAAAGAAAGAAAGAAAGAAAGAAAGAAAGAATGACATCAAGACAGAAGGAACGGAAGGGAGAGAAAAAGCAGGAAAAATGCGGGTAGCAGAGCTCTGAGAAAACAAAGAAAGAAAGAAAGGAATAACGAAAGAAAGAAAGAAAGAAAGAAAGAAAGAAAGAAAGAAAGAAAGAAAGAAAGAAAGAAAGAATGACATCAAGACAGAAGGAACGGAAGGGAGAGAAAAAGCAGGAAAAATGCGGGTAGCAGAGCTCTGAGAAAACAAAGAAAGAAAGAAAGGAATAACGAAAGAAAGAAAGAAAGAAAGAAAGAAAGAAAGAAAGAAAGAAAGAAAGAAAGAAAGAATGACATCAAGACAGAAGGAACGGAAGGGAGAGAAAAAGCAGGAAAAATGCGGGTAGCAGAGCTCTGAGAAAACAAAGAAAGAAAGAAAGGAATAACGAAAGAAAGAAAGAAAGAAAGAAAGAAAGAAAGAAAGAAAGAAAGAAAGAATGACATCAAGACAGAAGGAACGGAAGGGAGAGAAAAAGCAGGAAAAATGCGGGTAGCAGAGCTCTGAGAAAACAAAGAAAGAAAGAAAGGAATAACGAAAGAAAGAAAGAAAGAAAGAAAGAAAGAAAGAAAGAAAGAAAGAAAGAAAGAAAGAAAGAAAGAAAGAATGACATCAAGACAGAAGGAACGGAAGGGAGAGAAAAAGCAGGAAAAATGCGGGTAGCAGAGCTCTGAGAAAACAAAGAAAGAAAGAAAGGAATAACGAAAGAAAGAAAGAAAGAAAGAAAGAAAGAAAGAAAGAAAGAAAGAAAGAAAGAAAGAATGACATCAAGACAGAAGGAACGGAAGGGAGAGAAAAAGCAGGAAAAATGCGGGTAGCAGAGCTCTGAGAAAACAAAGAAAGAAAGAAAGGAATAACGAACGAAAGAAAGAAAGAAAGAAAGAAAGAAAGAAAGAAAGAAAGAATGACATCAAGACAGAAGGAACGGAAGGGAGAGAAAAAGCCAAGAAAGAATGAGGGAAGCAGAGCTCTGATAAATGCGAAGAAAGAAAGAAAGAAGATGGAGTAAAATAAAACGAAGAAAGCGGTTTTGGGAAGAAACTTTAGCAGATAAAGTATGACAAATGGAAGAAATGAAAGTGAAAGACTAACTCAAATCACAATGAAGGAGAAAAAAGAAGGAAAAGAAACCGAAAGGTATAAAAGTTTGTAAAAAGAAGAAAAATGCCTATTTCCCTTTCTTTAAACTCTTCTTTCTCCTGCATTTCTCCATTTTGTATCTACTTCCTTACACTATTCCATTTCTGTTTTCTTTTTGCTTATTTTTACTCATTTTCTTTCTGCCTTATTTTTTCTTTCTTTATATGGATCTTTTCATTTTTCATTCTCTCCACCTTTTCATCCTGTTATTCTTCTTCATATTTTTCTTTTCTGCCTTAGCTATTTAGTTATATGACTTCTATTCAATCTCAATTTTACCTCTTGTTCCTTCTGATATTATAATCCGCCATTTTTTTTCCGTTTCTCTATCTAGATATAATTTTCCTTTTCTGTATTCATTTCATCATTTTAACAGATACTTTTCTAATGCTCTCTTTATTTTCTTTCATTTTTTGTGTTGTATTACTTTTCTTTGCTTCTGTTTTCTTTGTACATTTTCTTTCTTTCTTTCTTTCTTTCTTTCTTTCTTTCTTTCTTCGTCTCTCCACCCAGTTTCATTTCCGCCATATTTACGTTCATCAGTTTCTCTAACACATATTTTATTAAGATTTTTTTCGTTATAATATTTTCTTCCTTTACTTTTTGTTGCTATTCTCTTCTCATGTCAATTCAAATATTACATAGCCTCAAGCTTTACAATACGTAATTTTGGGGTAACTTTTATTAGCATTTTTTCCCGCTTGGAATGCCCCGATGACTGTTTATTTCTGAATCTTATGTCATCATTCTTCACTGGCTTTACTTGTTATCTTTTTTTTTTGTCTATTTTTTTAAATCTAAACCGTGGATATATTATTAAAAGTCCTTATTATTTTAATAAGGCGGTTATTTGCGATGTTAGGCCTAGAGTAACTGGAGGTAAAGCTACTTCAGTATATCATCATAATAACAACGTTTTCCTTATAGATAAAGACTGGGTTTGGAAAAGATATTCTTGAATTTTTTCTCTCTTTTCGCCACCACTTTGTCATTGCTTCTGTTATTTATTTTATTTCAATTTTCAAACTTGTAGCAGCTGACGTCTCTTGTTAGAGATCAAGCGACAACAGTTCTTCTGCATAATCTTGAATTCACATCGGTTTTCTTGATAGTTTTAGTTGCAATATTTCTCTTAATATACCCAAAATTTAAAACAGTTCTAAAGAACGGCTATACTCTTCTTCTTCTTTATGTGCTATGCCTCGCTGGACGTAGGTAATCATGGCTCTCTACAACTTCCTGTCCACTGTAGCTCTTAAATTTTGTCTTTCTGATAGTTCTCCTAACCCTGTTCTGCCATCCATTTATCAAGCTTATTAAGTATATTATGCGTTGTCTTCCTTTGTTCCTCTTGCCTGCTATCTGTCCAGTGAGTATTGAATTTTCCAAGACCTCCTTCCTCATTATATACCCTAGAAATCCCAACTCTCTTTTCTTGATGTGAAGTATTAGTTTCCTTTTTGTTTCTATTTTCTCCAAAAAAATTGTCGTTACTCACATGTTCGGTCCATAGTATTCTCAGCATCCTTCTGTAGAACCATGTTTCTATTGCTTCAAGTCACTTCTTTATCTTTGATGAAATCTTCCAGCATTCACTTCCATACAGAAGAACAGGTTATCACATAGCAGTTTAGTACACGTTTCCTTTTTTCTATCGAAATTTTACTATTTCTTAGTAATCTGCTCAGCTTTTGGAATGCATTCTTTGCTATTCAAATACAGTGTTGTTCTTTCCGTCAACTGTAAAAACAACTCGTACCATTACTAAAATGTTGGATGAATGGCGGGTTTCTTGTACCGCCCCACAAAATGCAAGAGTCAGATCGGACATGTATTTTTCTCATATCGGATCTGGTGTTGCATAGTTATCACTGTTCTACCTTGAATTCAAAAACGATTAGGCGTCCTTTTGGAGGATAAATTATTTCGGTCCGTGTAACCCATTCGTCACAGAAGAAACGTTGTTAGCGACTCACTATCATCATTCCCATGGCAAATGATTAGATGAGCTACAATGATTAATTCAACCAGTTCAAAATTGTACAACCAGTAGAAAAAACCTGGACAAAACAGGTCCGTGCAGTCATAAATTATCTGCATGAGAAAGTTATGACACCCACTGACATCCATGAAGACATAGTACAGACACTAACTGGGTACACCCACCTCGTATGCAAATCTGAAGAAGTGGGTTGCGGAATTCAAGTGGGGCACTGAGATGTACAAACAGTTGTCTTGTCACGTACACTGTCTTAATTTCTGTGCAGGTGAGGTCCATGCAAAGAGGTGTGCGTCAAATGTAAAAATGGACAAAATAGGCCCGTGAGGTCATAAATTATCTGCAAGAGAAAGGTATGACACCCAAGGAAATCCATGAGGACATGGTACAAACATCTCCTGGGTACACCCACCTCGTATGCAAATCTGAAGAAGTGGGTTGTGGAATTCAAGTGAAGCAGGGGCAGCACAGAAGGTGACCCTCGGTAAGGTCGTCCCAAAATCTCAACTACTAATGAACAATGTTTATGCAATTCACCGTATGGTTTGGGATGACAGACATCTTACTGTCCAGCTGATAGTTATGTACATAGGGATTAGTTTTGCTTCGATCCATACTGTTCGGGATGAGCAAGCTGTCTGAAAGATGGGTACCAAGAATGCTTACACCATAGCAGAAATTGAATAGGGTTGACATTTCCGGTACAATTCTGACTCGCTTCCAGGCTGACCCTTAGAATTTCCACCGGAGATTAGTAACGCAAGGTGAAACCTAAGTTCGTTACTTCAAATTGGAATGAAAGATTCAGAACAAACAGTGAAAACACTGTGGTTCTCCACCCGCGAAGACGTTCTAGCAAACAACAACTGTTGGCATGGTGATGGATTCTGTTTTTCTAAAGGTGTAATCATGATATACTACCTGAGAAATGGAAAAACTTTTACTAGACAGTATTATGCATTAAAATTAAGGCAAGTGAAGGGATTATTCAAGTCTTCTTGTTCCGGAATAACGCGTCTGTTCACACTGCTCAGGTTGCAGTAGCTTAAGCAGTCAATAGTGGCTTTGAATTGCTACCTTATCCTGTTTATTCACCAGTTTTCTAAACCAAAATCTCACCTGTGTGGTCGTCATTTTGGGAACAATGCTGAGATTATGTGCTGTGGAGGAGTCATTGGAGGACTAGGAAGCCTCCTTCTTCCGTGATGGGATTGCAATGCTTAAACGTGGTTAGACAAAATGCATTGATGTCAAGGCAGACTAGAATAAAGAAAGACTGTCTTGTTTCTCCAGCTCCTTCTGGTCGAGAATTAAAACTTGAAAAAGATTTTTCTCATTTTTTATTATAATCCTTTGTCGTATGTATTCGTCCAAAATGTCCTGCCGTTCACTGGTAAATGCATCCCAATATTCATATCAAGCCGTCACTGGTGGATGCCGAATGACAGTACAAGTAATAGATCCCTGATAAATTCATTAAGACATTAGCTGATACTGATGTGGGGCCAAAGTCGGGACCACAGAAGGAAAACACGGAACACGGATGTGATGTAAGAAAGATATATTGACAACAGGCTACAGAGATAGTGTAAGCGGAGCTTACTATATGTTGGTGTCAATTACTGGTAGTTGTACGCGGCTCTCACTGTCTCTCTGTCTAGAATGTTGTGTCGCATACTTAATATAGACCTGGAAGAGTCTATTGTGTAGGTAGTTCCGGTCTCACAATAGATACAATCAATCCATTCTTGATTATTCAGTCCCACAAAGTATACACGTGGTACACTTAATCATTCCTTTAATATTGAGCCCTATAAATGTCATTTTTATTACTAAAACTTGCCCAATTTAAGTCTCGGGAGTTCCTCAAGGTAGAGTGTTAATGAATAAGATGTGTTATATGGATGTAAAAGGTCGTGATAGAAAGTGAAGGTATGAGGATAAATAATATACATATGGACTGACTCTAGACACGAATACGTTGTGTTTGTAGCTGTCAAAGAAGCATTCGCAAAGGAGCCTGTTCCAAAACGTTTTCGTGGAAAAAAGCTAAGTGAGAATTCCTTCCTTAGCTTCAGAATACTTAGAAAATGTAAATGTAGCATGACGTGTCCCAGCTATAAATATCTAAGAATGAAACCTATTTGAATATTTTCATTGACAATAACGATATACCAGCCACATGTAGGTGGCGTTACATCTGTGGAAAAGGGATAGTAGATTGTTTAATATGTCAACCTCAACAAGTACAAGTGATTTCGAACTCTATTGATGACCTAAAGAGAATACTGGGTAACTACGACCCAAATATAATACTATATATATATATATATATATATATATATATATATATATATATATATATATATATATATATATATATATATATATAACTAATCTTACACGTGCGTGCACTTTTAGGAGCAAGAGAATAAATCAACAATATTGAAATCTATTTAGATTGTATATATGAGCACCATTTAAATGCTGGAGTGAAACTGAAAATATATATATATATATATATATATATATATATATATATATATATATATATATATATGTGTGTGTGTGTGTGTGTGCACCATTTAAATGCTAGAGTGGAAATTAATATATATATATATATATATATATATATATATATATATATATATATATATATATATATACATATATCTGTGTGTGTTGCACCATTTAGATGCTAGAGTGAAACTGAAAATATATACATATGTGCATCTTTTAAATGCTAGATAGAAACTGAATATATATATATATATATATATATATATATATATATATATGCATCATTGAAATGCTAGAGTGAGACTGAATATATATATATATATATATATGCATTATTTAAATGCTAGAGTGAAACTGAATATATATATATATATATATATATATATATATATATATATATATATATGCATCATTTAAATGCTTGAATGAAACTGAATATATATATATATATATATATATATATATATATATATATATATATATGCATCATTTAAATGCTAGAGTGAAACTGAATATATATATATATATGCATCATTGAAATGCTAGAGTGAAACTGAATATATATATATATATATATATATATATATATATATATGCATTATTTAAATGCTAGAGTGAAACTGAATATATATATATATATATATATATATATATATATATATATATTAGGTTGGTGCAAAAATAAAAAATACGTCAAAAAACTATTATTTTTGCACCAACCTAATATATATATGCATCATTTAAATGCTAGACTGAAACTGAATATATACATACACACACACATATATATATATATATATATATATATATATATATATATATATATATATATATATGTGCATCATTTAAATGCTAGAGTGAAACTGAATATATATATATATATATATATATATATATATATATATATATATATATATGCATCATTTAAATGCTAGTGTGAAACTGAATCTCTCTCTATATATATATGTATATATATATATATATATATATATATGTATATATATATATATGTGTGTGTGTGTATACATATATGTTAGCTCTATCTCTGATATCGAGCGCTTTCTAATAAGTACCGCGCATATAATATATAAATAATTATACATATATTTATTTATATTTATATACACACACTTTTCACATATATATATATATATATATATATATATATATATATATATATATATATATATATATATATATATGCGTGAGTGTGTGTGTTTGCATCACTTAAATGCTAGAGTGGAACTGAAAATATATATTAGGTTGGTGCAAAAATAATGACGTAATAATGTCGTTTTTTGACCTTAAAAAATACCTCAAAAACGACATTATTACGTCATTATTTTTGCACCAACCTAATATATATGTGCATCATTTAAATACTAGAGTGAAAGTGAAACTCCATAAACATTCAAAGTCTCGTTGAGCGTGCAACCTTTCAGCGTAACTGGAGAAAATTCAGGTTCAGATAGGTGGTCTGTGATGGTTTAACCTTGACTTTTGGATTATTGAAAATGACAAGCTAGTTGTATATTTTATCACCATTGAACGCTTACAGCAAGGCCAGAGAAGAGCTCCGCTTTAAAATACCAATAAATATGATGGCGAATGTTTGGGGAAATTTCGAATCTGAAATTAAGAAAATGCATGCTTTAAGCAAAATGCTCGCCATATAAGGAAGAAAGATATCATTTTAAAGTGACGTCAGGGGACACGTGCTAAAGGAGAGGATCCAAGAAAACATTCAATTCAAAAGTAACATTCATTCGAACTTAATAGATGTAATATTTGTAAAAAAAAAAGGGACGTCTTAAGCAAAACTAATATGTAAGAGATATTAAAAGTAGAATGTCGCAATTCACATTTTTATTTGACATTCACATTATTTTCATCTGAAATCATGAAAAATACTCAGATTAAGCCAAGATTAAGTCACAATGTATAAGAAAATGGTGTATATAAAAAGAAATGGTAGATATAGAAAAAAATGACAGATATAAAAAATGATGGATATGGAAAAATGTTGGATATAGAAGAAACAACAGATATGGGAAAAATGGAAGATATATAAAAATGCAGAATATGGAAAAACTGCAGATATTGAAAAAAGACGGCTATATAAAAATAGCGTATGAGAAAAAAATGACGGATATGGAAAAATGACGGATATGGAAAAAATGGTGCATACGGAAAAATGAAGTAAAAGCATATTATGATTTGTTGGTTAGTTCAATTCTTTGTGTTTTTCAGCATTTCTTATTTCTACATGTGTATTTTTTACTGAGAGATTTATTTTGAAAATTGTATTCTTCATTAAAATTACGCGTGACACAAATAAACCTGACGTTTTTTTATAAGGAAAAATATTGTATACAGAGGTTATAATTTTTAGAGAACATTTCTTATATTGACCTCGGCTATGGATTGTTTTAAGGCAGTGCTAATCTTCAATATGATCTTGCATTTATTGACTTAATCGTAGATATTTTTTTTGCTCATACTGAGATTCGAATGATTCATTAAATGTTCACTGATCTACTAATATCCCCTAACTGATAAACGACCGGGCTATTTCTATTTATCGACCCTGTTCTCCTTAAAGTGAAGCCGAAAAAATGAATAAATGAAAATACAAATCTGTTGAAATCAGGTAAAAACTATTTTCTGTAAAGATACAGCTATAGTAAAAACCAAGTTTTTAGCCGGTTAATGGGAGTCACGTGATTTTCTTTTCGATCGTGTTAAACAAAATTCATTTTCTGTTGACGCTAGTCCATTGCTGAAACATCTGGAAGTCGAAGCTTCTTCGGATTCTCATCAAATGTTAACCTGGTACCGAAAATCGTCGGTTTTTCGTATTTTCCGATACGACCATTCGAACGGAATGTGAGAAATGGTCATCGAGCATGGGCTATGGAGAAAGAATTCCCCACCAGCTCCCTTGGCACTTCTACTTCGGACACGCCTCAGCTAAGAATTGAAGTTGGAACCTTGCCAAGTTACACCTATTGGGAAGGGGAATTCCTCTTGTGATTGAGCTCATATTATTTTTTCACATAATTATGCGGGTTGTGGCATATCCTCGTCATTTTTTGCATTATATATTTTTCCTTCTTTTTTAATCATTTCGCCGAAATCAAGGCAATAAATCCACTAATAATCAATGAGTTACTGAGTGTTAGAAAATAATAAACACTATTACGGCAAGAGAACAATAAAAGAAGAGGAATTAAAACAGAAGATATAGGCTTTACCAAGTCGAGTGTAATAAACAAAGGTATTGTGCAACTAAAAGTGATCTTTTCATGTAGTGGCTGTAGTAGGAAACGACAACACCGTTCGACGTTTTTTCTTGTCAGTCCATTTTTTGATTCGATTTAACAGATACAAAAACACGTGGTCGAATAAAGTACAAGCCTCTTATTCTAAATTATCTGTAAAGTCCTTCCTAGATAAAATCTACATCAGTATGTGTACTTAGATCATAGCTCCTCGACGTGGAGTATACAGACATGTATAGAGAAATATGCGGGTCTACAGGATTAGCATCTATATGTCTGCATAGATGTCTGTATAGATATATGTCTGACGTGTGGGCACCTCGAGGTGGTGTAATGGTAAGCAATCTTGTCTCGATAGAACAATTACGAATGAGTAGTGAGTTCGATCGTCACTGGGTGCCCCTAACTTTCGGCCTAGTGTCGCATCCAAGCTACGCTTGGAAAATCACTGTAATCTGGGGGTCGTGTCCCCATGCAGGCTGATTGAAATTTTCGGGTACCTCGAGGTCGTGTAATGGTAAGCAAGCTTGTCTCGCTAGAACAATTACGACTGAGTAGTGAGTTCGATCCTCACTGGGTGCCCCATACTTTCGGCCTTGTGCCACATCCGAGCTACGCTTGCAAAATCGCTATATGTCTGACGTGTTTTGCGTTTAAATCTTGTTATTTTGTCTGAATTGTGTATTTTTTCAGAATATAATTTAAGTTGGATGATTCTGGTTTGTTTTATCTTCTTTGAGGATTACCTTTGCTTCAAATAAGTTCTGTTGTTTTCCATTTTTTATAACGTCTTTTTATGAAGCAACAAAGAATGGAAGATATGGCACCACAATCTGAAGACTCATCTGGTTAGCGAAACACGTATTTCAAAATCTAAACAAAGTATTAAATTGTTACATATAGCCTTTCATTTTTTCTGATGTTCTGCGAATTATCTCGAAGAATAATGAATCTTAGTAACTCTTATAATCCTCTAAAACTGTTGTCTAATTTTACTGTTGTGCAGCTCTCCCCTTTCTGCATAAGATGGACTCGTCCAAAGTATACTTATACTGACAGAGAGAATACCTGTGGTGGAGATACGTGGAAATGAGATTCGTCGAGATACAGTCTCGACGTCAGTCGAACTCTCTGCATTAGCAGAGAGGAACCCGGACGAAGCTTTACCGAAGGGCAAGGTTTCGTCCGGGGAGGTAGACAGGCCTTGAACCCGTCTAGGCGGGTTCAAAAAGGCTATATTTTTGGCCGAGCCTACGGGCTCGGAGATACCCACATTAAACCGGCCTTGTGCCACATTTTATCCTCGTGGGTGGATAGATAAATACAGAGATACGTGGAAATGAGATTCGTCGAGATACAGTCCCGACGTCAGTCGAACTCTTTGCTTTCGCAGGGAGGAACCCGGACGAAGCTTTGCCGAAGGGCAAGGTTTCGTCCGGCGAGGTTGACAGGCCCTGAACCCGTCTAGGCGGGTTCAAAGGGTATATTTATGGCCGAGCCTATGGCTCGGAGAAACCCACTTTAAACTCATCCTTGTGCCACATATATTCCTCGTGGGTGGGATATTAAATACTGATATACGTGGAAATACGTTGAGATAAGTGGAGATACGTTGAAACACGTTGAGAGATACGGAGACAGACACAGGGTGTTCTCAGAGAGTTATGCAAGAGTCCAGAGAAAGAGAGAGAGATGATTACGGCTTTACTTACAGAGACTTGTACATATACTTTCAACTAACCCGCATTCCTGGACTACTAATTTTCACTTCAAGTCTGTATTCTTACGTTTAAGACACTTATTTTTCTATCTCAATCACTGGCGTTGTTTATTTATTTGTGCAGGATTCCATTCACGGAATCCACAACAGTTACTGAAATCATGTTTCAGATTTAACGCCTCTTTTAGATGGAACGCCATTTAGACAAGAAGGGGCATGATAGACATTTTCTTCTCTTTGCATTAATCAAGGTCACAAAGGTAGCAAAGCTGCTCGAGACATTTGTGCTGTGGACAGAAATGAAGTAATTAAAGACAGAATCGAACAGGAAAGGTTTTCGCTTTTCAGGGAAAGGAAGCTCGAACTCACAGACATTCCGCGCCAGACCGATAGGGAATTGACTCTGAATTTGGAAAACTCTTATGTTATTGACGCTCATCATCTTCACTCAGTGGGTAAAGATCCAGGAACACGATGCGTGGGAATCACACGCATTGACCGAGAAAAACAAATTCCAGCGAGATCCTTCATTGGCGCCAGTTTGCTCGTTCGACATCAGGCTGGCTACTCATGGGTACACATGAATATGTCAAATTGTGAAGTTCAACAGCAACAATTATATTCTCATGCTGTAACCACTTCTGGCTACCAACTTTTACAACTGCTTTCTGACAATTTGAGGGGTGTTTCGTTCAACAACATGTGGAGCTTAAAAATGTGGGTTCATAAATTTTTCGAGTCAAAACCTAGTGATTTCCATCGTCGAGACATTGAACAGTTAATGGATCGTTGTCACGGAATATATTGTTGAATGATTCGTCAGAAATATTAGGAAATATTAACTATTAAAATAAATAAATAAATAATAATAAATCAAAATAAATTTTAACAAAATGAACGAATTTATGTAACAATCTAGTAATACACCGGAAGATACAACACATAACCTTTCGTAGCATTTTATTTATTTATTTCAGATAAGGCAGCCCTTTGCAATGGAATGCGAAAAGGACAAGAATGAAAGTGTTTGAAATTTTCTCATTGATCCTAATCAAAGCCACAAAGCTGCTAAAGGTGCTCAAGACATTTGTGTTGTGTACGGTGATGACTTGATTACCAAAAGAATGATATGAAATGTTGTTCCAGAACAACCAAACGATCAAACAATTTGTTGAACAAATGAACAAACCTCAAAGAAGCAATTCAGCTGAAAAGATCTGATCTTCAATACAGTGTGATTATTCAACATGACAATGCTCGCCACCACTTCGCTAACACAACCAAATATGCAATTAAACAGCACGGTTGGGAAGTTCTGCCTCATCCACCATATTCACCTGGTTTAGCACCTCTAATCTACCACCTTTTTGGACGCTTTCTAACAATTTGAGGGGTGTTTCGTTCAACAACGATATTGTGCTAAAATATGCAATTAAACAGCTCGGTTGGAAAGTTCTGCTATACACACCATATTCTTCTGTTTTAGCTACTTCAGAGTAACAGTCATTGAATGGTTAGTGAATCGTTGGCAGGTTGTAAACAATGAAGAGGAACACATTGGTGAATGATTCATCAAAACTATCAATAAAGAATAAGGATTAAAATATATTATAAAAAAAAACGGACTTATGTTAAGAACCTAGTACTAACAAACAGGACCATATTGTCAGAAGCAGGAAATAGAGCTTGGGATTGCTATGAGGTATCAATCCTCTTGTATGCCGGTGAATGAGGTATAATCTCTCTACAGATGAAGAGGAAAGAGGAGGTAGCAGAAATATGGTTCTACAGAAGGATTCTGAGAATAATCTGGACGTGGGGAGTAAGATGCTATGAAGTTTTAAAGAAAATAGTAAAACAAAGAAAATATAAACAAAATCAGAAAAAGACACGGATATTTCTTGAACACACAGTGAAGGAGAGCTTGTAAAATCTTCACAGGGCATATAGAGAAACAGGGGAAGGCAACAGACAACCTACTTGATGAACTGATGACAGAACATTATACTTAACATCATGAAGAGACAGCTGAAATCTCTGGGGCAAGTAATACGGAAAGAGGGCTTGGAAAATCTGATCCTCTCGGGATCCTCTCGGGACAGACTGAGGGAAAGATGGACAGAGGTAAGCAGTGCGTTAGATACTTGATAAGCTACAGTAAATGGATGGTAGAAAAGGGTTTGGGAGAAATAACAAACAGACAAAACTTATTAAGAGCTACAAGGTACAGGAAGATGTGGAGAGTCATGATCGCCTATATCTTGAAGGGACACGTCATACAAAAGAAGAATCAATCCCGAAATGTTCCACTGATTTATTCTAATTATGTTCCTTTATATATTTCTTAAAATTTCCTTGTCGCGCACCTGTGTTATCTATCGTATCATCAGAATTCCTCTGTTACATTTTGAAAATTAAAAAGAAATGTAATAAATTGGATAGATTCCAGGAACATGCTCGAGAGCTAAGAAGAGTGTGTATAGAGAAGGTTAAATCTATATCTATAATAATATGCGCATTTGGCAGAGTTCTAAAATCACTAGATTTAACATTAAATTATTTAGAAAATTGCTTGGCCTACTCCTAGGTAAGTTGTTTCACTGCGTCGTGCCAGACAGATTTTCTCCAGTCAGAAACCATCCTGCACATTTATAAATCTACCATTCGTCCCTGCATTGAATACTGCCGTCATAACTGGTCTGATACTATATATCTAGAGATTCCATTGAGCAGAATAAAATCATAGTCACTCGGAGCAGTATCGACACTGAATGGTGGATGTGGAAAAATCTGAACACAGTCTATATGTTTGAACATATTAGCCAACCTGTCAGAATGTGGCCTCGCATTGTCTTGCTGAAACAAAGCCCGGCCTCGATTAACCAAAGCAGGAAACTCCTTTAGCTTATCGTACACGTTGTCTAGCTACTAGCAATACAGTTACCGTTGATGGCGCCAGCGTGTGTAACAAGCTCAAAATGCAGTACTCCTTGGAAATTCCATTAGATAGTGATCAAAATTTGTTGTTTTCTTTCCGCTTCCTTAATGAGTCTGGCCAACCATATATATATATATATATATATATATATATATATATATATATATATACGAAAACTTCACAGGGTTAACCTGTAGAAAAGACAATATTTATAAATATAAATGACAGTAGAAAAACTGTAGTTATTGCTGATGCGTTTCGAGAAAGTCCACATTGGATGAAACTTGTCAGCAATAATTACAGTCTTCCTATTGTCATATATATATATATTTATAAATATTAGATAATGATAATATATATTTTATATAACAAGAACAATATTGAGAGGAATTGCATGAAAAAGTTAAAAAAAGGTTTTCTTGCGATAAGTTTGACAAAATTCATTAAAATAATCGTTCTTTACCTAACATCTCGGCTTCAGTCACTTTCTCATCGATATGACGTAGCTTCCGACTGTCTCTTCGATAAATGGCGATTGTTCTGATGACTTTCCCTCCTTGTTACTAAAACTGAAAGCATTTCAGTGATCTACTAGATTGCAACTTAGTCTCACTGTTTTACTGTTGAACTAGCTAGTGATAACCTCATATTCTATTATTGTCATAACTACAACCACAGAATGAACTCTTCCTAACACTTTGTATACTACGTCTCTTAAGAGAGAGGTACGAATCAAGCCGAGGTTCTCGGCTTGACAGTCGAACTGTCTGCCTCTGAGCAGAGAGGAACTCCGCCGAAGTGCAGAGCCTCGTTCGGTGTAGTTGACCAACCCGATTCTGTTTTTACAGTCTCTAAGGGCATTTTTTAGCCGAGCCTACGGGCTCGGGAAACCCACGTTAAACTCGGCCTTTTGCCACATGCAACCCTCGTGGGCGGTGGCTAGATACCGAATCAAGTCGAGCCGATAGTAGTTCACTCCAAACCAGATTGACAGTCATACTAACACCTTCCACATCTTGTATTATTATTTCGAGTACTATACCTTCGTTATTTCTACTCTTGTGTTCGTGCTGTTCTTCCTTGGTCCTAACCTGGACCATAACAATTATAATAGTTTCTTATCTTACACTTCTCGCTAGTGGAACTCCCGATTTCTTGCTTTACTGACACTTACAAACTTAAAAAAATAAATGCAATGCGAATCGATATTTTCTATCATCCTGAACTCTGTTCTTTTCTTGTCTTTTCTCTCAGTAAAGGCTTCTCATTCTTTTTCACTCGTTGTAACCCCTTGCGTCCGGGTGGCATTATTGCCTTTCTTGGAGTGATTCTTTTTTTAATGAAAAATGATTTGAGTTTATCCAGCCTACAACACTGAAAATTTGACAGTTATGTTCTAGATCCGAAGTGGCTTTGTTATAACAAAATTACCAATTCCACGAGTCAGCAGATATCTGGCGTGAACATGAAAACTGGTGAGATATAGTAATAATAATAATGAAATAATAGTTCCGAAGGCTTTTTTCAATTCTCTGGTAGAATTATGAACTAAAGAATGAATGAGACGACGACAGCCATCGCATCGTTCAAATCGGGAAATGCATTGTGATTTGAAGTGTTGAAAATATTCGTTGTTCCTTGATCCCGACTAAAAACCAATTGATAAAACTGACACAAACATTAAATCACTATCAAGAGCAACACTACCATTAACACAAACAATATTTTTAATAATGTAAAATAATAAAAAAAATTGTTGCCAACAGCAATAATATAAACAATACAACTAAAAATTCCATTATACTATGATTAATAACAACAACAACAACAACAACAACAATAATAATAATAATAATAATAATAATAATAATAATAATAATAATAATAATAATAATATGATGATGATGATGTCATCAAGTACAACAGCAAAAATATAAACGAAAACAACAGGAACAACATCAACAATAATATTAATAACAATAGCATTAATAATAATAATAATCATGCAGAACATTTTTTTTCTGATCGGAAAATGCGTTTTTGGTATCATATCCCCAGGAGGCAATTTCTGTTTTTCTCTGCGAGATGAACAGGAAATGGATTTCGCCAACTTGATGCGAAATAACGACAACAGTGTCAATAGCATCGTGGAAAAAAAAGGCCACAAATATTAGTGAGATACAACAACAACAACACGTGCAGCAATTAATTGAGTTTCATACATATATAGACACACATATACATACATATTTATGCTTGTATGCGCGCGTTGTCTGTGTATTCATTTATATAGTTATGCAAAAAATATCAAAAACATTATTATATATTCATGTGTTTGTTTATGTATTTAGGTGTGTGAGTACATACAGATTTATATATATCGATCCAAAAAGAACAAAGATTTAAATTACATTGCATATATGTCACGGCATAATGCCCGTCAAAAATGTTTTAATTACATATTAATAGCGTCGGATCAATGTCTCGTTTCTTGTTACTTTGGTCGAAGATCGTAGGATAATATCTGCCCACTGTGCGAAGCATTATATACAAATATATGCATGGATACACATTGTTTCGTATTTTAATTTTATATAAGTATAAATCGATTCAGCGTTATATTAGAGATATTATATAACATTTTAGCACAGTTTTCTTTGTATCTAAAATTAACGAAGAAAATATTTTCCGTTTAGTCAATTTCAATTAGACTAAACAGATTAAAACAACAAAGCGCCAAATTTAAAAAAGAAATCTCTATATGTAATGATCTGTCGCGACCAGATCAATCCTGATTAGGTGTCTCGTCTTCAGTCACTTTTTCGGCGGCCTGACGTGGCTTCACTCTGTCTTTTCTACAGATATTTTCATAGCAACTGGTCTGACAAGGATTTTGCCATGGTGTCTTAACTAGATGAATTTAAGTGTGCGAACATATTAGCAACTAGGTCTCACCGATTTGCTGTTGAACTAGCTCGATGCAACCGTCACTTCTATTGTAACAGTTGCTTTTTTCGTGGAAGTCTGGAACTCCCTTCTGATTTCTTGCTTCCCTAGCAACTACAATATTCAAAATTGTAAATGCAACATAAAATACCATCTTCTGTCTTTTTAAAAATATTTATTGTTCTTTCCTCAATCCTCCCCACTAAATTATTTTCACTTTCTTTCTCTCCTTGTAACATTGCTGTGTCCTAGTGCTTGCGGCGAGACAATTTTAAAATAATGCAACCTGTCCTATAATCATTAATTACGTTTTTTAATGATAATCGTAATGATTAGATTAACCGTCTTCTTTATGACCTAGAGGATCCAATCTCTTGAAGCCATTTTAAATTATCGAACCGAGAAAACAATTCTATATAGATGATAGTTTAAATATTTCTGTACGGCTATATGAAAGTTAAGTTCTACGAAGTTATTTAAGCATAACTCTATTTTTCAGGTTAATAGATTAGTTTTCTAGCATCATACGATGTTGACCGAAACTAAACCGAGATCAACCTACTCTCTGTTCAATTTCTTTTTTTCTAACACTACATTTATTTTTTATTATTTATTTATTTCATGCTTAGCGATTTTCCAAAATAAGTGGTTGTCTTTTAATAGCGTTCTAGATATGTATTGTTCTTTTCCGTGTTCCGACATTTTGAAATTTAATTTACTTTGTTTATTAGATTATTCACAATCTTAACTTCTATAATTTATTGTTTCATCTCAATGCATTGATTGCAACTTCTTCTGTTTTGTCTTTATTTAATATTATACGTCATTCTACTATAGGTGTTTTTTGTCTCTTTTTAAATCCCAGATACATTTTTAAATTACGGAACTATTCTCATATATATCGTATTTGAATAATATATATTGTTGTACGGACGATAATGGGTATGTCACCATTCAGATAAATACAGTAGTAAATACTGTATGTTGGTCTGCAGTTGGAGATTCGTCTCCAGCTGTGCTAGTCAAACTTTCTGCCTCTGGGAAGAGAGGATACCTGAATGAGGCTATGTCGAAGGCAGAGCCTAGTGTCGGGAAACAGCTACCCGACACCGATTTATACGGGTTCTATGAGGAATTTTTGGCCGATACCCCACATTAAAGTCGTTCTTGTGCCACATCTGACCGCGTTAGGCGGTTGGTAGATATCCTGCAGTTGGAGATTCATTGTCGACTTCACTTGACACACTTCTAGGAGTTGACTACTACTTCTACGAGCCGCTGGCGAACCTTATGTTTTGTTCTTGTCTTAAAGTATTATCACTCATTACCAACCTTCGTGTGATTATTCTATTCAGT
>OZ010593.1:33699754-33722254 GCA_963932145.1 Acanthosepion lycidas | reverse complement strand
TTCTTTTTTCCATTTTCACTTTTAATTACTTTCATCATTTTCTTTTTTTAAGATTTGCTTTATCATTTCTTGTTTAACCTGTTCTTTCTTTCTTTCTTTCTTTCTTTCTTTCTTTCTTTCAATCTGTTCCTATCTATCTATCTATCCCAGTCATTTCTTTCTTTCTTTCTTTCTTTCTTTCTTTCTTTCTTTCTTTCTTTCAACCTGTTCCTATCTATCCCAGTCATTTTCTTTCTTTCTTTCTTTCTTTCTTATTTTTGTTCTTTATTTTAGTATCTTTTTTCCAGATTTCATTTCTTTCTTTCTTTTTGATTTCCCTTTTCTTCCAGATTTGTTTTATCTTTCTTTCTTTCTTTCTTTCTTTCTTTCTTTCTTTCTTTCTTTCTTTCTTTCTTTCAATCTGTTCCTATCTATCTATCTATCCCAGTCATTTCTTTCTTTCTTTCTTTCTTTCTTTCTTTCTTTCTTTCTTTCTTTCTTTCAACCTGTTCCTATCTATCCCAGTCATTTTCTTTCTTTCTTTCTTTCTTTCTTTCTTTCTTTCTTTCTTTCTTATTTTTGTTCTTTATTTTATTATCTTTTTTCCAGATTTCATTTCTTTCTTTCTTTTTGATTTCCCTTTTCTTCCAGATTTGTTTTATCTTTCTTTCTTTCTTTCTTTCTTTCTTTCTTAATTTGCTTCAGTTTTTTTTTTGTCTCTCTCTGATATTCTTTTTTTTCTGGACCAGGCAAAGTGTACTTGGACTCAGAGGAAACAAAGCGAGCAATAATCGAACAGTACTAAAATTAAGAACTTACGTGACACTGACAATGAAGAGAGAACTGTCTAACCCTGTAGATTAAATAAAGGGTTCAGTTCGAAATTCCTTATAGGTTACCCGGATTGACATACACCTAGTCGAACTCTCTGCCTTCGGGTAAAGAAGAACCTATGCCGAAGGGCAGGGTCTCGTCTTGCGAGGTAGACAGCTACCTGACCCCTTTTTAATTTTTGCCTAAGCCTACGGGCTCGGTTTTGATCCCGCATTAAATAACGGCGGCAGGTAGGTAAGTTTTTATCCTTGCTTCGGCAATTAGTTGGAGATCAGCTAAGCTAGTCGAACTCTCTGCCTTCGGGCGGAGAAGAACCCAGACGTGGCTCTGGGGTGGTAAGACAGCCACCTGACCCCGTAGACCCCGTAAAAAAAACGGGGTTGGGTGGCTGTCTACAACCCCAGACGAGATTCTGCCCTTCGGCATAGCCTCATCTGGGTTCCTCACCTCCCGAAGGCAGTAAGTTCGACCACCTGGAGACGAATCTCTAACTAATTGCCGAAGCAAGTTATTTACCTTATCTAGGGAATTGGGCGGCAGGATAGTAATTCCTGAAGAAAGTATATCTACCAGCCACCCTAAACGATCAGATATGGCACAAGGCCGAATTTAATGTGGGGTATCCGAGTCCGTAAGCTCGGCTAAAAAATTTCCGTATAAAATGGGGTCGGTTAGCCCTTCGACAGAGCCTCGTTTAGGAGGCAGAGAGATTGACCAGCACATCTGGAGACGAATTTCCAACTAATTTCCGACGCAAAGATATTTACCTTACCTCCCCACGAGGCAGGATGTGGCACAAGGACATTTTTAATACGGGGCAAAATCGAGCCCGTAAACTCGGGCAAAAATTACGCGTAGACCCCGTAAAAAACGAGTTCGTACAGCTGTCTACCACCTCAGACAAAACTCTCTCTTTCGCCATAGCCTCGTCTGGGTTTCTATCTGCCCAAAGGCAGAGAGTTCGACCTGCACAGCTGGAGACGAATCTCCAACCAATTGCCGAAGCGAGGATATTTACATTATCCCCACCTCTGCGTGGCATCATGTGGCACCAAGCCTTTTTGAATGCCGGGCGAAACCGAGCATGTAGGCTCTGGCAATAATTCCATTAGATCCTGTGTACACGGGGTCGAGTAGATGTCTACCACCCGCAGACGAGGCTCGGTCCTTCGGCATAGCCTCATCTGGGTTCCTCTCTATCCGAAGGCAGACAGTTGGACTAGCTTAGCTGGAGACGAATCTCAAACTAATAATTTATTTTATTACTTTGATTGTATTCGGATTCCGCCATATTGGCTTCTAGTGATAAAAACAGTGAAACAGTCACAACTCTCTTTCAACAGCTCATGTTCAAATGAATAAATTATTGTTCTGAAATTACATTGTTTCAAATTAAAATTCTCCGTGTTTTCAACTTTACTTCTAAAGACCGTAGCACATCGCATCATACCATTTTGGAATCAGGCCGACTCTATGAGCAAATTAAAAACATTCCGGGTCAGATACGGAACTGCAAAAGTGATAAATTGGATTCCTAAGTTTTCATTACTGCGATTGTTTTCGGCGATATTTAAGTGAATTTTTCGACGAAATCTTTTGTATGATAACATTTTTTATAACTTGGAAATAACTTTGGGAATAATGAAAATGAATAGCAGAATCCAGCGACAGTTAACCATGAAATAAAAATAATTGTTTGTACGGAAAGTAAGGACCTACATACATGTAATTGGCGGCAGAAGAATTATCGTTGAACTTTTAAAATGGTAAGCTTAAACATTAATGCAATACTGAAATGCAGCGATCAATTTTGAGTTCTTTAATGTTGCCTACCTTATCTACTCTTCCTTACCTATTTTGATGAAGGCGCAGTCAACAGACCTTCGTAGGATATGGCTTAAACGAGTATAGTTACCTATATATATATATATATATATATATATATATATATATATATATATATATATATGTATGGACTCTCCCCTCGTGTTCGACGTATGAGGGTCAAGCAGCTGAGTGCCTAGGGACCGACAGCCCGGACACCAGCACATATGATTTGATTATAGTGGTGAAGGCTTTGTGCAGAATCAACCACACTTTTTGAAGGGCCGAATACAGAGACCTGGTGCACTACGTGCCCCAATCTCTCGAACCGACCCTCCGCAGGTTTTGAATTCAGAGTTGTCCTTCTAGACCAGTTGCTATCCAAGGCTATAGAGGACAATCTGTCCTACTATTTACCTATATCTCAAGGGAGAAGAAGAGGATTAATATCTTTCTCAATGGTATTACCACGTAAGTGAATGTAATGGATTCGACTGGAATTCGAATTCGGGTCTATTCAGCTGATCCACTACTCCACCGTGTCTTCCCATTTATATATGTATGCATTCAAGTGAGTAAATCAAATAACTAGTTATTAGCAACGGTATATAGGTGCGTTAGCGTGCATACACAGGTAAGCAAATAAATATTTACTCAATTTAATTTAAGGTGTAAATAAAACAGTGCTCAATGTGGTTAGAGAGCGCTAAGAAATATATATTAATAAAAATTACATATACCTACGTTCGAAGTGCAACTTAAGTTTCGTTGTTCTACCAACTCATCAGGCAGGAATTTTTACTTTTGATTTGAAACAATATATATATATATATATATATATATATATATATATATATATATATATACTGGGTCTCATGGGTGGAACGCTAAATTACACGCAGATTCACAGCTCAAATTTATAATAAGCTAAATATAATATAGGGCACATTATTTATATTATTTGGACTATTGTCCTCATCTTTGTAGCCATATTTATCACAACGTTTCGCCCGTTGTACTCTCCGGCCTTCTTCAGGTGGTTGGAATTTCGAACCTCAAGGACACATGGCACAGTGGATAAAGGCGTTGGTTAGATCCAGTAACAGGACCCAAATAGTGTGAGTGCAATACGCGGTTAAGGCAGTGGAGAACTTTCAGAGGCATATTAGCAGGAGATAACTGACATCCATCAAACATGGCACGTGGAACTAGAACAGTCTACCCCAGTGGACGAAATAAAGGGTTCAGTTCGAAACTCCAACCACCTGAAGACGGTCGGAGCGTACATCAGCCGAAACGTTGTGTTAAATGTGGCGACAAAGATGTGGACAATAATGTAAATAATGTACATAATACCTCATCTCAGAAATATAGACAGACTATAATATAGGGGTTTAAATACAGAAAATAAAGTGTAGGTAGGGGGCTAATTTAAAAGAAATTAAAAAAAGACAAGATTAATGTTTAAAAGAGGAATACCGGGTGACTCTATTTTTATGCTGTACTCTATATTGCTCAAGTTTTTTTATTTTTTAATTTTATTTCGGTTCCACAGCCAACAACTGGAAAACAAGATTTTATCACCACAAAATGATTCAACAATTAGCAGCATCCTCAGGCGATTTTTAACAAATAACCTCTTAACGTCTTATTCTTTTAAAACTAATGAACGCTATATTATTTATAAATAATAAACAAACGCACGATGTTAGGTGTAATAATAAAGAGGAGGAGGATGTGAAGAAGTAAAAGAAGAAAGAGATCAAGAGTATTATAAAATTATCCGTGGGGGGTGAGGTGGTAATTAAATTTACATTTTTTGTCAAGCCTCATATGTGCCTAAGAGGAACTGCTTAATATGTATGCAAGGACTAATGACTGAATGCGGATATATAAAGACATTTTTATGTTTATAGATACAAATATTTAAGTAAACGCTCTGTTTATAATAAACAGTATTAAACAACATTTACCGGCCTGAATGTCCGAGAAATTTTCACAGAAAATATTCGAACCTGTATCCTATATGGAACCGTCATTTAGCTTGACGTGCCTTTACCGATTAGGCCACGAAGGAGCGTTCGGTTAACAAGCTCGAATTTACTGTATTTAAACGTCAATCTTCTATGAATCTCTCACGTACATTAATATCTGCTCATAACGTATCAAATGTAAACAAATGACGTCACACATTATGAAATGGACAAAGTCCGACAATTATTTTAAGACATTTTAAAATTTCTTAATATAATTGGCCATTTCAAATATATATATATATATATATATATATATATATATATTATGATGGCTGACGTTTTCGTGGACACCATTCTAATTAGCTTATCCCTGTTGTTGACGCCTTTCAAGGTATATTTTCCTTTCTTCAAAAGCTACAAAACCAGCCTCCATTTTATGCTACAACTATTCTGAGCGGACATTGATTTCTGTTTCTGGGAGACATGTTGCAATCAGTTGTTGAACAAGGCCAGTGCACACAAACACTAAACAATTTTGTCTATCAAGTTTCATGCGCAAGGGTGAGTTCAACCTTGGCTGTGGTTTTCAGGCATTCGCCATTGGTACCACAGAAGTGATCGAATCTCCAGGATTATTCTATTAATTCTCTGACAAATCAACCATAGTGAGATTTTGTCACTTTTGGCTATCGCAGATATGTAATGGAATCACTAAGATTGCATTGTGACTTGGAAGGATACGGACAAACTACTTACGGAACGTTGCCAATCATGAGACACACATTAGGTTGTCGTTATAATTATTTTGAAAATGTTTTAATAAAATGGTTACGATCCAGTTTCGAATAATGTTGCTGCTTGCTTTGTCCTCAAATATTCGTCCTTAAATATGGCCAGTAGATTTTGTGCAGATGTCACAATATTAAGCGTCTGTACAGCAGTCGTTATGATACTGTTTCAACAAATGATTTTTTAGACCACCAACTGAGGCACATACTTTTTCTCACTTGCTGCAAGCAGAAATACTCAATAACGTGTCGTGATTGAATTCTCACAGTGTGTGCGGCCTTGATTATTTGTTAGGCCACTTCTACTTAGACGGTCACGAGCACATTGAATATACGTTAGGTCAAATCTTGTAACTACATTATCCGTGATATTAACATAAAAAGCCACTTAAGTTTTCATGTCCGACACAATCCTGTCCATTTTTAATCATTTCACCCCAAGCAAGACGATAATGCCACTAAAGAGCAAGGGTTTTCTGGTATTGAAACAGTATTAGAAGAATTTAGTGGGAAGAAAGGGCAATAAAAGACAGAAGATAGCGATTGACATTGCATTCAAATTTATGATGATTGTAAGTGAAGGAAGAAATCTGAAAATTGTTCTACAACCGGGAAGTGTAAGCAAACCAAATGTTAAAAGGACGGTTATATCTAGGTACTTCAATAGTAAGATGTTGAGGGTTAATCGTCAATCTAGTAGTACGTTCATGCGGACATAATTTTGTATGGCATATCTCCAGGATGAACGATTTGGAAGTAAATCTTTTTATCGTCATGTTGCATGATGTTGGCCTTCTCCAGTGTGTTCTTGACGCATTCTTTGTATTTCGATTTTAGCTTATGTGTTGATTTTATCCTTCAGTCGACTCACCTTTCATTTGCCGCCGGATAATCAATATATCAGGAACACAATTTGGTAAAATCTCTTCAGCCGTTTCGTGTTTCTGCGCTAAGTAACTCCAGTCTCACGTGCATACACTAAAGAAAACTAAACACTAATATGAGCCATCATCTTCATCTCTTACAGTGTGCAATATTTATGGATAAAGTGCACAATATCAGAGATAGAGCGTGTGTAAATATAAAAGTGAACATTGAAGTCAACACTTAGAGGCGACAGGATGTATCATGCTAGACGCAATCGTCAGGCCATATATATATATATATATATATATATATATATATATATATATATATATATATATATAAAGAAATATAGTCTTGAGGTGTGCTATATTTATGGAATAAAGTGCTCAATATCAGAGATAGAGCGTGTGTAAATATAAAAGGGAACATAGAAGTCAACACTTAGAGGCGACAGTCTGTTTCATGCTATATGCAATCGTCAGGCCACATTTGCTGTTATTTTTCTCGGCTATTTATATATGTACGGGTTAGTGGTGCATTGTGGGTATTCTATTATGGCGGTTATTTTACCGGAAGTCGTTTGTTTATTTATTTGGGTCAAATTAT
The DNA here is from genome assembly GCA_963932145.1 of Acanthosepion lycidas. NCBI lineage: Eukaryota > Metazoa > Mollusca > Cephalopoda > Sepiida > Sepiidae > Acanthosepion > Acanthosepion lycidas. The sequence goes on along the minus strand of OZ010593.1, from coordinate 33,715,380 downwards.
ATTGCTTGTTTTTAATTTTTATTTTTTTGTTTCTTATTTTATTTATTTATTAACGTAGTAAAAATTTGTTTATATCACTTATTTAACAGTTTTGTTTTGGTTTGGGAATTTAATTAAAGCTATTTGTTCAATTTTGGGGTTGATTGTTGTAGTTCATTCTAAGTATTATTCTGGCGGGAACAGTTTTTTTTACTATTTTTTATCGATAAGATAACAAAAAAATAAAAAATAAAAACAAGCAATATAATTTGACCCAAATAAATAAACAAACGACTTCCGGTAAAATAACCGCCATAATAGAATAACCACAATGCATCACCAACCCGTACATATATAAATAGCCGAGAAAAATAACAGCATATGTGGCCTGACCATTGCATATAGCATGAAACAGACTGTCGCCTCTATGTGTTGACTTATATGTTCACTTTTATATATATATATATATATATATATATATATATATATATATATATATATATATATATATATTATGTTTGTGTATTTAAGCAGCAAATTCTATTTTAGGCTTGTCTGATTGTATAAATTACCGGCATGCTAATTTTAAATAAAATCCGTTCATACTCACGAATAACCTTTTGTATATTAATGCTACAAGATGAGAGAAATGCGCTATAACTGTTTAAATATCTTTTATTTTAATTTCCCAAGTACTTTCGATATTCTTCCACGATCATCTTCAGAGGTGTAAGTGGTACAAAACTTTATGTTGTTCATTTGTGTAAGTATTTATACAAAGATGTGCGTTGTTATCCTTATCGTAATTGTTTCATTATACTTTTAAATGAAAAACGGTTGACAATGAGCTGAACGTGAAAGAATATCCATTTTTTTCTTTTCCTTTGTATTATAATGTCATGGTCAAGCGCGCGTTAATGCATGAAAAAACTGTTCCTTTACAGGCATTTCAGAACATTACTGCAGTAATCATAATTGATTTTGTTCAGTGCCGGCTTTAATTTTTTTTAATATAAATTGCTTCCAGTATCTGCAATCTAAATTTGTTGTTTTCATGGTGTAGAATTGTTGTGTTGCCGATTAGTATTTTTTTCATATTGTGAATGTGGACAGGAATGTTGTTAAAGATGTCTCGCAATAAAGGAATGGTTAGACATGTGGCGTTTAAATTTTTCTTGTTAGTGTATTTGCGTATGCCCAACATATATATTTGCTTTTTTGTTGGAGATACAGCTCCCAGGGGACATTTATGTTGGTATATAATGTTTGTTTTACGTAATACATCAGTTAGTGGGAAGGAATTATTGTGGATATTTTGTTGCATAATATGCAAAATATTATATATAGTATGTTGCATAAATCTGTTCGTTTTTCATATTTTAATCCTTAATATTTATTAATAGTTCTGATGAATCATTCAACACTATATTCCTCTTCATTATTGACAACCTCCTGCGAACGATCCACTAACTGTTCAATGCTTCGACGATAGAAATAATTTGGTTTTGACTCGATAAATTCATCGATACACGTTTCTAGCTCAACATCATTGTTGAACGAAACACCCCTCAAACTGTTAAAAAGCAACCGAAAATTTTGTAATCTGAAGAGGCTAAGCGATTTTTTTAATTGCATGTTTGGTCGGGATACCGACTTAGAGACGAGTATATGGAATAATCACAGAGTCAACGGAGAAATTGTTAAATTTTTCGAGTCTGTTCATTTGTTCATCTCCGTAACGATAAAATGCCTCGAACAGCTTGGTGAATTTCATTAAAAGCAAAGACAAGATATCGAACATGCTCAGCTCAAAGGAGTGTCTAATCTGAAATAAGATTTCTATAACAGTTTAACAGGACGACCGTAGTTTCTAAGTAGCCAAAAATGCTACAAAAGTTTTCTTCTTCGAGATCGTTTGCAGAACATCTGAAAAAACGAACGAATATATTTAACCACCTAATATATATATATATATATATATATATATATATATATATATATATATATATTGCTACTAATTTTTTGCGATGATCGGTGATAATGTATATGAGCCGATTATGAAGTTTAGTGTAAAGTATTATGAGATTAGTTCTCTTTCAATGCATTTTATTCAAATTGAATTCTTTTCATGCTAACCAGATGGACATTTATTAGCTCGAAATGACACACCTCCAAACACAGACATAAACACGCAAACACACACACACAAACACACACACATATATATATATATCTTATAAATTAATAATAATAAGTATATATATTATTGGGGTCTGTCTATATTTCTGAGATGAGGTATTATGTACAGTATTTACATTATGCGGACCATTGTCCTCATGCAATGATAACAGCAAAATTGCAATATGAGCACTGGTAAAAATGGTTGCTGATAACATCATGTTTATAATACCCAGAAATTCAAGGACACATGGCACAGTGGATAAAGGCGTTGGTTAGATCCAGTGACAAACCTAAAGAGTGTGAGTTCAATACCCGGTTAAGGCAGTGGAGAACTTTCAGAGGGAAAATTAGCAGGAGATAACTGACATCCATCAAACATGGCACGTGGAACTAGAACAGTCTACCCCAGGGATCGAAATAAAGGGTTCAGTTCAGTGACAAATATGGCGACAAAGATGAGGACAATGGTCCGCATAATGTAAATACTGTATATATATATTATTGATTAATAATAATTATATATATATTATTAATTAATTTATAATATTAATGCTCTGTAAATTTACTTTGAGCACTATTTTATAAAAATAAAAATATCTATAAGAACACCTGATTATATATCTTACTGTTCTTTCTTTCTTTATATATATATATATAGGTTTTGCAATGCATGGATATTTTTTTTTACCCATGTTTGTTTGTGAACGTTACAAAACATCTATGTGGAAACAATGAGACAAAATGGACAACCGATAATGACAAAGACTTTCATCTCTTTATGGTAGACGTATATAATATGGTAGACTAATTAATATAAGAATGAGAGAGATACATCCGTGTGTAAGAAAAGTGCGTTGACATTTTGTAGAAGAGGCAATAAATATCCTTATCTATTGCTGCAACTATAATTTTTTGTTTCGCATTAAGACCATTAACGTCTGCTGGATTTGAATTTAACTCGGTTCGAGCAAATCTCTAGTTATTTCTCTTCATTTTTTCATATATCGCATTTTGCTACTATTTTTTGTTTGCTATAATCAGTGATAATATATATGAGGGTCTGAAGTTTAGTCTAAATTATTGTGAGATCAGTACACTTTCAATGCATTTTATTCAAAGTGAATTCTTTTCTGTGCTAACCAGACGGACATTTGTTAGGTAGAAATCACGCACATCCACACGGAGACACACGGACACACAGATATATATATATATATGTGTGTGTGTGTAGTAGGTTGTTACATAAATTCGTTGTTTTTTTTATAATGTACTTAATATCTGTTATTTATTAATAATTCTGACGAATCATTGAACGATGTATTCTCTTTCATTTTTTCCAACCTTCTACCAATGATCCAATAACAGTTCAATGCCTCGATGATAGAAATCACTTGTTTTTTTTTACTAGAAAATTCATCAAGCCACTTTTTAAGCTCAACATTGTTGATGAACGAAACCCCTCTCAAAACGTTACAATTCGACTGAAATAGGTAATAGTTTGAAGGGGCTAAATCAGGAGAATATGGTGGGTGTGACAGAACTCCCTAACGCAGCACTTTCCTTGTATCCACAAATAGCCTGGTGTCAAGCGAATATTGGTAACAATGAAGAACCGCTGGAGTTTGTTTCTCTCGGTCAATGCAGCTGGCACCCACGTGCCGTGTGTCTGGATCTTGCCCAATGACTGACAATGACAAGATGACCATATTCTGGCCAAATTCTGTAACGGTCAGCTGCGGTTCTTCTTTAATCAGCGCCTGCAATCTGTTTTTAAGAAACCGAACAGTTTAGCCAGAACACAGAGAGTGTGTGAGGTTGAACTTGCCCTCCTTGAAACGTGAAAACCATTACTGTGCGTTTTTGACTGTAATGGAATCCTCTCCGTACACAACAGAAATGGCTCAAGAATCTTTGGCAGCTTTGTGATCTTGATTAAAGTCAAAGAGAAATAAATGTATAACATTTTAATTCTTGTCTACTTGGAATCATTCCATTTCGAAGAGGTGTCTAATCTTAAATAAATTTTCAATAACGTTACATCACTGTTTTACGCGATGACCATGGTTATTAAGAAGCAAAATATTCTACGAAAGATTATTCTTCGAGATCATTCGCAGAATATTAGAAAAAAAAAACAATCAAATATATGTAACAGTCTAATACATGAGACGAAGTTTCACGTTTATAATACGATGTATATTTATATATGTTTGAATACATACATAATAGCAAAAACATGCCCGTTTCTTAGCCAATCCCACTTGCAGACGTCTGCTCAGGCACATTTATGTTTGTTCAATAGCCACATAGACAACCTGTGATTTATGCAGCAACTATTAGTTAGACTATCTGTGAGAGAGTGCCTAATATGAACAACTTCATTACGCTCAAACACTCAGCCATGATGACTTATGTTTTCGTGCTGGCTCAACTATCGAGGACGTCCAAAGATTCCTCTACCCAATTTCACTCACAAGGCAACCCGTGGTATGATTTTCAAGCAAATTCCAAATGCGCAGCAAGGTGAGATAGCTACCCCAGACCGATAACATCAGTAAGTCACCATGGAGACAAATCGTTGCGAAATTAACCTCGATCTCATGCTAGGCCACGAACCAACATCCATATATGCAAACATATATACAATAATAAAGAGTGAGATAAATAATCATGGAAACATTAATGTGACGAATTCATTCCGTTCTACAATCCATGGGTTTAATCGAACTTAGTCTATCAAGGCACATGACTCAAAGATATATGTTTTTTTTTCCTTTTCAGAAGATGCCGCTAATTGTTAAACGAACAAAGCATTGCGATTATTTCTCTGGCGACATCTCCACCAAGATTTTCAGCCAGCTACCTACAATGGAAACTTAAAGTAAAATTAATTACTCTCTTGTCGGGCTTCTGATCGATCACTGTGACGTTCAGCAGAAGCATATTCTAACGATACAATTAATCAATGACAATTCCAGTGTTCAGGGGATAGTAATGACCGTTTGGAAACTTATCTTTTATTTTTTTTTTTTAATTCAATCTCAACCTGCCATATTTTTCGCCATTATTTATTTTTTAATCTATATTTAATTTACTGTTTTATTATTTTCTCTGTATTTCCTGTTTCTAATTATTTTAATAATTTCTAGTCAATTCGTTCTCAGATTTACCTTCTTTCTTCTCTGTCTTTCTTCCTCTCGAAATGTTTTTAGATCATTTTAATGAGCATTGCGCCATATTGGTTTTTTCTTATTTCATCGATGAAGTTATTTCGTTCCTATTATTTAGGAGTTTTTGTTAATTTCATCGTTGGAATGTTCGTTTGATTTTTCAAACAAAATTTTATGTTTATTTTTCTTTCTTGTCCTAATTGTTCTCAATATTTTTGATTCCTGTTGTGGGTTCTTGGACCTTAACATTATCTTCCTATATTTCTCTCTTGAATCAATTTAAAAAAAAAATTCGCTTTGTTTTCTTCATTTTTTTTGTAATTGTGTTCGGTTCCGGTTGTTTTTTTCCCCCCCTTCTTTTGTTTTTCATGTTAGTGATATTTTGTCCTTGCTTTTCATTCAACCGTTTTCTAATTGTCTTTTTTCTTTCTTTCATTTTCCATTTTTTTTTTTAAATTTCAGTTAAAACACTCTTTTTAATCATAAGTTCCTTTTCTTTCTTTTATCGGCTTTCAATTATTTATTTCTCTTTCCTTTTGTTCTCGTCGTTTTTCAACTACATATTTATCAATTTCATGATGACATTCTTCAATCATAATTTAATCCTTTCTTTTTGTCTTCATTCACATTTTTGCATTTTTTTATATATAAAAACAGAAGTATCCTTGCTGACACTATGTTTTGAAACTAGATCGTCAGCGAGTAACACGGGCGATTTCGTTATTAAGTAGATCTTGTGATCATAAAGCAAATGAATAAATATGAAGTAGCGTATTGATCACTATTTCTTCTCTATCACCTTACGTATCACTGTTCACTCTTCTTGGCTATCCGCTATTGCTATACGTTCACTCTCGCTACTCTACTATAGGGATTACGATTCTCTTCTGATCATTATACTATTTGGCGATTACTACTTGAACAAGTATTACTAGTGTAGATGTTATTAGATGGCGTTACTACTAACGCCATCTAATAACATCTACTACCGGCGTCTATGAAGTATCGAATATAGCGAGCATTTTTGGAAGTGATAATGAGCTCCCGCTTGACATAGTATAGTGGGTCAGCCAATTTGTATTGGTTATAAATAGGAATAAAAACTGACCCTTTACAATTTTTACAATATCAAATGTAACAAAGACAACAACAAGAGAAATAATCAAGTAGAAGAAATTATGAATTTGTTCAACAATAAATATTTTTTATAAACACAACAAATACATAATATATAGTGCAAAAGTTGATAAACACAATAGAGTTCTTTGGTGTGTATTACTGAGAGAATTTGAGTTACTCTACTGTACGTGTGAAAATGAGATGGTTTAGTTAGCTATATTTGTTTTTATAGGAAAATTAAACAGTTGTTTTTGTATTAAATAGAAAAAGTATTGTTCTTGACTCACTGATCTCATTAATCAGAGATTCTTCTTGTGGAATAGAATATTTTGTGGGAGTGAGTGTTAAGCTTGTAAATGGTTGACAAGGTTTGTTGTTGTATTGAAGATAAAGTTCGTCTCCTTTGCTGTGTTGATTGCCAATGACGTCTGATGAATTGGTTTAATATTTTAAGTGCCCACTGACCAAGTCGCGTCGAAGTTTCGTTTTTATTAGTTCTCTTGGTCACGTGGTGAGGCTCGTGAACATGTTTACATTTTATGGCGTCAACTAGAGGTCAAAATTTGGATCGGTACCTTCGGACGTAGTTGACGACACCTAATTAATATTTTACAACCAATCAAAATACATCAGTTGTTATATTTGGTTGGGAGCCTCCATGTGTTTAACTTACACAAAATATAAGGTTTTAAAAATGTAGGAATCTGATTCCACAATAGCAAAAGTGACAAGCGAAGCCGTCCAACATCACAAAACTGGCGACGAGGATTCGCAAGGAATCACAAAACTTATTGTTTTTTGTTTTCTTTCATTTTCCCATTATTTTACGCAATCTCTTTGTTATAGGAACTTAGCCATAATAATAATGGTCTATTCCTGACATTATAAATACTGCGCCTCTCAAGAGGTATGAGGAGGTTGTAAGACGAAGAGAGATAATTGAGAGCATATTGTTACGACATTGGAATAGTGATAATTGTCGAGACAACATAGTTCACTCTAACCAAATCTGATAGTCATTACTAATACTTCTACTTCTTTGTATTATATTTCTGTTGTAATATATCTTTGTATTCCATACCTGTGTATGTGTTATTCTTTCATTGGTTCGAACCTTGGACCATCACCGTGCTACAAGGAACTTGGACCATAACAGGTTCTAAACTTGGACTATCACCGTGCTACAAGGAACTTGAACCATAGCAGGTTCTAACCTTGTACCATCACCATGCTACAAGGAACTTGGACCATAACAGGTTCTAACCTTGGACCATCACCGTGCTACAAGGAACTTGGACCATAACAGGTTCTAACCTTGGACCATCACCGTGCTACAAGGAACTTGGACCATAACAGGTTCTAACCTTGTACCATCACCGTGCTACAAGGAACTTGGATCATAACAGGTTCTAACCTTGGACCATCACCGTGCTACAAGGAACTTGGACCATAACAGGTTCTAACCTTGGACTATCACCGTGCTACAAGGAACTTGAACCATAGCAGGTTCTAACATTGAACCATCACCGTGGTACAAGGAACTTAGACCATAACAGGTTCTAACCTTGTACCATCACCGTGCTACAAGGAACTTGGACCATAACAGGTTCTAACCTTGTACCATCACCGTGCTACAAGGAACTTGGATCATAACAGGTTCTAACCTTGGACCATCACCGTGCTACAAGGAACTTGGACCATAACAGGTTCTAACCTTGGACTATCACCGTGCTACAAGGAACTTGAACCATAGCAGGTTCTAACATTGAACCATCACCGTGGTACAAGGAACTTAGACCATAACAGGTTCTAACCTTGTACCATCACCGTGCTACAAGGAACTTAGACCATAACAGGTTCTAACCTTGTACCATCACCGTGCTACAAGGAACTTGGATCATAACAGGTTCTAACCTTGGACCATCACCGTGCTACAAGGAACTTGGACCATAACAGGTTCTAACCTTGTACCATCACCGTGCTACAAGGAACTTGGATCATAACAGGTTCTAACCTTGGACCATCACCGTGCTACAAGGAACTTGGACCATAACAGGTTCTAACCTTGGACTATCACCGTGCTACAAGGAACTTGGACCATAACAGGTTCTAACCTTGTACCATCACCGTGCTACAAGGAACTTGGACCATAACAGGTTCTAACCTTGTACCATTACCGTGCTACAAGGAACTTGGACCATAACAGGTTCTAACCTTGTACCATCACCGTGCTACAAGGAACTTGGATCATAACAGGTTCTAACCTTGGACTATCACCGTGCTACAAGGAACTTGGACCATAACACTCTTACACCAGCTTTTTTCTTTCATTTCTTCTTTATTTCTTCATTGTTTTATTTTTTTCATTTTCACATTATTTATAAGGACCTCTTCTACTTTCCTTTATTTTATTTTTTTATTTATTTTCCGTCTTTCGCTTCTTTCTTTTTCTCTATTTTCATTTCAATCAACTCATACATGTCTTTTTCTATTTCACTTTTCTTTATCTTTTTTACTTTTTTGTATACAGTTTTTCATTCTCTACTTGTTTCATTGTTTTTTTTTCTCTTTCTTTCTTTCTTTTATTTCATTTTCCTTTTCATATTATATTTATCATCTTATATATTCATATAATTTATCTTTTGATTTTATCTATTTCTTTCCTTTGTTCTTTTTTTTCTTTCTCTGATCGTTCCCCTAGAACCGGGTTACAAAAAACGATTAATACAAGTATTGGATTACCTCCATATCTGCAGTTTTGTAAGTCTTAATACTGACGACGTGTCTCTATTGTAATTAATAATGCCGTCGTGATAAAAGAAACACAGCTTACATTTCAGCGCAGCAATGAAGCTGTGACAAATAAGAGCACACAACGAAGTAACTCAGTTGTGACGAATAAGAGCAAATCTTTCATTTCAGTGTAGTAATGCCATTGTGACAAATAATAATGCACCTTCCATTTCAACGCATGTGGAAAGGTCATTTCACACCAGAAGCCATAGTTTATATTAATCTCAAAGAGCCTGATAATAAACTCTATTCTTAAAAGAAATAAAAATTTAAAAAAAAAAAACGCTAGGGAATACCAGAATAAAACTTGAATATAAATTTGAATGACATTGCTATCGCAGTTTTCTTGATTACCTTGTCAGGACAATAGACAATATGAATGTAGATGCATGACAACAAACGTTCAAAACTCTAAACAACTTTTCATAGTCAAACACAAAAGGACTTCGTTGCTTCTGTTACTATTACATATTTACAGTTATGTCAAAAATTATCTTAAATAAAAGAAAGCATCCTCTTAAATCACCAAACAAGCATGAAGAGTATATACCTCTACCGATAGAGATCAAAGGGACAGTTATTAAATAATTAATCCAAACAATTAGCAGAATAATAAAACTGACTCACATGAGAATTCGCAAAGTAAAAAAAGGTCTAAAAAGGCATCATCCTTAACACAGTCACAGGTATATGAATGTGAGATCGTCACACACGCGGAATACTGAACATTATGTCTTCAGGAATTTCCGAATAAGAGAGAGCCTGAAAGAATCATCGACATAGAAAACAATAATTACAATATTAATTATAATTTCGTATAGGCTGGAATCGTAATTGTTATCGCCGCGGATAAGGAAAATCACTTTGCCGAGTTCAAATTCTGTCCAAGTTTTTTTTCCGTTCCCTTTCGTACTAAGGTACTTGGGAATTTTTTTTTTTTTTTAGGCATATTACTCCAAGCAAGGCGTGATTGCCACTAGCCCGCAAGGGGTTACAGAAAGTGAGAGAAGAAATAAAGGCGGTGTTTTACATTTGAATATTTGAAGATTATAGCTATCAGGCAAGCAAGTAAGTGGGAGGGAGTTCCACTGACGGGAATTGCGAAATGCGAAGCTGTAGAGTAGAAGAGACATCTATATTTAACTGTTTCGACAGTGAAAAGGTTGGGCCGAGATGCCAACCTAGTAGCACGCTTAAATTCATGCAGTTTGGGAACCAGTGAAAGTAGATCGTCAGAGCAGTTGCCATGAAAGTACTTGTAGAAAAGATAGAGGGAAGCCACAGTACGTCTGATGCTTGAATATATTTATTTTTCGACCAGCTATGTGTTAAATAACAGGGTAGACTGTGTTTCTTTAGCTTTGCTTGACAACCAGTCTAGAAGAAAAGCTCAGAATTCAAAATCGCTGAAAAGGTTGCAGGGAACAAACCCCTTATTTTTCCCCCAATAACTCATGGTAAGTATTAGTTAATAAAGACAAATAATCAGTGGAGATCGATAATTACCTACGTCCTAAAGGAACAGGTATTAAAAAATAACCTTTCAAATAAAATAAAAGTGAATGTTTTGATCGATTTATTGAATACATGTTGAAAACCAATTTTTACCTCAGACCGACAACAACGTAATCTTGGTACATAGAGCGATAGAAATTGTAATATTAATTCTTAAATGAAAACATTCGACATCCATTGACCGCTCAGCCAGGACTAATTTCATTAGAAATTTGTGAAATCTTTATCTCAAAACAATTTTCAGGAAAATAGGTTTTCTTAATTTCACTTGTCCTAGGCAAGCACGTTCTCTCATCGGGAGGTTTGAGGAGCGTGGAACCACCTCTAAATTTCTGTTGTTCACAGATTCACCTTGAACCTGGGTTGTAGCACCTGTTAGGGTAACAGCTACGGGCAAACAGTTAACCTCCAAACTTGTGTCAACACACTATGAAAATATAAAAATATACTTTATAGTAAAAAATACCTCCAATAAATTTTCATAAAAAAAAGTTTACCAGCAATATATTTTTGTAAAAAAAAAAATGCCAGCAAAACATTACTGTAAATAAGTAAAAATATTATCAGCAATACATTTTTGTAAAATAAATTAATAATGCTCCCAAGAAAATTAAATTTCGGCATTAAATGGTCCATTAAATGTCGCTAAAATACAAACTTAAGTTCACTGTTGTCGATTTTTCTAGTAGTGATGCAGGCTTCCTTTCTATTCTTTTGTTTGAGGTAGTGTGGAATATCAACATATTGCTTATGTCGAATTAAACGTGATATCCTTTTTAGTTTTCGCTCTTGTTGAAAGTCATGGGCTTTCTGTTATTTGATATAGTTCTTTATTTGCGATTATGTAGCGCCAATCAATGAGATTACAAGGATAGTCGGCGCTACGATATACAGGCTCCATTCGTCGAGTGTCATTTTTAATCATTGCTCTGGGAAAGCGGTTGTATACAGCTGACAGCTTAGATATTTCTGAACGGATTTGGCGCCATCTGGTCAAAATACTTGCACACCAGGCCGGCTGTAGAACGATATCTGAAGAAACATTCGCATTGGAATTTGATATATTTTCATCGATCTCCTGCGTAGAAACCCAGTATTCCAGCTGCGATATTGTAAGACAAGCAAAAGGATGTCGCTGTTGATTGATTACCACAGAACACCAGGGAAGGATCGAATTGGATAAAGAATCATTGAGTTCATTCATCGATTACATTAATCCAAAGAAATAATTAGGCTTCAGTTGTTTGGTTTATACTGGCGTCCAACTACGATGCACGATTGTTACGTATGAAAATACAATAGAGTAATTAAACAGTATAGATTCAGAGAAATATAGATATCTACATAGAACACAAACACGATTCACGATTTCTATCTTATGGAAAATCTAATTACCTCATCTTTGGAGTTACCGTACAATTTAACGGTGTGCAAATTAGAATCAGTGAACCGAGTTCAAAATTCAGTCTAGACCCATTCGCACTATAAGCCTTAGGAAAGGCATGAATCTATTTCTCCTCTCATCAGCTATGGTTTAAATTGCAGTGCAGGCATATCCGACATATGAAACAAAAGCCTAGAGGGGTGAAAGCGTTGATTCGTAAATTTGAGTTTAGTAACTGAACTGGAGAGAACACAGATATTTTTTTTTACATCAGGGTTCACCCGGTACAGGTCTCGTGGGTGGGGTAAGAGAAGTAGAGGGTTAAACATTGATAGGCACAACTTATACGGATATAAGTGGAAGTTAACTGTTAATCCCTGACTTGAACAGATTAAGATTGTCGTGATCGGGGAAGCAGTCTCTTGGGAGTCGGTTCCACAAAGTTCGTGCGAAGAAACTGCCTGAGTAGAACTTACATCTCACCAGGGGGAATATAAAGAGAATGAGGATGGTTGGCTAGAATCTGTGTGGGTTTAGAACAAGGTATTCACTGAAATGGTTATCTTTGATTGACTTTTAATTCTTTCTTCTTGTTAAGTATTTATTTAGTTGTAATTAACTACTGTTTTATCGTAACATTGAAATCTTAAGTTATCATTAAAAGCCACTTTACATCAGAAAATAAAAAACGTGAACGGCTTTTGAGCGTTGTAGATTAAAATTAGGTTTTTACATATAATCGTTAGAATGTTTTTTCTGCTGTTCTGCAAATGATCTGGAAAAATAATCTTCCGTAGAATTATTTGACTCTTTTATATTCTTGCCATACTGTGGAACTGCTGCCCAAGTTATTGAAATTTTCTTTCTCTTTAGACAGCCCTTTGTGATGGGATGCCAAGTAAAATCCATTGAGTCAATTGCTTCGTCCACCGCAAGGAATGTTGGATCCCTGTGCCGCGCCAGGAAATTTTTCTCCCCTGAATCGATCCTCCAGATCTACAAATCAACAATTTGCCCTTGCATGCAGTATTGCTACCATATATGGTCTGGTGCCCCTTCTGTTTGCCTCGGGGTTCTTGATAGGCTCCAGAGGCGGATATGCAATATAATTGGCCCTGCTCTGGCATCTCGTCTACAATCACTTTCTCACAGACGCGCCGTCGCCTTTCCCTGTCTGTTCTACAAATACTTTCATTGCAATTGCTCCGAGGAGCTGCATTCGCTGGTTCCCAGACTTCATGAGTTCAAGCGCCCTATGAGGCTGGCATCCCGCTCGAAACTCCTAAATGTAGCCGTCTCTTCTACTCCAATAGCTTCATGTTTCGCACCTATCGCCTGTGGAACACCCTTCCCTATTCCAGTTTCCCTGAGAGCTATAACCTCCAGCTATCCAAGTGTAATGTCAATCGACATCTCCAGTTGCCTTGATCTCTCCCCTACCCTTCTCCTAATCCTTTCTTTTATCACTCCTATCTGATCTTGTCTAAATTTTCTGTAACCCCTTGCGTCCTAGTGGCTTCCCGCCTGGCTTGGGGTGAAATGCTTAAAAAAAAAAGTCCAAAGTAAATATTTTCTTTACCTGACGTAAAATTATACAGCTATTCAAACTAATGCCGGCAATAAAAATATTTAAGCAAAAGTTTGTTTTAGCTATGGGATCACCAGTAAGCTGTGTACTTGCTTCTATATTCCTATAATTTACAATATGTAATTATCAAAATAGTTCCAAATATAAAAATTCCTTAACAAATAATTTTCGGTGGTCTTAACCACACACCCTATAAAGACAAAAAATCGCTTCAGACAAATTATCCGCAATTTTAATCACGATTTACAACGTATTCGAAAATAACACAAAGAAACACATTGTTGTTTGAATGTAACAAAACTGGTTTTGATCAATTCTTACAATCTAAAAAAGTCTTACATATGCAAGCACGCATATAACTGAAATACACGGCTTAAGTTGAAGAAATTTACTTCGAAACTAACAGACAAAAGAACTTTTAACGTATTTCCTTTTGCAGAAACTAAAATAAAATAAACAACCCGGAAGCAATTGGCACACAGCTGGTGATGGAAAAGTATAAAAAAGTCAGGCCATCCATAAATTTTACGAGAGGTTTCTTACGTCTTCTTAATGGTCATAGCAAAACTGACGTACACTGGAAAATATATTAATGTGAGTTCAGAAGGCAGATCTACAGGAATTCCTGGAATGAACACATTCTCTGTTTCACACAACGTCAGTGATATTATTAAATTGGCCTGATGGTGTAATGATCTTCTTGAGTATGACGTCCTCCATACAAATCTCCTGCCCTGAACTCTGCTCTCGCTGATTAAAGACGGACCGTGCTAGATTCTGTTGGAAATTGGCCTAGGAAATGGCAAGCTCTCATGTTACTGTCGTTTGTCTCTATATCTTCACTGAATTGCTAAGATTCGGAAACACGGTGCATGGAAACCACACGCATTAACCGAAAGAAACTAATCCCAGTGCTCCTCTATTGCCGCAGGTTTACTCGCTAGACACTAGGCTACACTAGGCTACTCGTGGATACAAAGAAAGAACCCGTTTGGGAAGTTCTGCCACATTCATCATATTCCCCGGACTTTGTAAAAATTTGAGGGGTGTTTCATTCAACAACGAGGTAGAGCTTAAAACGTGGCTTGATGAATTGTTTGATCAAAACCTAGTAATTTCTATCGTCGAGGCATTGAATAGTTAGTGGATCTTTAGCTGGATGTAATAAACGGTGAAGGGGAATGCATTGTTGAATGATGCGTCAGAACTATTAATAATTATTATTAAAATAAATTATAAAAAAAAAGATCGAATTTATGTAACAAACTAATAGAAAAAAAATTAACTGAAGTATATTCAAATAGAAATTCTTTTAAAAGACTGCATTTATCAAACTAGATTAATAATAAAAATTTTCAAATAAAACCATATAATTATCCAAAAATGCATCATAAATCTATTATAAGGATAGTTAGGTATCATAAGACTTTCCGACCACCCTGTAATTTTTGTCTGGTGTTTGTTGTCCGCTGTAATGTCGTATAAATTTCGAATCGTACCTTTCAATCAGTGATTCCTCATCCCCATCTTTAGGAGTTTCAATCACAAAGATTTGACCTTTGTCTCCCTATTTCTAGCAAGACGAGTACGCAAGCATAGTGTATAATTATAACAAAACCCCGTCCCGAGAAATGTGACAAAATGTATCAAAAACAGGATGCAAAACGGGGAGTGAATATACGGTTCTGTTCCAAATTCTAAGAATCTTACCAAATACGAATTATTGAAGAGGAATGTTTTTAAAACCGGAATATACAGGTACTTCTTTTACAATGGACAAGTAATAAATACGCAGAAATGGTTAAAACCTACTGGAAAGGGTAGATTAAAAAGAAATGAAAAAAGTGAAACTTGTTTGAAGAATAGAAAAGATGTTATAATTACCACCATTTATATT
>OZ010593.1:33677254-33694754 GCA_963932145.1 Acanthosepion lycidas | reverse complement strand
TTATCTCTCCTAAATCCAGTTTTGCCAATTGCTTATTCGAGCACGGTAGGTAGATTATGCATTTTTTCCCTCTGTTCCTCTTGTATTCAATCTGTTCTTTGAATATCAAATTTTCCAAGTCCCCTTTCCTTCCTATATGCCCCATAAATTTCAACTCTCTTTTCCTGATGTTAAGTATAAGTGTCCTCTTTGTTACCTAAACCCTCTTCTACAAACTATTTACGTGCAGGGTATGTTTTTCTGATTTCTTCTGTCGTTCTTGCCATCAGTATGTCCTATGAGTGACAAATTCTCCAAGCCCGCCTTCCTAATTACGTTACCTATAAATTTCAATTGTTTCTTTCTGGTGTTAAGCATAAGAGTCCTTTTTGTTCCCATTTTCTCTAAAACTTCGTCATTGTTCACGTGTCAGTCCATGGTATTCTCAGCATCCTTCTGAAGAGCCACATTTTTTTCAGTTGCTTTAAGTATTGTTTTTTTTCATCTGTAAAGAGATGATTGTCCAGAATTCACTGCCATATCCGAAAAATGATATTATGTAACAGCTCAGTAATCTTCTTATAGGCGACAATAAAAAAAGAATTCATAAAAGTAAAACTGTTTTACGCGCTGGCCAGTCGACGTGGGTGAATGCTGCAAGGAAGAACCCTAGGTGGGGCAATTCGCTTATCGCATTATGAATATTTCGTGTCAGATGCCTCTTCACATTGTTGAACTCAGTGTATGAGTAAACGGGTCATTTCTCCAGCTTTCTTCTTAGTCTCAATTTTTTTTTTTTTTTTTCTCAACGTCGACACTTTTTGATCATTCTACATTTTCCTTATCGGGTAACAGCGATCACCCAGGAAGGTTTGGTTTATTTTGCTTTACGGCATATCAACCTCAGTTGGTTATTTAATGCTGACAAAATTTTTATTTCTGGTAATATTATTCTTTCAAAAATGTATAACTGGTAATATCTGTTTTTTTCCGAAAAATGTATTGCTAGTAATATCTGTTTTTTTCCGAAAAATGTATTGCTGGTAATATCTGTTTTTTCCGAAAAATGTATTGCTGGAAATATTTTTTTCAAAAATATATTGCTTGTAATAATTTTTTTACAAAATATTTCATGTATTAAAACTTATTTTTACACTTTCATATAATTTGACGCCAGTTTGGGGGTTAACTATTTGCTCATAGCTGGGACCATAACAGGTGCTACCACCCCGGGTTAGGGTTGATCTGGGAACACCAACAATTAAGAGGTGGCCTCACGCTCCTCAAACCCTTCAGATCAGACACCTTGCTGTCGGATGTAGTTAATCGTCTTGCCCAGGACGCGGATGTAGTTTATTGTCATGCCCAGGACGGTCTCCCAGGAAGCTGCCCATGAGACGAATTTGATAGAAAGCTGATTCAAGTCAGGTGCAGCAAAAACTTTTACTTGTGGTCAGTCCTAGCATTGAATGCAGTTCAATTGCACAACTTTGTCCGGTATTGCAAGTATAGGGGTGAGAATGTTGGACGGATGCACTGTGGAGGGATGGTTAGCGGCTCAGATTGACGAATCGGAGAACGGATTTCGAATTCCAGTCGAGTTTCTTGCATTCACATATCTGCTAATACCCTTGGTAAAGGTATACATTCATCTTTTCTCTCCATTCTATGGGTAAAATAGCATGATAGACTGGGTCCTATAGCCTCGGATGGCAACCAGCCAAGGAGACAGAAACTCTGAATTCAAAGAAAGGTATGCCCTACACAAAGAGTGTGGATATATGCAGCTGCATATCGCTTGATAATCTAAATTCCTACTGAAAATCTTAGTATGGATTTGTACCTCCGAATGAATACCATCACTACTACGCTTAGTCAGCTTTATTTCGGATCCGGCTGTTTATTTGTCGGTAACATTTCAACCGACAGTATTAATGTCGCATCAAGTACGGGTAGGGAGGGGTGGTTATGTAAAATACCAGAATCTGTGATAAATATCCCTCTTTTTTTCTGCTTGCATTGTGTTAGCGGACACTGAATATAAAACCCGGCATGTCAGAGTGGGCCAAAAAATCCTGAACTGAAAAATATGGAACTGTTACGCAAAGGAAACAGCAAAAAACTGATATGAACATCACCCTGACCTGATTTATAATACACAAAGAACAATCAAAGCTAATCGGCCACACATCGTGATCAAAGACCACAAAAAACAGAATGTGCTTTTTATTGACATGACAGTCCCTGCGGTTGTTAGGTTATCTTTGAAAATCTTTAAAAAATAAACTTGGATCTTGTAGTGGAAATCTCAAACATTGTGGCGCATGAGAACATCAATATTTGAAGTTGTAGTTGGAGCCCTTGATTGAAACTGGTTCCGATAGATTCGTTCATAGGATTACTAATATCCCATGACTTAAAAAACTACAAAGATTTTACTCAAACGTATAACTCACACATTACGAAGAGTTTTATCGATTAAAACATGTTTGTTCTTTTTTTTTTCTTTTCTTTAATAAAAATGAACAGTGGGAAATATCATGATTCTGGCCTTAGAAGGAAATGAGAACAAAAATCCAAAGAAATGACAATAATAAATTGTGAAGTGCGTTTTGATGAAAAGTAATGATAATAAAATCATGATATTATAATTAGATAGTTGTACGCCGCAATTTCGGAAAGCAAAATGCAACATATTAAACATGATGAAAGTAGAAAGACCAGTTGACAGAAACAGACGTGCGTATAAAAAGGAATAAGGTCACAAAGTCGATAGACTGGAAAAGATTCTTTTGCTGGACGCAATACAATGAAGGATGATTGATGATAAAAACCTTGAAGGCTAACAGAGAACTGAATCTGTTTGGCCTCTTTCCCGGGTGTGTTGTTGGCGGGAAGCTCGGTCTATTGGCTGATAGTGACTTATCAATTTACGAGGCCGGACCTGCCATTTCTTCATCTCACCATTCACATGGGTTTGTTGGATAGAAGTTCTGACCCACACGGATGTTTCTGTCCGCGATTATGGACGGGCCTCGGGTAAAAGGTCGCTCAAACCAGTCATATTTTGAAGGCTCGCGTTCGATTTCACTTTATGGTTTATGATTCACAAATACGATTGGTTCTCGCGTACAAGTAAGCTGAGATTGCTGTTCACGCGGGAAAAATGATAAAGATACTGAACTTTGAGTCTTAGACACGGACAAGAAAAATCAATGCTAGTTGATATAAAAATTATAGCGTCTACTTAATTATATGGGGAAGTGGGTACGCTTCTTCGTCTGGAATAGAGTCAAAATGAGGAAACACAGAGCAGGGTATATGTACTGGAATTGAAGTAGAATTTTGTACTCTATAATTGACGAGATGTGACTATACATGAACCTTTGTTTATCCAACAAACTATTTCTTTAGGTTCAAGATCGAATGATGGACGAAGATATTTGGAAGATATAGAAAATTATTTTGATTATTCTGTGGAGAGACTGTAATGATGCCTTGTTAATACAAGTGGAGAATCCTGTCAAACCAGTAGCAAGGTCTCATAAAAAAACAACTGGCCAATTTAGGACTATCGGTTTCAGTCACCTTCCAGAAACTAAACGTAACTTCCCTGTGCCTTTTCTATAAATATTTTCATGACAACTGTTCTAAAAAGATCTCATATAGGGTAGCTCGACATCAAGAATTTAGTGTCTGTGGAGATACTGTAATGATGCCTTGCTAACTCAAGTAGAATCCTGTGTAACCACTAGCCAGATCCCATAAAAGACTGGCAAGTTTAAGACAATCGGCTCCTGTCCCTTTCCATCAGCGAAACGTAACTTAAATATTTTCATGGCAACTTGTTGAGTTTAATTGTAATAGATTTCTTCTCTCGCGCTTCTTGTCTGGGGAACTCTCTCCCCGAGTTCGTTCTTTCCTGTCAACTATAATCTTAAAATATATAAAATGCAACGTCAATCGTCATTTTGTCTAATCGATTTCTCCCCACGCAAGGTAATTAAGGCACTAAGACACAAGCGGTTACAGGGTGTGGAAGAATTAGAAAAAGAAACGTCAATAATAAGCGGGAAGAGGAAAGAGTAATGACTTGGACAGTAGCTAGAGATTGATATTGCCGTTAAAGTTTTTCAGATTAAAGTTGGCTGAAAAGCATTGAGCTGGAAGAGAGTTCCACAAGCGAGAAGTGCGAGAAAAGAACCTGTCAACCTAGAATTTACGGCAACATTTATCCAACTCACCTGTAAATTGATGAGAACTCGACGCCAGTCTAGTACTGCGCTTAAATTCAAAAAGTCTAGGTACCATAGCGAAGAGCTCATCCGAACAATTACCACGAATGTATTTATAGAAAAGACACAGGGAGGCAACCTTAGGGTGGTGAATATGTGACTGAAGACGAGCCGCCAGATTCGGACCGATAATATTAATGAGTCCTCTTTGGATTTTATCAAGAAGCTCAAGATTAATATCAGGAGCACCGAACCATATGTGGCAAAAAAATTCTAAGCATGGGCGAATGGGAGGTATATAGATAAGTAAGATAGATTCTGGAGAGAAAAATTGTCTCGCACGGTATAGTGAACCGATTTTTGTAGCTGCTGATCCAGCAATGGATTTAATATAGACTTTTCACTTCATGTCAGCTAAGAACGTGCGCCTGGGAAGGCGTAACGTGTCAGTTTCGTGGGGGTTAACATCAACCATGTTGATGGAAGGGTCTCTCAGATGATTAATGTACTTTCAGAGGCATTAAAATTAACCAGCCACCTTTTTGTTTTTGACATAGGCCGCCAATTTGACCTCATTGAACTGACCAGACTTACTATCGAGACAGGAATAAATGGTTGTGTCGTCAGCGTCGATAAAAATGTTGTAATTTTCTGAATCCTGTTCTTTTATTTTTCCTTCACAACAATATTTTCTCTGATTCTTTAATTCACCACACACACACACACATATATATATATATTAGATTGGTGCAAAAATAATGACGTAATAATGTCGTTTTTTGACGTTAAAAATACGTCAAAAAACGACATTATTACGTCATTATTTTTGCACCAACATAATATATATATATATATATATATATATATATATATATATATATATATATAATGCTGTTATAGATCTGGGTTTCATATGAGAGACAGTGCCCAGGAAAATAATATTTAGCCTCTGTCTATATTTCTGAGATAACACTCTTTATATCAGGTCATCCCATATTTTCTGTGCGAATTTTAACTTTTTGTTAAAATGAACGAAATTTAAAGAGTATTTTATAATGTCTAATGGAGCTGAACATTATTTTTATGTTTAGATGCATTTAAACTGATCAAATTTTATTTCAGAGAACAATAAAGTTAAATTTTGTTTGATTAAAACCCTGCTTACATGGAAGTACCCAAGAATCATTTGAGACACATAATGCTTTATGAGTTCAAGAAAGGAAACTAGGCAGCCGAAGTGGCTAGAAAAATTCACTCAGTTTATGGAGAGGAATGTGTGAATGAAAGAACTTCCAGAAGATGGTTTGCAAAATTCAGAGGTGGAGATTTCACCCTTGAAGATGAAGATCGAACTGGACGTCCAGTTGAGTTTGATGAAAAGCTTCTTGAAGCAGCCCTTGCAGAAAATCCTGCTTTATCAGTTGAGAAATTGGCAGTGGTTCTCAGTTCAAACTATACAACTGTTCATCGTCATTTTCAACAACTTGGAAAAGTTCCTAAACTTGGAAAATGGGTGCCTCATGAATTGTCTGAAAACAACCTCAAATCCCGAGTTGACATCTGCTCTTCTATCCATTCTGGCCAACTTGTTTCACCATTTCTGGATAGACTTGTGACTGGCGACGAAAAATGGATCTTTTATCGAAATTTTAAGCGTCGTAGACAGTGGCTTGGTAAAGGGGAAGGACCCCAGCCACAGCCGAAAATGGAACTTCATGGGCAAAATGTGCTTCTTTCAATCTGGTGGGGTCGCCAAGGAATAATCCACTTTGAATTCTTACCACCTAATACAACAATTAATGCCCAAATATACTGTCAGCAATTTGAACCAATCTTTGAGGAAAAAAAGACATGCTCTAGTGAATCGAAAAGAGGTGATGTTTTATCAGGACAATGCGTGACCCCACACAGCAAGAATCACATCACAAAAGATCGAAGAACTTGGTTGGGAGAAAATTCCTCATCCACCTTATTCTCCCGATCTTGCTCCTTCAGACTACCATTTGTTTCGTAGCTTACAGAATCATTTGGAAGAAACAGCTTTTGTAACACACGAAGAGGTTAAAACTGACATTTGTGAGTTCTTTGAATCGAAGCCAAAAGAATTTTACAGTAATGGAATTAGTAAGCTTGTTAATAGATGGAAGGAAGTCATAGATAATCAGGGAAAATACATTGTTGATTGAATCTGTAATTAAATGTAACATTTGGTCACTTGTTTCTTTATTCAAAAATCGGACAGAATTTATGGGATGACCTGATATTACTCGGAGTATTGTCCTCATCTTTGTTGCCATATTTATCACAACGTTTCCGCCGTTGTACGCTCCGTCCTTCTTCGGGTGGTTGGAATGTCGAACTGAACCCTTTATTTCGCTCGATGGAGTAGACTGTTCTAGTTCCACATGCCATCTCTAATGGATGTCAGTTATCAGTTATCCCCTGTTAATTCACCTCTCCAAGTTCCCCACTGCTTTAAACAGGTATTGAACTCGCACGCTTTGGGTCTGGCACTGGATCTAACCAACACCTTTATCCACTGTGCCATGTGTCCTTAAGGAACATTGGGAAACTTTGTGATAAATATTGCAGCAAAGATGAGGGCAATATTCAGGATTATGTAAATAGTTTAATATTTAGCATGTAAAAATTCCCATAGTAAATTACATTTACTTGGTATAATTCATAAATATTTATTAACGCACGCAGCATTATGAATCTGAGAAAATGATTTGTTAACCATAACCCTATGGTAAAGTGAGAAATATCTGAGCAGTACTAGAAGTGATATCCCTAGACATGGGTAACAGAATGAGAACAATCTACCTCACGTAGATTAATTAAAGGATACAGTTCACGATTCCCCGAATTAGCCAGCTTGACAAGCTTCTGATGAAGGCCGGAGGTTAAAACAGCTGAAACGCTGTGATATCAACAAAGAATAGGGTACTATTTCGCGGCATATGTTGCCCAAAATGTTCGTTCGGTTTACAAACTCATTTTTCTACCAGATAAGCGAACAAACTTTTTTACCAACCCGATAGATAATGTCAATAATTGTAATTTCTCATCCGATGAATTCAGTCAGAGAGACCCTAAATATTTATTATACATCATCATTTTTTACAGTCTGACTATATTGAAAAGTTATCTTAGACGGACATTGTTTATTCCACTCAAACGTTTTATCTCTCGCCATGCTGATATAACTAATTCAAATGCATTTTACATCAACTACAATGGGAAAAACGATTCTTTGTCCTTAAATCGCAAGTATCATTTCCTATTTGCTTATGCCTAGAAAGTATGAAAAATGGCTAATATTTGCTTCAAATTTTGCATTTGTAACCAAGATAATGATATTATTGAAATTTACTTATTCCTATTGGTAGAACTGACGAATGTGAAAATTTTCGTTCACGCAAATTAGGAACAAAACGACATATGATTCAAAAGTATCACTTATTTATTCTAGAATTACTCAGGAGAGACCACAAAAAGTTAAAAGTGAGCATTATTTTTTGCGATTTATGCTTATACTCTTTATTACGTTCACGGTTCAGCCCCCAAATCTAGTCTTTCATCATGTTTTCATTATACGAGACTTAGTAGCGGTGTATATCCTGATGGAAGCGCTCGCCATGCTCCTCTGTGTAAGCCCGTATATTCTTGATTTTATCAAGATGAGAGTCAAGGATACGGACATAGGGGGACATCTTGCAGCCCATTTTACCGAAATTCTTCAACAGGCTCTCAAAAAGCTCTACATAATAGTTTGCCGGCTTTTGATTCCCAAGGAAGCGACGAACCACTGCAACAAAGCTGTTCCAAGCTTATTTCTTCGTTCTAGTGGCCATCTTGGTGGAATTCTTTCCGGAAGCCCAACTGTGGCCGCCATTTGTCGTTGTTCCTCTCCACACGGAACACGGTCCGCGGTGTCTCTGCTGTTCTAAAGGCAGATGTTACATGGATACTTGGTAAATACGCCTTGGAAACTGTTATGGTCCGGTTCCTTGTACCACGATGATAGTCCAAGGTAGAACCAATAAAGAAGAACTCGAATACTGATATGGAATGACACAGATATATTACAAACAGGAATATATACAAGGAGGTAGAAAGTGTTAGTACGAACAATCAGCTTTATTAGTAATTGTCTGAACGCGACTCTGTTTCGGTCTGCCTCTGACTCGACTGACTGACTCGCTCGCTCTGACTGACTGACAGACTTCTGACGGACTTCACTCCAGACTTCAGACTGAACCCTAGACTTCAGATGGAACTTCTTGCTTCCTCATGAGGCGCAGTATTTATTACGTATGGAATAGTCCATTATGTTCTCATGGGTAAGGTCCCATAACACCCACCTTCCGAAAATTTTGCGTAGTAGGTTTTTTTTTTATATCTTTTCTTTTTTTGGATCTGTTTTCAAAGGTTCAGTAAATTTTCTTTTTCTAGACGATTTTCTTGGTTCTGGCATTATTTGCGGTCTTGTTATATCGAATGTGTTGAAAATCGTGTCCAATGCCTCTTCTTCAGGTGGACCGTTAGCATCCTGTAACGGTCTCTTCCTTATTTGGTTTACGTGTCTTGTGTGTGAGAATTTTTTCCTTGAACTATGTACATCATATTGCCAATTCTTTTCTCAATTATCCCTTGTTCCCAGGAAGAGGTATTATAAATATGCCCTTTGAACCCGTATAAACGGATTCAGGGTCAGTCTACCACCCCGAAAGAGACTCCGCCATTCCACGTAGCCTCCTTAGGGTTCCTCCCCGCCCGTAGGCAGAAAGATCAACCGATCAGCCGATCAGCCGGTTGCCCGACTTCGGGCTGAACGGTATTTAGTCACCCCCCCCCCACCACCACCACGAGGCCATCATGTGGCACAAGGCCGGTTTAACGTGGGATTTCCGAGTCCGTGGGATTTCCGAGCCCGTGGGCTTGGGCAAAAATATGCCCTTTGAACCCGTATAAACGGGTTCAAGGTCGGTCTACCACCCTGAAAGAGACCCCGCCCTTCGGCGTAGCCTCGTTCGGGTTCCTCCCCGCCCGTAGGCAGAGATTTCAACCGATCAGCCGATCAGCCGGTCGCCCGACTTCAGACTGAACTCCCTGCTTCCTCTTGAGGAGCAGTATTTATTAAGTATGGAATAGTCCATTATGTAATTATGGGTAAGCTTCCATAACAGAAACCCATCGAGAAGGACGCCATTTTTAAATTTCCGATAACCTCTCAACCGTACTCTTCATATTTCATTGACACTGCAATTTGGTCTTAATATTTTGCTTAGCTTCTGGAAGGCATCTTTCATTATTCTGATGCGCTTCCAAATGACTGTCTTCTATTTTTCATCGTATGTACATACACTATGCAGGTAACATTATTTCTGTGGGTGTTTGGTTCCGTTGTTCCTAATACCTAGATCATATCTTTAGTTGACTCTTTCGCCGACAAGTATGCATTTTGTATTTTCAGAGTTAATAGTCCTTTCTTCTTGATTTCTTTTACTATCTGGTCTAACAGTTTGTATTTGCTCTTTTTTTTTCTTTTCCTTTAGAGTCTCTCATTAAAACAGAGTCATCAACGGATCTTGTGTTGTTAAGATTCCGCCTGCAAGAATAAAATGCTGATAGTTCTTCTATTTCTCTTACGGTGGTCTTAAATTGCAGATTAAATAAATTTGACGAGAAAACGCAGCCTTGTACTCGTCTTTATACGTTTCTGTATTCTCTGAATTGGTTACTTACATGCGTGAATGTTTAGGATTGGGTTTCCGGTTCGTTCTTCTTCAACTCTATACTTCTAACGCCTCCGCCTAAACTCTGAAATGTATTCCATCATTGGGTTTCTGCTTTCTTCTAAAAATATCTTTCTTCTCCTTCAGTACCAGAAAAACCTTTGCGTCTTAGTGGCTTTATTGCATTACTCGGAGTGGATTGCTTTTAAAAAAGAAAGAAAAATAAATGCTACAAAATTAAACGTTGGGTAAAAAAATAGACCTGGACAGATATTAAAATGAACATGTCACGTTTCAGTTGATTGAAATTGGACAACACAATTTCTGACTGTTATTGAAAATATTCACTTCATTTTTTTAAGTTGCTTGTCAACGAATTTAGAGCAAATGAATAACTTTCGATAAGACTTAAAATTGATATTAGTTAACACCAAAATATATTGATTAGCACCTAGAACAGAATAATTAAAAATAGACATTGATAGAATAATATAAATTATTTCATACTGTATCCTTATTGTTTAAAATAGACGACCATATGCGCTCACGAATTTCTGTTTCCATTGTATTAATCGGAAACATTCGACGTCAAAGTCATTTTAGAAATTCTGAAGAACATTTCAATTATATAAACCTAAAAGCAGCACGTAAAGCATTCTAGCAATCAAAATGAAATACACAATTTCTATGATTTTTTTTCTGAAAAGACCGGACATGTTTTAAATTTAAATGAAACCCCTCGATTATAAAGGCATATTTTATATTTATGCAGATAGTATTATCTCCATCTCTAAGAAAGCTAAAAAAAATCTCAGTATTCTATTCAATTGAAAATAATTAGAAAAAAATCTCTTCGTAGTGAAATAATTAGAAGCCCTAAAATTCAAAATGTCCGTGCTAATTTTCTGGATATATGAATGTATATTTAAGTAGTTGATATAAACGCTGTGACATTAACATCTAAATCTAATGTATATCCCCACCTGTAACATCCTAAAAATATGACAACATTTATATTATATCGAGTTAATTATTATTGGACTACAACATTAGCTCCCGTAACTAAGAACACGAGATTCTATTGTTTCGCGTGTCGGATTCAAAGTCTTCTGAAATAAACTTTTGGGATTTCAACGAACACTCGTTGTTAATTTCGTAATGCTTGTTGTAGTAGAGACTTTGTAATCACAGATGCATCTAAAAGAATCCAAGGTTTCACTTATTAATTTGAATGTTCCATTCAAATTAATAAGTCACGAACGCTTTGATTTGTATTATATAGGAATAAAGTGTCACTGCCGACTCTTGAGTTTGAACTTAGATCGCCATTGAGCAAACACAGGCGATCCCATTATTGAATTAAGTAGACCACGTGACCATAGAGGAAACGCATTAGTAGAAAGTATCGTGACGACTAACAATCTACATTTCTAGTCTATCCTCTATTACTATACGGATCGCTATTCTCTGCTCTATTCACTATACTATTTCTCTACTCGGATCACTATAAGGATTACTATTCAAGCGAGTATTATCGAGCAAGAACTATTAGTGCGAGTGATATTCGAAGACGTCTGACATCAGTATTGTTCAACGATGTACTATATTTGCATGTCATTTCAATCATAAATTGGCTTATTATAGCTAAGAAAAGTTTTACAAATAGATGCCAACTTGTTTAATGCCAAGTAAAATGCAAATTTCAAACACTTTTCTGCACTATATAAGACGATATTCTTAAACAGAACTATTTTTTATATGAAAACCAAAACAGTCTTCGAATAAATGAACAGTAATGAATGAGAGTTAATGAAATAAACCTCTTTTTAAAATCAATATGCAAATTATTTAAACCCGTAGAGTGATATTGCATAGAATTATATAATATATAGTACAGATATGGAGCGTTAGTGTGTAAATAATCATAAAGTAGAGCTGGGGAGTTTTAACCTCAAAATTCGTGTAAGAATTAAGCGCCAATTTTACATTTATTCATATAGACTCCATAATATAGGTTTTACTTAATTAGCTATTATGATTCTTCAAATGTTGAATATATAACTATTTCTAATTTCTGTTTTGCCATCTTTACACTATACTAATTTTATTTTATAATTTGTCCCCTGTTCTGTCAGCCATGAAATAAAAATAATTGTTTGTACAGAAAATAAGGATTTACTTAAAACAAATCGCCTTTAAATTAAATGGTAGAGGGAGAATTATCGTTGAACTTTTAAAAGGTAAGCTTAAACATTAATTCAATTCTTAAATGCAGCCATCAACTTCTTCAAGTTCTTCAGTAGTTTATTAATGCCTATCACATCTAGCAATTGTGATGATGGCCAAATCATGAGTCCTCCACAGGGGCTAGCTTAAATGTCGCCGGATAGGGCGGATTTCAAACTAGCTTAAAATTTTAGCTAGTTTAAAATTTTAAGTTAGTTGCAATTTTGAATATAAAAGGAAAATCAGAATTACTCCACTTGAACTAAGAAAGCAACGATAATGGCTAGTATAATATATTAATATATATTTTAACCTCGGATAATCTAACAACCCTGAATCTGAGCTCAACGAAAATCGTTCCTTGCACTTAAATTTTCTCGGGCTTTTGAATGCGCTATGAATCATTGAAATCGGATCAGTGAGAGCGGAGGAGTTGCTTGGACACACACACGCACAAACACACATAATCTGTACTTTATATATAATATTACCAACAATACATTTTGTACTAAAATTACCAATACGTATTTATAATAAAATTAACAGTAATACATTTTTATAATAAAATTATCAAGCATACATTTTATGCGAAAATTTCCAACAAGACATTTTTATAAAAAAATTATCAAACATACATTTTTATACTAAAATTCCAAGCAATACATTTTTATAATAAAATTAAAATTACAACGTAAATACGCTTTCAGCGTAAACATAATCTCACATATCAAAAATTCACATACACAGAAGAGAAGTTTTTTCAAAACATAAATATAAATAAAAAAAATTAGATATAAATAAATTAATTCACATTTTGATCGTGAAAGTACAGACGACATTTCATGTCTTATTTTGATGTTTTGTAATTATAATACCCAATTTTAAAATCTAAATAAATTTGTTCAGTTTGTAAAACTGTTTTATTTTAGTTAATCTACAATGTATTTTCTACAGCTTTTTTCAAAGAAAACCGTGTAATTTGCATTATAAACTTCATACAGTATCTATCGTTTGTTGACCGTAGTTAAAATCATCAAGCCAATTTGAACTATTTTTTCCATAGCTGTCTATTATGTGCTACGCCGGCGTTACATGCCGTTTTAAATTCAGAATTACTTTCTCTTAAATAGGTTGCCACCTAAGGCTATAGAACCCAGGCTTTCTAGCTATTTACACATGGCTGGGGGATTTAATGTAACGGATCCGACTGGAATTCGAACTCGGCTCTCCGATTCATCTATTTGTAACGCTACCCATTACACCATCATGCCTCTTAAATGACTAGTAGAATTATTTACCGACTAAACACATTACAGTGACAACTTACAATTACTAGCTAGCTAGCTAGCTAGATAGATAGATAGATAGATAGAAATTTGATGTTTAGTTTTTGCATATAAATCAATCAGATGAACGAAAAAAATTAAAGTATTAAGACGAGTATTTCTTAGTTTGTTCGTTGGTAGATAGATACGGGCAGACTGAGATAGATAGATAGATAAATAGATAGATAGATAGATAGATGGACAGAAGTTTGATGTTTTGTTTTTGCATATAAATCAATCAGATGAACGAAACAAATTGAAGTATGAAGAGTATTTCTTATTTTTTTTCGTTGATAGATAGACAGACAGATAGATAGATAGATAGATAGATAGATAGATGGAAATTTGATGTTTAGTTTTTGCATATAAATCAATCAGATGAACGAAACAAATTTAAAGTATTAAGAATGGTGGTGAAAATGTACGCGTTTAATATAATACTAGGTGAACAAATAAAACGAAAATTAGAAAAAAAAGAGTTTGAGGTCATAAAGAGAGAACCTAAATAAAAGAAAACAATGACTAATATTTCGCTGTTTAAAAAAAGCCTATCGCAAAAATCAAGAGGACTCAAACGACAAAGATGAATGAGCCGACAAGTCAAAAAGAAATACTCTGAAATAACAATGGCTGACTAATGTATAATCGTTCAATGCAAATGTCACAAGAACGACAGAAAAAAACTTAAGTTGAACAATGATGGAATTAAGATTTAATATAATCAGGAGAGAAATTGATTTATAGAATGTGTGAGGTTCTTTTTTTGTTCATTTTGGAACAAATGTTCTTGCAAAAAAAGCAAAAAGAAATACAAATTAAAATTTAATGATTAATAAAATCCGTTGAAATAAATTTGAATTGTACTGCAAATGAGAATGAAAAAAAAGAAATACGACTAATCGACAATAATAAATTGATTCGGTTTAAATTTTAAAATATTCATTCGGTGGCTATCAAGTTTCTTATACGGTTGCTAGTTTCTAACGACAAGCAGTAGATAATAATAATGATGTTCATTTTACAAAATATTAATTACAATGTGGAACAATATTCCCTATAATATGGAACATGTGAAAGTAAGATTATTGACGAGAAGTCAATAACTCATTATATTTCCTCCACATCGTTGTAATATAGAGTTAATAAGGAAAACGTTTCTGAAGAAGAGGCTTGAAGCAACAGAAATGCGATTCTATATAAAAATGCTAAGAATATCATGAAACGAACATGTGAGCAACGACGAAGTTCTAGAGATAATGGCAACTAAAATGATCTTATACTTAACATCAGGAAGATACTGTTAACATTTCTGGGGCATTCAATGAGGAAGGAGGCGTTGGGAAATTTTTGATACTCACAGGACGGTTTGAAGATA
The DNA here is from genome assembly GCA_963932145.1 of Acanthosepion lycidas. Lineage (NCBI taxonomy): Eukaryota > Metazoa > Mollusca > Cephalopoda > Sepiida > Sepiidae > Acanthosepion > Acanthosepion lycidas. The sequence goes on along the minus strand of OZ010593.1, from coordinate 33,679,873 downwards.
AGAGAGAAAGTGGGAAAGCAACGCGAGCTTGTGTGTTTGGATGGTGCAGCATGGCTTAGGAGTTATGGTAAAATCTTTAAAGGACAGGAAATTGTTGGGAACCATGATCGCTAACGTCTTGGAATGAGACACGTAGAAGAAGAAGAAGAAGAAGAAGAGTCTTCCTATATAGGGAGGTTAGGAGAGAATAATGCATATCGGCGTGGAACATGAAGTATGTGTGCTGAGTTCAATCCCCGATCGATTCATTTTCATTCACTTCGTGCTAATGTCCTTGGAAATATCATGAATGCATTTCCCCCCAGATATGTATTAAATAGCAGGAGAGACTAGACTATTTTGCCTTGAGGTGGCGGCTAGTCAAGAAGAATGAAAACTCTCAATTCAAAGCCAGGGTTGGACTCCGTTAGGCCTTAGATATGTCAATGATGTTATGATACTGGACACAACTCTTCCTATATGTCAGTGAGTATTGAAGAGAAAAGTTGAAGCAACACAGACGTGGATCTACAGTAGAAAACAAGCACAAACACACACACATACACACACATATATATACATATATATATATATATATATATATATATATATATATAGAGAGAGAGAGAGAGAGAGAGATAGAACGAAAGAAAGGAACAGACTGAGAAAGACACAGATTAAGATAGATAGATAAAGGCAGACTGAGATAGATAGATAGATAGATAGATAGAAAGACAGAAAGAAAGGAACAGACTGAGAAAGATACAGATTGATATAGATAGATAGATAGATAGATAGAAAGACAGAAAGAAAGGAACAGACTGAGAAAGATACAGATTGATATAGATAGATAGATAGATAGATAGATAAGGGCAGACTGAGATAGATAGATAGAAAGAAAGAAAGAAAGACAGACAGAAAGAAAGAAAAGAACAGACTGAGAAAGATACAGATTGAGATAGATAGATAGATAGATAGATAGAAACAAAGAAAGGAAGACTGAGAAAGATACAGATTTAGATAGATAGATAGATAGATACGGGCAGACTAAAATAGAAACGAACAAAGATATGAACAGACCGCATTAGATACGAACAGAAAAGTTGAAGCAACAGAGACGTGGTTCTAAAGAAGAAAACTGTGTGTATCATTATATAGAACATGTAAACAATGAGGAAGTTTTACGGAAAATAGGAACAAAAGGACAATTTTAAATGAAGTCAAGAAGAAACATAATTTCTGGGACATATAACAAGAAAAAATGTTTGAAAAACTTGGCATTCACAGGACATATTGAAGAAGGAATCAATAAGTAACCGTCTCGAAGACGCCTGTTTAAGTGGATAGGTGAACAGAGAATATTAGGAATAGTAAAAATACAAAAATTGCTAAGTAGATTTTTAAAAATCAATTCACTCCAAGCAAGGCGATAATGTTACTAAGACGCAAGGAGTTACTGGGAGTCAAACAAATTAAGAAGACTATAGAAAGAACCGGGAACCCAACCCTAAACAGGAAAAATAATGGAAGGAGTGAGATACTACAAAGCGTAGGGGGGGGTATACTCGCCCACGTCCTGAAGGAAAACTTTTAGAAGAAGAGTCAGAATTGATTTAATCTTCAGAAATTACTGACGTCTGAAAAAATTAGGAAAAGAAAAAGATCAATCATGAATCTAATCGGGGTGTTTGGCGCAACACATTCTTCTATGGAGTTTGTACATTCCACACGGAAACTGTTTACTGTTTTGAACCCGATTGTTTCTCATTCTTACTAAGAATTTATCATTGTTCACTTCACACCGTTTTAAAAGATTCTAAGGAATTGTATTGGTTAACTTCAAACTTCAAATATTTCATCCATATTTGATTAGTTCTAAGTTCGTAAGTGTTCGCTTAAATTCCTCTATCATTGACTTCCTCTTGATAATAGGAATTCATTGTCGCTAACCAAATTCTGTCTTCTTTCATCCTTTTTATGTTCTCGTATATTTTGCATTCTTAACGTTACATCCTGGTTTTAGTTTCAAAATCTTTCAGGAACTCTGTGTTTGACCATTTAAAAAAAATGACGCTAATACATTAAACGAATTCATTAATTTCTTTTAAATGTTTATTCGCTTATTCTGAAACATCTTGTTTTTTATTTCATTCTTGGTAAAGATTTCGATACCGTTCTCTTTATAATTTTACATTTTTTTTCTCATAGTGGGAATTAATTGTCGGTAACCAAATTATTTAACCAGATTATTTAACCAAATAATCTTTCGCCTTTTTCTAAATTTTAATTTTTATGTTCGTTCAGAAATTAGCCGGACAGAGTTCTTCATAGACTCCATTTGTTTTAATATCTGTAAAATTCCTGACCTTTTCATAAAGATGGTGGAATAGTTTCTTACTTTCTCCACGGCTTTAATTCAGTCTGGCTCTCATCCAATACTAGAGAATCAAGTCTACACTGCCATTTAACCTATAAATGGCATACTCTTTGGAAACTCTTTAATTAATTCAGTTACGCATTGACTTGTTCATTCGTACAGTTTAAAAAATGTTCAATCATCATTTGGTGATATCTGATGAGTTCCAATGAAGCATCAATCGATTATGTCCGCTATTTAAGGACAAATGTCTTCTTTAAATC
>OZ010593.1:33658895-33677054 GCA_963932145.1 Acanthosepion lycidas | reverse complement strand
CTTCCCGGCAGAAGGCAGTCAGTATAGGTCGGTGCAAGAAGCCAAAGCAGGGGCGAGGTCGGTGGGTGAATGGATGACAAAACTGTGACGAAGTCGAATCTTTACAGGAAATGTCATGGCAACGTCATCGTACTGAATTCCGTATTAATAGTGTACATCGAACTCTTTATGCGGAACGCTGGTCGAGTAATAGGAAAACCCGCAAGTATGAGAGCTAGCCGGGAATTAAGCGATGTGATAGATCTTCGATTAAGGTGGCTGTCTGACGCCCGAAGAAACAGAGACGGATAAGTAGAAAATATTTTTAAACATTCATTCACAGAGGACTTATTCTTATGCAGAAGCTTGCATACACCATGTGTAACACAGACACACACAGAGAAACACAGTCATGCACACACATGCACATCAGTGCTTTATATAAAACAGCGGTCTGCCAAAATTTTGTGGGTGAGAGACACTCTAAGTATTTTCCACGTTTTTGGAAAAATAAGAAAAGATACTATTTCATAAATGTAGGAATACGACATGAATTGAAGTATTAAAAAATATTCTGAACAAAAGAGAAATACGGCATGTAGAAAGAAAACAAATCTTGTGGAGAGATTACAGACCCCAAATGTAAATGTTTAGCAAACTCAATTCCAAAACCATCTGCTCGTGTAGTGAGCTCATCACTTGATAAGACACCAGAGGTGTTGATACAAAATGGCTATTTTTGTAGTGATTTTAAAACTTATTTATGTTATAATTTTTAAATAAATAATTATATATATATATATATATATATATATATATATATAAGGTTTTGGTATATTTTTGGCAAGAAATGCTCAATATAAGAGATAGAGCGTATGTAAGTATAAATGTGGCTCCTGAGGACAATAACAAACGGCGACACTATGTTGCATGCTTCAATGCAATCTTCTGTCCTAACAGTTGCATTCAGCATGAAACAGACTGTGGCTTCTGGGTGTTGACTTAAGTATTCACTTGATATATATATATATATATATATATATATATATATATATATATATATATATATATATGTCAACAAAAACAAAAAAATATACATTGTGGTAAAGAATGTACAATTTTTATACAAAAAGTCATATTAAAAGCGATATACTATAAGAGAGAATAACAAAAAAAAGAAAAATCGTGGCGAAAATATAATTACTATCAACGCAGGAAGGGAATCTCGAAGAATATGATAAATAAGCAAATCGATTGGTGTCCTCATTCTTCTGAATTCTAATCTAGGACTAAAAGTGGAGTGGACAGTGATCAAAATATAGCCAGTTTATATATATATATATATATATATATATAGGTGGACACTGAAATCAACACCCAGCGGCGGTCTGTTACTTGCTTCAACACAGTCTTTATAACATGTGCGTTGAGTTTTGGCTCACCAAAATCACCAAACCCTGAAAAATAAATAAATGATATAAGGAAAATAATGTTAATATATAAGTAATTAAGTATAAAAATGTTTAAATCTACGGATGAACATATAAAGACAAGTCAATGACAATAATCAATAGTAAATGAATAAAACATTAACAACTAATAATATAAAATAGCTACAAATAAACGCATCCTGATCCACAATTATTTCCACTCAATACCATTTAGAATAATTAGAAACATAACCGTTATCGCGCACCCAATAACCGTCATGAAAATTGTTGGTCCTAATCCAAGAGGAATAACTGAAACCTCCCACACATCAAATTTATAAACAAAACATAAAGATGCATTATTGGATGTCTCCCTAGCAAATAAGATATGTCACTTCTTGACATTATCCTACATACATTTCTGTTCTTTCTCTTCTTGACGTCAGAATGCCTCGACCTCTTATCAGAGTCTATTTTGTGTGTTAACGCCATTCTTAGTTTGTGGGTTTCTTGCCTTATTACAGTTATTTTGCCTAATTTATTCTTGCATATTTTGTTTGCATAATATTATTTTTGTCCTGTTCTTTTCTTTCTCTTGCTATTGTTTAATGAAATCTTGTCAATTCTGTTTGTTGCGCATTACTCCGAGTTACATTTAGCTATGGTCAATAGGCCTTACTACCAATAATGCACCACTGATAAGCATATATAAATAGCCGAGCACAAACACAACACATATGCCCTGAAGTTTGCGTTGATGCACGAATAAGACTCTTGTCGCTTGGTGTTGACCTCAGTGTCCAATTTTATATTTAAACACATTGTATCTTCGGTATTGATGACATTAATATAGCATAACATGAGACTATATATATATATATATGGGTAGGTTTAAATTTAACGTAGATCATATTCGATTGGTTAATTTGAGTAAAGATCACAAACCTTATAACCACCGCGCTTTTCTTTTTTTCATAAAAAGAGGCTGTATTTTGCTTTTAAATCTGAATAAATCTTTCGCTCGCCAAGTAATTTACAATCGCCTGATGCGTTGACGGAACCGCAAGAGATTTCCACAGGCCAGAAATGCGAAAAATAAACCTGAAGTATAGAAATTACGATTACACTTAGCAGTTCCAATCGAAAATGATGAGAACTAGCTGCTAATCATGAATCGAGGGTCCAACGGGGAAAACTCATCAAATCAGTTATCATGAAAGTATTTATAGGTAAGGTACTTGATAGCTATATGTGGCGGTTGGAATGTGACTGAAGTAGAGACAGATTCCAAAGCAGGACCGAAGATTCTTCTTTGAATTCTGTCAAGAATCTCTAGATTCATAGCAGAAGCACTATATCATATGTGACAGAAATATTCGATACACGAGCAAATCGCAGTTTTATAAAGTGATAAAAATCGGTTCTGTCGTAAAGAATTGTCTAACATAACACAGCCAGGCAACATTTATAACAGCAAACCTAAAAATCGCCTCAATATAATCACCCCCCCTTTCATGTCACTAGTAAACCTTACAGCGACATGGCGCAACGTTTTACTCTCCTGAATCTTAGCGTGAGGTAGACTAATGGAAGTTAAAAGAGGTTCACTTATACGATGTAAAGTAAATAGTTTCGTTATGGAGAAGTTAAAATTATGCAATGTGGCTGTTTCCACTAGATCTCCAGCAATTGGTTAAATAATAAGCTAGATTGTGTTGTCTAACCTTGAGCGTTAACCACTCTAAGATAAAGAAGGCCCTGAATTAAAATATCGCTAGGACAAAGGGAAATCCACTAACGGAAATAGAACCCTGGCCGTTCCGATACAAAGCAAGCGTTATACGATTGAACCAATGGGCTTCGTCGACGAAGGAGAAACTGTCTAGACTCGATATAGCGTCGCTACTCACAAAATTCCATAGTGATACTCATCCAAGTATACGAAACCCACGGCTTCTTTCCCCAAGCGCTCCCTCCAGAGCATTAGAAGCTGGATCAAGCAAGTCTATACAAGTGATCGAAATTTTGGGTAATTTGATTTTTTAGGTTTCGTATACTTGGATGAGTATCACCACATTACTCCAGTGGTATGATGCTCGCGGTGTATCGTAACAGTCCGGGTTCGATTCTCGGTAGTGGATGCGCACTGCTGATGAGTCCCAAATAGGACGAAACGGCCGTCAAGAGCTTTCTGCATTCTGCTGAAGATAGAAACCATTACAATAGTAATTACTGTGAATATTTAATGAATATATCATAATTCGACACACGGTCACCTACATTACGTCACCATCAAATTGAGTCTTGCAAAAGCGATGGTAATCGTCTTCAAGGTCTATTACACAAGAAATTCATTTTTGGCATCAGTGCCGCAGATTCTGTTCTGAAGTTTATCCTGACCTACAAGCTTTTCTGTGGATGTATAACGCGGCACAGTGGCCATATCTGACCTGATCTGGAATGATGATAAAAAGTTGAGATAATTCATCTTTGATTCGATACACTATAAAAAAAAGTACAAGCTAAAGCTTCAAACAAGAAGCGAAAAATAATATTTTTCGCTTTAAGATAATGTGTATAGATTAAACACAAAAAGATGAGAAAGAGAAGTAAAAAAAAAATTCTTCTTAAAGAGATAAAAAATAGCCATTTACTTTGATCCATATATATATATATATATATATATATATATATATATATATATATATATATATATATATATATATAGGTGTCTGTGTGTGTATTCGCGAGCGCGTTTACGTGCGTATAAAAATGAGTTTGTTGTGAATTATTGGCAAAAAAGCATAGACTATCATGCATTTTCAAAAGGTGGGAAATATCTTCTATTTTTTGCCAATATTAACTGAAATATCTTTAGTTTCATTTTTATTTTTGTTCGTTTATTTTTATAATACACGAAATTCTTACTTGATATTTTACTGAAAAGATTTTTTAACTAAAAAATATCGGCTAAAGCATGATCGATATTTTCATTATATATGTGGCAATACATATATATATATATATATATGGATAGATAAAAATAATATATATATATATATATATATATCTTACACAATTCTCACTATTTGAGCTAGCATCTTATGTAAAATCTTATCAGATATGCATATTCGACTTTTTTTTTTCATTATTATTCGTTCATATGTATATAGATTATATGTACAGTATGATTATCTATGTATGTTTGCATGCATGTATATGGGAGTGGATGCGGTGGGTAAGTGAATATTGCGGAATTGATGCCTTTATTCGTTTACAGAAATGCCTCATAATAAATATCAGTGGGGCGTTAGAAACGAGCAAAAGCCCGGAAATGAAGAGAGAATTGAAAAAATGTAAGAAAGATTATAATGGAGACAAAAATTCAAATTCTCTTGAAACTGAGATTGAAGATTACTATTCAGGCATGAGATAGATAGATAGATAGATAGATAGATAGATAGATAGATAGATAGATAGATACGAACAAACTGAGATAGAAAGAAAAAACTGAAATAGATACATAGAAATGCAAACAGAGAGATAGCTAGGAATAAACTGAGATTGATAGATGCGAACAAACTGAGATATTAGGTTGGTGCAAAAATAATGACGTACAATGTCGTTTTTGACGTATTTTTTAACGTCAAAAAAACGACATTATTACGTCATTATTTTTGCACCAACCTAATAGATAGATAGATAGGTATAATTCTGTGTGCGCAATCCTAACCTTGTGATTCTCTCTCATTCTATTCATTCGCCGCAACTCGAACAATAAAGATATATATATATATATATATATATATTAGATAATCTAAGATAATCCTAAAGAGCCAGGCAAACCTACCTTGGTTTTACCTAAACGGATCGTCAACGCAATGCTGACGATCTGTTTCCAAGCGAGTACCACATTTATATATATATATATATATATATATATATATGTGTGTGTGTGTGTGTGTGTGTGTGTGTGATCGTCGCTTCATTGTAGCCCAGCAGTAATATCCACCTTTTGCAAATCCCCATCCCTGTTGTCTTATTTGTGGAGATACTCTTTAACGGTCACTGCGATATAGGATGATAGGTATTATAAAGCAGTTTAAGACACTTGCTTTGTTTCTAACGATATTGCTTTTTGAAAGGCTTTCTTTACTATTCCCATCTCGACATCACTCTCATATTATCACTACCCTATCTTTTCTTCTCGGGCTAACGTTCTCAGCTGTCATGAAGTGGAAGGCCTATACTTAGTCCATTGCGAGGTCAGCTGCTAAGAAAGTTGTTTCATTGTGTCGTGCTAGACATATTTCCTCCAGAATCTATCTTATCTATTTATAAGTCTACCATTCGTCTATGATTAGAATATTACTGGCATATATGTCCGGTGCTCTTGCTATTTATTAGGTTAGTGCAAAAATAATGACGTGATGATGTCGTTTTTGGCGTTTTTTTAACGTCAAAAAACGACATTATTACGTTATTTTTTGCACCAGCCTAATATTTAGAGCTCCTTGATAAAAAGCAAAGAACAATTAGTAATATTATTGGCCCTGAACTGGTGTTTCGGCTTCAATCACTTTCCCACTGTGTCCACCCTGCGTTTTGTTTATAAATATATTCTTGGTAATTGTTCGGATGATTTCTTCGCTATGGTGCCTACACATTTTGAATATAAGCGCAGTACTAGACTGGTAACGAGGTGTCATCAATTCACAGTAGAGATGGCTAGATGTGACCGTAAGTTCTATACTAACAGTTTCTTTTCTCGCATTTCTTGATTGTGGAAATCACTTCCAGCTCCATGCTGTCCAGACAAGTTTAATCGTCAAAAATTTAAATGCAATGTCAGTCACTATCAACTGTCCTCCTGATTACTCTTCTTTTGTTTTCGCTCCTTCGTAATGTTTCTGTTTCCTACAGTAACCCTTGTGTCTTAGTGGATTTACTGCCTTGCTTGAGGTGAATATGTTTAATATACCGGGTTTGTCAAATTGTTAGATTAAGTCCTGAATCGTATCTTAGAAATGATTAAAGATATCTTACTGGAATTCTTCAAGGTTTTTATAACACTATTTGGCTCTATGTCGATCAGTAAGAATGTATAATTACACTCTAAGTTTAACGGAAGAATCGTGAAGAAATCGAGCATAATCATTAATTAATCATAACTAAGTATCGGAAGTTAATGAAAGATTGAAAAGAAGTTATATATATATATATATATATATATTCCAGGATCATTATCCAGCTTACTCAAGATGATCTTCGTTCTCTAACCTTCTAACTTTCTGTCCTGGATTAACAAGGAGCCCTAGAGGTTTCATGTACGATTTTATTTTCAAGTCTTTTTTCACTGCTCTTTGAACTATAATTGGTGAAACGCATCTCTCACGTGCCAAATGTCATATGGATTGAGTTGAATCTTTTCTAATTGATCTCTTTATCTCTAAATTGAAATGAAGATCCCTCTTCCTGTTGTGACTTCCTAATCCAGTTCTCTTCTATACTGTTCCCGCTTTTTTAAACATTCACCGTTCTCTTGATGGTTCTTGAATGGACTTTGAATATGGAAGCCAGAGTATGAAAATTGGGACAAATATTGAAGGCCTGATTGATTTTTTTTTCTCTCACCCTGCTCAGTTTGGAAAACAGTGGGTCTACCACAAAATGATTTTAACCTATTCTCATTCTAGCTGAATAACTCAAATATATATATATATATATATATATATATATATATATATATATATATATATATATATAACGAAAATTGAAAGGGTTAATGTAATGTAAAGAGATATTAGGTATTCAAGGCCATTACTCGTTTTCGGCGTTAATATTTTCCAACATTCTTCGGTTCCTTTCATTTCTATTATGTGTTAGGCAACTTTATGATTCCTTCCTATTAGAAATTCATATTTTTCCATCCCCTATTACTGATTACTGACTTCTAAGAAATTTTAAATTGTACATTAAATTCACCATCTGTGACATTAGTATTAATGGGTAAGAGGCACCTATATGTAAGTCCTGATAAACCTATAATTTGTAGCAAGATTCGGAAGCCTACAATTAGTGAAGATTTCTTTGAAACATGCAATTAATCCCGGTTTTTTATTCCAATTCTACTAATCTAGTACCTGGAGGTATTAATGGATTAACAGAATTCAGTAAATACAAAAATAAAATCATAAGCTATGTTGCTGCCATATATCTATATATATATATATATATATATATATATATATATATATATATATATATATATATATATATACATACATATATATATGTATATACAATATTATGTTGTTATATTTTGATTATAATAGTTTACAGTGCTACACAAAAAATCCCATGTTTCGGAACTTTAAAAATTGTCCTTCATTCAGGCGATGGTAGATAAGATGATGAAAATGAAATCAGAAAGCAATTCGATAGCTTATTTGAGAGTTAAAAAGAAGCGCGGAAAACCGTACATCTAAAAGGCTAAAAACTGTGGATTTCTACTAATCTGTCTGTTCGTTCTTTCTTTCTTTCTCTCTCTCTCTCTCTCTCTCTCTCTCTCTCTCTCTCTCTCTATATATATATATATATATATATATATATATATATATATATATATATATATATAATTAACTAATTCAACGTGTCTAGTAGAAACCTCAACGGAATGCAGAAAGCACTGGATGGGCGTTTCGTATTATATTTGGTACTAATCAGCAGTGCGCATCCACTACCGAGAATGAAACCCGGAATATCGAATCTGATTCGCTACCGCATCGTCGCCGATGTTGGAACATTTGGTATGACGTTTGCCTGATAAAGTAACTGTCCGGGTTTCAATTCTTGGTAGTGGAGGCGCACTGCTGATAAGACCTAAAAATATAGGATGAAACGACCGTCCAATTCTTTTTGTTGAGGTTTCTTCTAGACTCGATGGATTACTGAATTATAATTATCTCAAATCCTCCTCTCTCTCTCTGTCTGTGTGTGTGTGTGTGTATATATATATATATATATATTAAAGTTAATAAATCTGTTGGTATGTAATCGTATCGGTGGAGTTTGGTACGTTTGTGTGTGTATGAAGCAGTGATTGGTTTTTATTTATTAATCCGACATATTGTTATCACTTTTAACATTATTTTTAGTGGATACCCATATTTGAGTATACGTTCTGCTTATTTATTAAACAGTATGTGTTTCCTTATCCCTGCCAGAAAGCGCTTATAAGACTCCTCGTATATTCAATCGGGTAGACGAAAATAAATACTCAAATATGAGTATCCACTAAAAATAATGTTTAGCTCATATATATATATATATATATATATATATATATATATATATATATATATATATATACGTGTGTCTGTGTTTACTCTATTTCTTATGTCCTGGGTATGATGATAAACTACATCCGGCAGCAAGTCCTCTGATTGGGAGGTTTTGAGGAGCATGGGACCACCTCTTTATTGCTTTTGTTCCCAGGTCCACCATGACCCAATGTGGTAACACCTGTTAGGGTCCCAACTTGGGGTTAAGACACTATAAAAGTATAAAAGTTCAAACTCCTGATAAACATTTCCAGACATAGATTTTAAAAGTAAAAAAATTACCAAATCTCCTAAGGAAATTAAATTTTAGCATTAAATAACCCATAAGCAGTTGATATGCATTTAAACATAGCAAACTAAACCAAACTCTATTTCCTTTTCCTAAAAAAAAAAAAAAACATCCATGTTTCTTACACACTCTGTCCATTATACTCTCAGCATCCATCTATTGCCTCAAGTTTTGCGTAACACGTTATATTAGAAGTATTTGTCATGTTAAATAGCGTCGGCTAATTCATACCACCAGTCAAATAACTAAAACCATGTTCATATTTTCTCACTTAATATTATTTTTGCTATTCTCACGAGATTATTCGTGAATTGAAAGCTGTGAACAAAAATCAATTTAAATTCAATCTGAATTCAATTTTCATAAACTTGCAACCATTAGAAGGAAAAGAAATGTCGTCTCAAATGAATGAATGTATATATATTTCTTTGGAATCTTTTTCATTTCATTTGCCCAGAATATTACATCTGAAAAATCTATAGAAATAAAATGCCAATGCACGATTGACCCGCACTAAAGAATTCTAGGAACCTAAAATAATTATCGAATTTTAATAAAACTTTCAATACATATTACATCGATTATTGGACTTATTTATCTATTTATTTAGACGATTTAACTTGGATAAATTTGACAGGTTTCAAATGATATGTTCCAGGAAAAATAAAAATATTTTATTCACAAAAGAAAAACAATACAGTCAGGTTGAAAATAATTCCCAAACTATGAAAATTTAAAACGGAGAAATCACGTTAATTACGCATTTGTTTAGTAATTTTTGGATTTCACGGTACAGAAAAGGAAAAAACTATCGATTCTATTTTTTAAATATTAATTGTGTACGTGTTTCACTGCCATCATAAGCAGATCAAATTTTAAGTGAGAAAACATGTTCTTAAAAAGACAGAAGTCATAAAAATGGTTTGAAACTGTTGCATATTTTGGCATACAACGACTCTGTGTAAGTTGCATGTGGAATCCAAGCTGTAATGGTCTCAACAAGAATAACTAGAGGAAGGAACGCATCTGAACATTTATCAAAGAAAACATTGATAGAATAGCGATAAAATATTTTGGATTTCTTGTAATTGCATGCATGAGTCCCGGTATAAATATTAGATTGGTGCAAAAATAATGACGTAATAATGTCGTTTTTTGACGTATTCTTAACGTAAAAAAACGACATTATTACGTCATTATTTTTGCACCAACCTAATAGTTATAAATAATTATTGGCCCCGATTTTATCATTGTTATATTTTTGCATTATATCCGATATTACGAATATAACAATCAGGCTCCGCAAATTGGAAGAGAGAGTTATCAATAATAATCTTCTGACTTCGAATCAGCGTGTGTCTCCCTTTAAACCCCTGGGGTTTTTTTTTGTGGAGGGCGGTTAAATGTATTTTTTATCAAATAAAATTTGGTGTGGCGCGAGCAAATTTTAATTTCGAAAATGAGGCCCAGAGGAAAAAATTGTTTGGTTTGTGACCAGCACGGTACGCATTAGAATACGCGATAACTTTTGTACTGCATCAGGTCTAAAAGATAATGATTATGCAGCCCCAGCCCATATATAGCAGCAATACGGAATTTCCTTTTATCTCGTCTTACTCTTGTAAACCGCATCATTAGAATTTAGGTGCATTTTGAAGCGATAATATAAGCCGACCATTTCTTTTTACTGCATCTTTAGTAACAGATCCTATAAATGAGTCGTACTTGATTCCTAGAGCTATGTTGAGATCACATAGGCTTTCAAAGCATGAATCCACCAAAGTGCTAACGTTCAACATAACTGGAGAAAAGTCAGGTGATGAACAACAATTTTTGAACTATGCCATTGCTGAAAAAAGATAGGACTTCTAGCCCAGATATGGCAGCATTAGTGCATATATTGTCTAATGTTGCTCTTGTAAAGATAAATCATGACAAAAGGAGTAAAAATATATGAGATCCACTTGAGCACTGAAGAGAATTTCATGTGATGCCCTTATCGAACAGAACACTTTGTCGCTCATGAATTGAACACTACCCTAGACAGTCATGAATCGAACAGTACTCTTGACAGTAATGAATGGAACAGTACCCTAGACAGTCATGAATCGAACAGTGACCTAGACAGTTTTGAATCAAACAGTACCCCTGATCGTTATGACTCGAACAATACCCTAGACAGTTATGAATCGAACAGTACTCTAGACAGTCATGAATCGAACAGTACCCTAGTTATGAATCAAACAGTACCATAGATAGTTATGTATTGAACAGTACCCTACACAGTTATGAATCGAACAGTACGCTAGATAGTCATGAATTGAACAGTACCCTAGACAGTCATGAATCGAATAATACCCTAGACAGTTATGAATTGAACAGTACCTTAGACAGTTATGAATCGAACAGTACCTTAGACAGCTATGAAACGAAAGAGACAAATGCCCCAAGCTTGTGTTGTGTATGGAACTTAACTGAAAAACTGACCCTTTGGGAGCAGTAAACAAAGCACTTCTTTAACGGTAAGTGTGGTAAGAAGATGTTTTTGAAAATTTTCGAAACTTTTAGTAGTATCGCGTACACGTCATATAAATTAATATGTTCACAGAAAAAAAAATCGACGGTAATTCTCTTTTTCCAGCTCGACGTATACACGGATACCCACGATGTAATATGCCAAATAGAAGACTAGATGAAAGAGAAAAATGCAAAAACAACGAAAGCAGAACATAAAAAGTCAAATAAAAAGCAGAGAGTGAAAGTAATGAAAATGATGTCGGAATGAAACAAAGCAAAATACAATTTTAAAATAACAACCAATCAAATAGGATTCCATCTTGTAACTCCGCGACATGACGTAGTTCACCTCTCTACCTCGAACCCCTGCCCCATTTCTATACAGACAATGGCCAACAAAGCGGTTAATCGCAATAATTACACAACATTCGCGGTGAAATACTGACCGGACAGAAGACGGTATGGACAGTGGGCATTGGCCAACGTAATGAGTGCAATTAGTTACCGAACGGAATAGAGACAGACGCAATGTCACGTCGTTAAATATGACAAAGGACGGAGAGAGCCGGCCACGATTAATTTCCGGAACCTACCGATTGGGTCACCTCTATAATTGAGAAGAGGTGGTAAAGTAGTGGTTCGGTTCTGTTCGTCAAAATGGCGCTCATAAATTGGTGGGCGGGAAAGTAATGAATAAAGCAGGATTAATTGACGATAATATTTAATACGTTGTTACAATATTCATCACTGTGCAGTTTGCGAACTGTCTACATGCACGCATATATATATATATATATATATATATATATATATATATATATATATATATATATATATATATATATATATATATATATATGAAGAAGGAGAGAAAGAAAAATTAAAGGAAAGAGAAAAACACGCAGACATATTTGATATGCGAAATTGCATATTAGATAGTGACAAATTACTAGCAGTTTACATCCACCTCCCACCCCCATATATATATATATATATATATATATATATATATATATATATATATTATCATAATGGTCGTGTCGAGCCTACTCATATTTGTTTGACTTCATGACGCCATCATTTCTGGTCATTCATGGCAGTTGGTTGTCACTGGTATTGATAAAGTTCAAAATCCATTACAAACATTTCGTTGGCGAATCCGTCTGTTTCCCAAAACCCTATCGTCCATCTAACCGATAAGAGATATGATCATACTCAAAAATATCCATAACAATAATAATTCCGAAGAAGGTATATATAAAATAAACTGCCACTACCTTTCCCTTGCATAAATTTAGCAAAACAGGATATATATATATATATATATATACACACACAAACATGCTGTATCACAGTTCATCAGTGTGGCTACAAACCCGATTTCTCAAACCGGGATCGAAATCCAACTGGTTTGTCATCACTCGTAGATTTTACCTCCGAGCTATCAGTGTCCGGTAGAGAGGAAAGCGAATTTTTACGTACTTACTCTTCGAATAAACACGCCGGTGACCGAGAGGGCTCAATTGATAGAAGAGCTTTGCAGTATTAGCAGTAGTAGTCATTGTTTACAAATTCGCGCTTTCTCTCAAGAGTGCAGTGGGGTAAAAAAGGCTTTATAGCTATATGTACAGGCCGTGCTGCATACATAGTTCAGTTAATGGTCAGCCTGAAGGGGTGCCTCGATGGAGTAAGTTACCACAAATCCGTCACCAAGACAAGCCTAGAAAACGAGTCCATTGGATGTGGTCTGACCTGCAGTGTAACGAGTTTTACTTGCTCAAGAAAATAAAAGAAGAAATAAATCTCAAGCTTTCAACCCAGATACGTGAAGGGAATTTGTTAGGGGCTTAGCTGCGCTGTAACCTTACAACAACACCTAGACATAGAACGGATGATGATTATACTTCGTCTTTGCATTAAATACTGCTACCATATATGGCCTGGTGCTCCTGCTGTTCTTCTTGAGGTCCTCGACAAATTCTAGAGAAAGATATGTCTACAGTCACTATCTCACAAACGTGATGTGAACTCCCTTTGTCTTTTCTACAAGTATTTTCATGGCAAGTGCTCCGACGATACCTCTTTCACAGGTTCCCAAACTGCATGAATTTCAGCGTGCTACCATGTTGGTATCTCAGTCCCATCCTTTTACTGAAAAAACGACTAAATATAGCAATCTTTACTACTCTAACAGCTTCTTATCTCTCATCTCCTGTCAGTGGAACTCCCTTCCTATCAATTGCTTCCCTGATAGCTATAATCTTCAAATATATTTAAATGTAATGTCAATCGACATCTTCTGATGCCTTGACCTTGATCCCTCTCCTTCTCTTTATCCTTTTCACAAACACTCCTTTTTACTCTTACTCTCACTCTCTGTAATCCCGTGCGTGCTAATGGCACTCCCGCCTTGCTTGCAGTGATCTGCTTTAAAAAAATATAATTATTGTTGTTATTCTCGTTATGTATTTACAGTATAAATTAGGCTTTATATCACGCATGTTGAGGCGCTAAAAATCTTAACGATATTAGATACGCTGATGACATAATGCTGGTAAAGGATACAAAAGGATCAAGTAGAGGAAGTACAGAAGGGAAACAAGACGAAAGAACTAAGCATCAATTGGAAGAAGACAGAATATACGGTGTTTACTCATTTCCCCCACGAGAATGAGAGGTGACACAAGGTCTTTTTAATGTGAGGAACCGAGCGCGTACATTCGGGCAGGGACAAAAATTCCCCACAGACCCCGCGACCGATGGTTGTGCTGGCTTCGGTGCGAAAACTGATCCCTCCCTCTTGTGCAATAGGATGGCGCGGCCTCAGGCAGCTGTTCCCCAGGGCTGGGCACCTCTTATCAGTTGCCCCTCTGTCCTTTGACGAAGCCCCTGAGCGCACTCTGTCCAAAGACAGAGACACAACTGAGAGATGATAAATAATGTGTACAAATTACTTATAGCAATTTATGCGGTAGAATATAGGATTGTCAGCAAAAGGAACACCCTAACAATCAAATTACAAAGTGGAAATACTAAAATCAAGCGAGTAAAAACAATTTAAATATCTTGGACTCGTGACAAAAAAGGACGGAAAGAGGGTACACCGTATTGGGATCGAGAAAAATGCCTTCGCAAAGTATTCAGAAACTAAGAAAAGAGTCCTGAGCTTTTACTGAATACTGGGCAATCTCCCGACAGAAGGAGGTGAACCAAAACAAATATGGTTCTATAGAGGGAAACTGAGAATTTGAGCAACGACGAAGTTTAACAGAAAATAGATAAATAGACACTCATACTTACCAGGAAGAGATAGTTGAAATTTCTAAGACCTATAATGAATGAAGAGGAATTGAATATCTGATACTCACAGGGCAGACTGAAAACAAGAAAGACAGAGGAATGCAATAACCTACCCAGTGAGCTTGAGGAAATGGTTGGCAGAAACAAGGTTTAGGAGACATAACAACAAAGTCACAATTTATTAAGTACTACAAAGAGCTGAAAATTGTGGCGAGCCACAATCTGAAGAGACAGTAGATTGAAGAGTGCATACATACATACATACATACATACATTTATAGATAGACATATAAAGATAGGCGTATTCTTATTATTCTAAGCAATATAGTCGTGGGTGCACGTGTATTTTTTATAATAAATTTAATATCTACAGGCCTAGAAACTTGATTACTATTACCATTTCAGCCACAAAATCAGCAATGAAAAATTCCGTAATATGATATATATATGTGTGTGTGTGTGTGTGTGTATATATATATATATATATATATATATATATATATATATATATATATATATAAAGAGGAAGAACAGTCTAATTAATAATCCACAGTTCTTTAGCATTTATTTTTTATAAAGTGCTCCATACAAAGTATCATTGAATATAAGTATTGCATTTTAAATCATAACAATTAAAATAATTTAAACATACTAGTAGGTTGGTGCAAAAAAAATGTCGTTTTCTCTGATATATTACTATGTGAGAAAACGACATTATTTTTGCACCAACCTAATAGAGGCCATTTAAGCTTATTAAGTAATAAAGGATATAAAAAAAATTATTTAAAAAAATAAAATACCAAAATTAAGCCATTGTTGAGCGCATATTCCTCTGTATTATTTTATTGTATCTTATGAAAATATTTTTAGCCCGAATCAATGGTGACATGTCTAATATACGACGTCTCATCTACACAAGCATGAATTACAAAACCATACCTAATCTCTAACCTACAGTTTTTTTCACTTTTCTACTTTAGATTAGATCTGTCTTTAGATTCGTCAAATAAGACAACACCCGTAGAAAAATGAAATCTACTAAACCCTCCTACTTAAACCCTTCAATCCCAATTCGCTTTCAAAAATATATCATTTTTAACTGAATTATTGAATATCCCTTGAAAATGGAACTAAATTTATATTCCGAAACATAGAAATTTTGGGTCGAGATATATATATATATATATATATATATATATATATATATATATATATATATATATATATCCAAGTATATGATTGGTGTATATGGAATGAATTCCAATAACCAACAATTACTATTCTTAAAAGAGTGCTCAATACAAAGTAGAGCAGATATAATTATTAATTTTAAAAAAAATTTATAACATAAATATGTTATAAAATCACTACAACAATAGCCAGTGATGACGTTGAATGTAAAATAAATGGTTTTAAAAGTTTCAAATTAATTAACAATCCTACACAAGGGGAAAACATTGTTACAAAGGCTAGATGGACCAATCAAAACACAAGTATAAGAAAATTCAAAAAGCTTGATAACGAAGTGATGTTATAATATTTATTCAGATGTTTAAAATATGGGTAGTATTAAAAAAGAATTTATTCCAACGAATAATTACTAAATTATATGATAAAATTTAATATTAAAATTTAAAACTGCTAATTACAAAATCAAAATTTAACATTTATTCGCTATTAAGTTTACAACTATAAAATTACTGAGGAGAAAAGAAGAAATATATGTTATTCAATTTATTTTTTCATTGAAGTTACTTTAGCTATATTTAATATCCGGTCTTTTTACAATGTATACATTTTAATTCTCATGGTGTGTGAATGGGGTCCTAAACTCACGCGTAAAACAAACGCAGTCAGATTCTAATATATAAGCACCAAGACATACACACAAAAAGAGACAAGACAGAGAACATCTTCACGGTCTGTCATGAAAAAAAGAGTGGGGGGAAATGGGGGAAGTGGGAGAAGGGAAACCAACACACACGTACATACATACACAATTAAAAGTGAATGCACTTTCCATACACATAGATACATATAAATACATGCACACACATCCACAGACATTGACCCAGACAGTTGGATACCACAACCGATAAATATTTAAGACAGAAAATGTCATTGCATGAATGTTAACAACCTATTGAAATCTAACTTAAGTGAGTAAATATACAAAAATAAAAATAATTAAAATTAATATTATTTAATATATTAAAATAGTGTATGTCAATATAAAATCGAACATCAAAGTTAACACCCATCGGTAACTACGATGTCCACCTCATAAACATATATATATATACACACAGACACACACATACACACACATATACGCATACATACAAATATATATATATATATATATATATATATATATATATATATACACACATACACACACACACATACATAAATATACATACATACATACACACCGAAATATCTACACATACATACATAAACATATACACAGGTATACATTTCCATGGTATCAAGTACACATACACATACATACACATATACACATATGTACCCACAAATATACACATAAATATGTGTACACATACTTACAACTAAATACATATATATACACAGCAATACACAAATATAAACATATATACACACATATATACTAACCCATGTGGCCGTAATGACATACCCAAGTTTCCCTACCTACACGTGCACATAAACAATTTCATATACAGTAGGTGTCAACATACATATATACAACTGCAAACCTACATAAGTAAACACATACACACATATATACATATATATACATACACATACATACATATATACATATATATATATATATATATATATATATATATATATATATATATATACAAAATTTAGCAGCATATTAATACATTAAAATACAAACATACACATTTCGCAGTATCTTTGAAGAGATCATATCTTTGATTTAAGAGATCAGCCTTGTATATATATATATATATATATATATATATATATATATATAAATTTTTCAGAATTTTTTCAGTATTTATAATATATATATATATATATATATATATATATATTATAAATAGTTTTTCATATGCTCCTGAAAAATTTATTTCGGTTGAACTCCTTAGGGAGGAAGTGTGGGTTTGTAAACAGTCACTATTACGGCTAATAATGCAAGACGCTCCGCTAAATCGAATCGAGTTCTCTCAGTCACTGTATGTTTATCTAAAAATAAATACGCTTAAATTCACCTTCATTCCTACCGAGCGCCAACGGCTTTTGGTAGAATCCCCGACTGACGCCAATTCAGTTGGGTTTCGATTCTAGC
>OZ010593.1:33443895-33653895 GCA_963932145.1 Acanthosepion lycidas | reverse complement strand
CTTCATTTTTATAATTTTCAAAATAAACATTACATTCCTGTATAGTACCTAGAATTTGTGAATTTAAAAGCAGTGCTAGTCAGGCGTCAAGGTGACATCATTTTACCTTTGAAAAGGATTGATATAACCGTAAGTTCTCTGCTAATAGTTTCTTCTATCTCACTTCTAGGTTATGGAACTCTCATCCAGCTTCTTGCTTTCCACTGAAATTTGATCTTCAAAAATTTTAATTCAATGAGAATTGTTATTCCTGTTCTTTTATTGTTCTCTCTCATTAATATTTTTTTTTATTTTCTCATATTTTCTCACACTGACTAAACCATAGCATCTTAGTGGCTTCATTGCTTTACTTGGGGTGAAAATATTTTAAAAGGCTCTGTGGGATACAGGGTTGATCAAGTACTCTACCTACCTTTGGCCAAATAAGATTAACTTTTTACATGGATATATTTTTCTTTGTATTAATCCCTTTATTATTACAACTACAACAATTATTGTTACTAATACTAATATTTATTAATATTTATTAACACTACCATTTATTTTTCACTAAATGAACGGAAATTATATTCATGCGCTATAGCGTCAAGAATCCTCGCAACTCAAGAACTTTAGCGGGAATCAGTTCAGTATAGAGGGTTATCGTTCGTTGGAAGTCTACATTTTTGGTATCAATTCCATTTTCTCTTAGTTTTATTTCTAATAGAGGAAAACGAAAATTAAAAGAAATTGTATCATTCTTCTTATTAGTATTACTAAAATGTATTTGTACTTTTCATTGCAGTATTGCCTCAAATAAGATCTTAATACGAACTCACATATCACGTATCTTATAATTAATACACGTTCACAACCAAAGACTTTGTCAGAACGAAGTTTTCCACTGAATCTAAGTATTCATCACCATCCGGATTATTCTTGCTGTTTCTAAGAGGCTTTCCTTCTGCAACAATTCCACCAGACAATCAATGTCAATTTTCTTTATTCATGTCCTAATTCTATCAAACACTGTACCAAGAACCCCAGTTAAAACTGGTATGATTGGAACCTTCTTCATCTTCCAAAGCTGTCCCAGTGCGAAATTGAATGGGTTGTAAAGAGTTACTTTCTCTTCTTCCTTTCGCTTTTTACTTCTATCAAAAAGTGCACGATAGATCAGTTACTAAACCTTCTTTTTCTGTTCATGCTCCAGTTTGCATTGAAAGATCGAGAAAGTCTTCCATATTTCTGCCTCCACAAATTTTTCAGGTTTATGCATGTACCATTCTTTTCTTCGCAGAAAACCCCAATTCTCACACAAATTCCAAAGAAGGATTTCGGTAATTTGATCATGTCACCATTCTGGGTACTGTCTTACAATGTGTTTCATCAAATTTCACACATTTTCTGCAATATGGCGATTTCTCTTTTTGTGGGTCTGCTTCCTGATATTATTATTATTATTATTGTTGTTGTTGTGGTAGTGGTGGTGGTGGTGGTGGTAGTCGTAGTAGTAATAGTATACCAGTTGTTACAGTAGTAGTAGGAGGAGGAGGGGGAGGAACAGGAGGTGCGACCTGGCGAGAGATGGTCCGTGCAAGATCGTCTTTTATGTGCCGTATCCATTCAGGACTTATGCGATCATGGTTCTCCACGTCTTCCTTTCCCTTGCAACTCTTAATAAATTTTGTCTTTCTGTTATTTTCCCCAAACTCTGTTCTGCCATCCATTTACTCAGGCCCATAAAGTATGTTATACGCTGCTTCCCACTGTCTGTCTTTCCCTCAATCTATCCCGTGAGGATCAGATTTTCCAAGCATTCCTTCCTCATTACTTGCCCCAGAGATTTCAACTGTCTCTTCTTGATGTTAAGTATAATTTTCCTTTTTGTTTCCATTTTCTCTAAAACCTCGTCGTTACTCGCATGTTCGGTCCATGGTATCCTCAGTATCTTTCTCTAGAACCACATTTCTGTTGCTTCCAGTCTCTTCTTAATCTTTGAGGATATTATCCAACATTTACTGCCATACAAGAGAACAGATATTACTTAACACTTCAGTACTCTTTTCTTTCTCTCAAACCTAATTTTTCCTGTCTCTTAATACTCAGCTTAGCTTTTAGAAAGCTTCTTTGGCCATCCCAATACTTCTTCGGGTCTCAGTGTCGCACTTTCCGTCCTCTGTTAGAAGACTTCCCAGGTATTTAAATTTTTATACCGACTTGATGTTCGAATCCCCGACCTGTAATTTGCATTTTGGGATTATTTTTTAGCTGATGACCATTCAGTATGTCTTCTTGCTGTTTATGCTTAATCCTTGCTACTGGCTTTCCTTCGCTACTTTCTCTAGGAGGCTTTGGAGTTTCTTTTTCATGTGTACTATTAGCACTGTGTCATCGGCATATATTGTTAAGATTGTAGCCGCCAATGATGAATCCTGGAATGATTTCTAATTCTTTCAGAATTGCCTTGCTGTATAGGGTGAATAAATCAGGTGAGAAGGCATATCCTTTTTTTTTTTTGCACCCCTTTCCTTCTTTGCCTAAACACGCTACAGCGACCCTACGGACGCACTTGATGATGATGATGATGATGACGATGATGGTGATAAAGATGATGATCGATGGCTTCAAGTTATTCGAGAAAAAATAGAAATTATATCATTAAATACTGTTGATTTTCTTCTATGATATTCAAACAAACTGGCAACAGTTTTATTTGCATGTTGTTTCCTTGAAAAAAAATTGTTTTTGCGCTTAGATATTCACTTTCACTTTTACCCTTCACTCGTTTCAAATTTATCCTACTAAGATATTTGCATATAAATTGGAACGTGCAAAATACTCCTTAATTGTTATTTATCTTTTATTATTAAAATAATCATTCGTTATTTATTACCATTTATTAATAATTATATAATTACAATTAATTGTTTATTATTAACATTTATTATCAATATTCATTTCTTATTAGAATAATCGTGCATTATATTTTAATATCCTGTGATAGTCGCTCCTCGTCGTGGTAAAGGGACGTGCGTGCTCCAATGACAGTGAGAACGATGTAGCCGGGAGTTCTAATCTTCTGGTAGGGCCACCCTTGCTACAAAGTCGAAGATGAGGACCCAAAGTGACTAACGGTGAAACAAACGTATGGTGATTATAACAAATTAAAACGGTTGAACTAGCAGATGAAGAGGGCCACGCATGATGGACATGCTACAGAAGACGCAATTCAAAATAACAAAGTCAGCTATAGTCCGTTGCATTTTTATAACTGGTTCCTGCATGTCTCATTCCATATGTGACGCAGAAGAAGGTCATAAAATCAAATGTGTGTATCACTTCCTGGCAAGTTGGAGTCAACAAACAAATTCACGCCATCGGCATATTCTTTTACTCTGATTTTCTTTCACCTTCAACCAACTCTTGCAAATCCAAACGACGATAGGGAATGGATGGCGGGGGGAGGTTTTTGCGAAACTGGAAGCTACTAGTCCTGAACCTGGCGGTGAATGTATTTATCAACGTCATCATCATAAAGAAAGCAATCAACAAAGAAGAAATTAGATTCTTGGATACGAGATAGAGCTGACGACGATATTTTAATATATTATTTTATCGATTAGCATATAATTATACAATGGGTCGTATTTAAATTGCTTTATCTGGCACCGTTTATTCTGTTACATGAACAAGATGCTCTTGAAGATCATGGAAACCACTTTGAAGTATTTTCTATAAATACTTTCATGGTAATTGTTGGAATGAACTCCTCGCTGTGGTATTAGGTTGGTGCAAAATAATGACGTAATAATGTCGTTTTTTGACGTTAAAATACGTCAGAAAACGACATTATTACGTCATTATTTTTGCACCAACCTAATACCTAGACATTTTGAATTTAAGCGCAGGACTGTTCTGAGGTCGCCATCTTATCAATTTGCAGTTGAGCTGGCTAGATGTAGGCGTAAGTTCTATGTTAAGAGTTTCTTTTCTAACATTTCTCTCTTGTGGAACTTCCATCCGTCTCCATGCTTTCTAGCCGACATTAATCTGCATAAAATTAAATGCAATGTCAGTTGATATCTACGTTCCTCGTGATTACTCTTTCCTCTCCCCGTTCATTTTAATGATTCTGTTTCTAAGTATTCCACACCCTGTAACCTCTTGTGTCTTAGTGGCTTTACTGCCTTGCATTGGTTGATACAGAGTTTTTAAAAAAATGTTCTCCCGTTCTTTAAGCACATACGCAGTTTGGTTTCATTTGTTAAAAGGCTACAATTTCGCCGGGGATATTCGTCGTCTGTCAAATTCAGTTTCGCTGCGACTGATAAAATAAACTGCCGACCATAGTTTCATGTCAGGTAAATCCAACGATTATAAATTCGGTTATAGACTGGGTCAGCACTAATGTATTTCAGAAATTTCCGAAAAAATAGTTATCTACAAGCAGCGACGTGAATTAATCTTTCAGCCTTCAAATCTAACTCACTTTAAAGAAATCTTTAATATGACAAGATATAGAAATTCCAACATACTAAACAATGAAAGTGTTCGCTGATCTTATTTAGATATTACTATTGACGAATTGTATTCCATTTATTCAAAGTGATTGAAGAACGAATGCAACTGTCATTAATAGGATGTGCTAGCGAATACGGACACAACACGAAAATGCGAAATGTAATCGTCCCTCGGGGTAATCTGTGTGCAGGTTCCGGGAAGGACGACAGTAGTAGTTATTAACTCAAGTTTCAAGAGGCAAAGCACTCGACAAATCCTTCAGGATTTTGCCTTGCAGCTAAAATGATCAACTTAATGCCATAAGAGAGCCTGAAAGGTGGGCTGTTCTCAAATTCCGACTCCTTCAGGATAAATGATAGCAGCAAGGAGCTCGAATGGATAGCGCACACACTATGAATACTTAAGAAGTCACCGCTCCGGATTTCCCGTACAGAGAACATCGCCACTAGTCGACAAGGAACCACATAAACAACTACAGAGCGTTTACAATACATGGCTTAATATTTTCACATCCAAGCCATATTCGCCTATGATTTTGTTCCTTTCAACTGCCGATTTATTGAAACAAAACTGATGACAGCAAATTATACATTCTATTTCTTAATAATTCTTAATTAAAAGCATCCGAATGATTGAGTCATAAATAAGCATTTTAAGCAGGATCTTGACATGAGAATTGTTCTCTGTAAAAACATAAGGCTTTCATATTTTTAAATGACAAATCCCTTTGTTGACGTAGCCGATCATTAGTCTCCATATCTCCCATTTATCTTCAATATTTGTGATTTGCAATAAAGCCCTAAAAAAGATGGTGGAATAGTTTCCCCTTTCCTTCGCCACTGTTTGGAATTTCGAGTTGCTCCCACCCAGTTCGAGAGTATCCAGTCTACCCTGCAATTTAAGCCATAGCTGGAGAAGAAGAGATGGATGTTTGCTTATTTCAAGGGCATTTATGCGCAAATAATCTGTCATCTTAATTCCCATTCTTTTATTGTAATCGTACCTCAACAGTTTTTTTCTCATATTCTTTAACACACAGTAACCTTTTCCGACTTAATGGCCTTATTACCTTACCTAAGTTGAAATTATTTTTAAAAATATCTCAACGTTACACGCTACAGCGGAAATTTAACGGCCTGTATTTCCAATTTCCGATTTGATAAAAGATATTCAACCAGCGCATACCTTTTAATTTAAATATTTGAAAAATAAAAAGGAATTAAAGAGATTCTGAATAAATAGGCAAGATACAATAAATCTAAGTTATATGACATGGCATGAATAAAACAGGTGTCTGATTAGCCGAAAATCCGAATAAGTCAAGCTTAGAGATTAAAACAAAATTAATCCATCGACTATAATGTACGAGATTTCAAATGAAAAATTCTTTAAAATGATTTTTGTCGTTTTTCTATAAGATTTTATTAAAATCCAAAATTTTAAAATTAAGTTTTTTTCTTCTTTTTTTTTTTAAGAATTTTCTAATGTAAATTATTTTGTCTTTACGTATGAGCAGCCTTTAACCCTCTACATTATTTACATTGTTCGGACTGTTGTCCTCATCTTCATTATCATATACACGACGTTTCGGTCACTGAACGCTCCGGCCTTCTTCAGGTGATTATAATTTCGAACTGAACCCTTTTTTTCGGCCACCGAGGTAGATTGTTCGAGATCCTCGTGCCAAGGATACATGGCCCAGTGGATAAAATCCTTGGTTGGATCCAGTGACTTGAATCAAACAGTCGTGAGTTTAATATTTGGCTACTGAAGTGGTGAACAAAACTTGGACAGTTGAGTTAAAGGGAGATAACTGAGACATCATGCCACGTGGAACAAGAACAATCTGCCCCGGTGGACGAAATAAAGAGTTCAGTTCGAAATTACAATCACCTGAACAAGGCTAGAGTGTACAACGGCTCGAAACGTCGTGAACATGACACTAAATATGAAGGCAACAGTCCGGACAATTTTTAGTGATGTTGAACGGCTTCGCTTGTCACTTTTGCTTTGTCAAGCGAAAGCTTATTATCACTTCAAAAAATGCTCGTACGTCGGTATTAGTAGTAATGCCTTCCAATAATATCTGCACTAGTAGTACTTGCTCAAGTAGTAATTGCCAAATAATGATCTGAAAAGAATCGTAGTCCGTATAGTAGCAGAGTAGAGAGAACGAACGTGTAGCGATAGTGAATAGACAAGAAGAGTGAAGAACGATCGTATTGTCATCACGCTACTTTCTATTTATTCACTTCCTTTATGATCACGTGATCTACTTAATAATTGAATCGTCCGTGTTACTCACTAGCGATCTAGTTTCAAACCACAGTGTTGGCCATGACACTTACTCTTATACAGCACAAAAAATAATATACAAAACCTCATCTCAGAAATAATTACAATACCTCATCTGAGAAAGATGGATGACCTTTTGTCACAAATATCCCCATTGATATGGACAGAGTATAAAAAGAAGTTTTATAGGGGGTTTGATATTATACAGCAATCCAGTTCTTTTTTTATGTTCCTATACCAAGTTATTTTGTTGATGTGCCTTGTTCCCTCAGGACTTGGGTGATCATGGCTCTTCACAGCTTCCTGTCCCTTGTAGCTCTTAATAA
Organism: Acanthosepion lycidas; assembly: GCA_963932145.1. Lineage (NCBI taxonomy): Eukaryota > Metazoa > Mollusca > Cephalopoda > Sepiida > Sepiidae > Acanthosepion > Acanthosepion lycidas. Next base: position 33,646,771 of record OZ010593.1, on the reverse strand, counting down.
ACTTTGTCTTCGAGTTATTTCTCCTAAGCTCTGTTCCGCTATTCATTTACTAAAGCTCGCTAGGTACGCCATGCTTTGTTTACATCTATCCCTCTTGCCCTCTGTCTGAGCATTAGATTTGTCAAGCGCTCTTTTATCATTTCTGAACCAGAAATCTCCACGGTCTATAAGCTGGTGTTAACTATTAGTTTCCATTTTCACTAAAACTTAGTCGTTGCTCAGATATTCGCTTCACGGTATCCTCAGCATCCTTCTTTAGGACCATATTTCTGTTGCATTAAGTCTTCTCTTCATCTTTGAGAACATGCAGCATTTACTGTCATATAGGCGGACAGATATCACATGAGAGTTTAGTACTTTTTTCTTTGTTTCTAGTGATTTTTTTTTTCTATTTCTTACTACTCAGTTTAGCTTGTGGGATGCATCTTAGGCTATTCCAATACACCTTCGTATTTCGGTATCACACTTTCCGTTGCGTTAAAACAGTTCCAAGAGAAGTACTAAAACTATTAGCGGAAATAAAATAATAAAAATTAAAATTAAAATGCTACAGAAAAAGAAATAATGTTTGGCAGTTCTCCATCAAAAAAACCTTTCAAGTTAGTGGTGCTTCTTGAATACGACTAGTCTTCAGGAATTGAATCATTTTCAGTACAGTATGAATAGTTAAAATGATGCTCGCATAACGTAGCTACTCGCCACGGGAAGTGAGATTTGTGTGACGAGTTAAATCTCTTGACGAGGCTCTTGTCTTCGCTTTCACCCAAATACCCTTAAAAAGATATGAATCTATCTATTCTCCAGCTAGCCGATAATATTTGGCTTTTTAGACTTGGTTAGCAAGTCTAAAGAGCCAAATATTGTATTCAGTGTAGCTGAATTAAAATTCTGAGTTCAAAACGGGTTGGTCGTGGAACCAGCTAGTTAGTATTTATCAATATCTCAGGTTATATTTTTGGGTTGTATTGATTATTTGATCTACGGTTTATCAACCCTTTGCAGGTTATTTAAAGCCAGAAAATATTTTTATATTGTACGAATCTTTTGGGAAATAATAATGATTTACTGATACATGTCCTACTAATTAACACATAGCTGGGAGGAAAAGAGATGGATTCATATCTATCCCAAGGTTTTTTGCGTGTAAAGAAATATAACGAACGAGACTAGAATTAGAACTCAGATCTGCGATTTCCATTTCTGCGCCGTTTCCATGACACCATGCGTACGTCTTAGGTTACAGTTCCTGAAATTATCAAATGGTCCCCCATCTAGGTACTGACCAGTCTTGTCGTTCTTTCAACACGATATGGTCGGAAGAATTTATCAACTGCTTGAACAGATAATTTTTCGCCGACCATTTTTAAATAGTTCTGGATTTTTTCACATCAGAATATTAATTCATCCCAAAATAAAAAGAATTTTTATTTACTAAAATTCACACCAAATTCTCCCTGAGCGAAGCCCTTCCATTGCACTCCGTTTGGGTTAACCTTTGAGATAGCCCCAAACGTGGGCAACTAGGGTGCGTTATTTCTAAGTACGACGTTCCCTTTCGGGCTCACCCCGATAAGTACGCAAAATACAGATTTTTTCGTTTTTTTTTTCTTTAACAGGAGAAAATAAATCCTTGTAATTAAATCGAATATTACCCGCATTTATGAAATGTGAAGAACTTCCTGATTTTTGTAATTTTCATTCTCAGTGTTTGAGTTGTTGCAAGCATAGCTAAATAAACTTTGATTTAAAATTTATAATTTCAAAAGAGTGCCAAAAATTTAATAATAAAACAAAGAAACTTTGATTATAAAATTATAAATTTCTGGGGGTCAATTAATATTTGCTGCAAGTTATTTTACATTTGGAATGAAGTAACTGAAAAGATCCTTAATCTTTGTCTTACCATATATTATGAAAAAAATCTTCTATTGTCTGAGAAAATATAAACCCGAAAATTCCGAGATGATTTTCAACACACCTTTACTCTTTAAAACTATCGCAACAGATTCTTGTCTTTCACATCCACTATAAATACGGTTTCCTAACAGCGATGCAAACATCGAGTTCGCTGTTTAAAATAGAAAACCGGTTTCTATTTGCCTCGCTTTAAATCTAATTAGCTGACATAAATGGTTGATAGAAAATGACAGTGATAGCGCTGAAAAAACAAAACGAAACGGAACAAAATCTCCCTGGCATTGGCGTCAATCTAACTAATTATTTTTACTCGATTGTAATTAATATTATTAATTAAACTAGGCGGCATTAATTTCATCAAGGTGAAGTTTTTTTTCCACTTAAAACCTAATGCATTGAGTAAATCATATTAAGAGTTTATTCATTTGTGGACAAAAACGTTTCTCGTTTTTGGCCTGAAGCATTCGAATGTTTCAAAGCCTCGTTACGAAATCGGCGCCATTATGTTGCTCTCTTCCGACCATGACGTCATTCACTTTTTAAAACTGTATTTTTTAAAAATATTCAAAACGTATCGATTACAATTACATCGATACTTGGTATTATGAAATTATTATAAATGCAGCATTTTTTTCTGAGACATCTGATACGTAAAAAACCTCATGCATATATAGAAGCATTGACACAGCCATATTTATGCATATTATCTAAAATTAGATATATCTTCCACACATTTACTGTGAATATATGCAGTCTTTATTTTATTAGATGTTTTATCTGTATTCAACTGACACGGATTCTAAAGCATAAATCGTCCACTAGGTGGAGCCTTCTGGCATTGCAATGGTAGCGCGTATATTAAATATCGTTCTCGTAAATGCGATTAAATGCTGATATATGGGTTCAACTGATGGGTATGAATAACATGCCAGGTATTTGCATGCAAAGCTTCATCTATCTATCTATTTCAATCTTTATATATATATATATATATATATATATATATTTCTCTCTCTCTCTCTCTCAATCGCTGTTACTTTTTATTTCTAAATGTCTGTTTCTCTTTAACTCCCGTCTCTCTCTCTCTCTCTACCCCTGTAGCTGTACGCACGGTCATACAAACGTTATATATAATGGATACCCGTGTTTGAAATAGACGCGTCCTTTTTATTTTCAACAGTGTGTATTATGTCTATCCGCATGTGAAGTCGAACCCTGCCGGAGAGCGCATTTTCATTCTTATTTTTTTCTCGATAGACGTAATAACGACGTAATACACAGTATTTAAAGTTTAAAAAAAAATGAGCCTCTATTTAAAATAAGGGTACCCGCAAAAAATAATATTTGGAATAATATAAATGTTGGATCAAAAATAAATCCATTAATTCTTTTACACACACACACACACACACACACACACACACACATATATATATATATATATATATATATGTATGTATTAGGTTGGTGCAAAAATAATGTCGTTTTCTCACATATGTTACTATGTAAGAAAACGACATTATTTTTGCACCAACCTAATATATGTGGTGGGGGACCTCGAAATGATGTAACCGTTAGCAAGCTTGTCTCGCTACGGACTAAGTAGTGAGTTCGATCCACACTGAGTGCACCATACTTTCGGTCCAACCCACATCTAAGCTACGCTTGGAAAATGACTATATATGTGCGTGTTTATGTGTATATATATATATATATATATATATATATATATATATATATATATATATATATATATATATATATATATATGAGAGAGACAGACAGACAGACAGACAGAAACGGTAGCTTGATTATTATGATGGTGCCATCACCAAATTCGTGGAAGTGAAAAATAGCCTGCGTGGGAAGTTTTTTTAGCTGCAGATGGCTCAGTGCTGATCGCTATAGAAAAAGTTTTCAAAGAGTCAAAATTAAGTTTGAAATACGAAACAGGAATTTGGTGGACTGAATCTACGGCAAAAATACAAAGAGCTTATGACAGTAGAAACTGGAAGATATTATACAGTATAATCAAGCAAGTCTTCGGTCGACAGTCATCGAAAACTAGTATCTTTGATGTCAAAGGATGAATCTGTCCTCATGAAAGATGTTAATGGCATAATGGCTCGATGAACCGAAAATTTTCAGATCGGTTTCATAAATCATCTGTCTCCTTATCTGTCTGAATCAATTATTAATGGCCTGCCGTGAAAAGAGATCATGAAAGAAGATGAAAGATTTCCCACTTGATGAGATAAAGTCTACTATCAAAGGGGTTAATATAGGGAAAGCGCCAGGTGTCGATGGGGTTTATGTGAAGCTGTTTCTCTTTGAGGGCTACTGCTGCTCGTAGGCTCATTCTGGCTGTTTGTCATAACGACACAGGTTCTTTAAATATCCTCAACATTAGCTATATGCGATTTTGTTGTCAGTTTACAAAAGCCAGTACAAGAGAATCCGTCTTGCACCTTTACAAATCTACCATTCGACTGTGCATTCAATGATGTTACCATATCTACTATGGTGCTCCTGAAGTACACTTTGAGAATCTTGACAAAATCCATAGAAGGATCTGTAATGTAATCAATCTTGACCAGGCATTACGACTTCAGTCACTTTCTCGCCGATGTGACGTGGCTTCCATCTGTCCTTTCTACGATTATTTTCATGGCAACTGCACTAACGAGTTTTTTTCTCTCGTACCCCGACTACATGAATTTAAGTATGCTACTAGATATGCGTCTATATCCCTATTTACTATTAGAAATAGCTAAATGCAACCGCCACTTCTACTCTCGCACTTCTTATGTGCGGAAGTCTCTTCCGTTTACTTGCTTCAATGATTGCTACAATCTTCAAAATATAAAACATCAATCGATATCTTCTATCTTCTTGAATCCCGTTCATCTTCTATCCTTTCCACAATCCTACTTATACTCAGTCTTCTCCTTCACTTCCACTTTCACTCCCTGTAACGATACCGCTGCGCACTAGTGGAATTCCCGCCTTTTTAAAGAGTAAAAGTGTATTGAAAATCATCTCGGAATTTGTTGGTTTATATTTTCTCAGACAATACAAGATGTTTTTCATAATATATGGTAAGACAAAGATTAAGGATCTTTTCAGTTACTTGCAGCAAATATATAATTGACCCCAAGAAATTATAAATTTTAAATGAAAGTTTCTTTGTTTCATTATTAAATTTTTGGCACTCTATTGAAATTATAAATTTTAAATCAAAGTTGGTTTAGCTTGGCTCGCAACAACTCCAACAGTTAGAATGAAAATTACAAAAAAAAGAGGAAGTTATTCACTTTTTGTAAATGCGGGTAATATTCGAGTTAATTACAAGGAAATTGTTTTCTCCCCACGTCCAAAAAAAATAATCTGTATTTCGTTTGCTTATCGGGCTGATCGCGAAAGAGAACGTCGTACTTAGAAATAACGCACACTCGTCGTCCTCATTTGAGGCTGTCTCAAAGGTTAACCCAAACGGAAGGGCTTCGTTCTGGGAGAATTTGGTGTGAATTTTAGTAAATGTAAATTCTTTTTATTTTGGGGTGAAATGATAAAAGAAAATAGAATGGGATGATAACCTCGGTAACAGTTTTCTTTGAGCGCCCGGGAAATTTCTATGCAGCCTCCTGTTGAATCGGCTGGCAAACTTGACCCGCCATCATGTCATTCTAAAGATCCAGTATGGATTGAGCGTTGTGCGCATATGATCAATATGATCTTGTAATTCGCCATGATAGATTGATTCTTTCGTTTTTAACGACTTCTCAGGTTATTTAAAGCCAGAAAATATTTTTACATTGTAAGAATATTTTTTAGATAATAATGATAATAACATAATATAATACAACATTCACTCATTAACCAGTAGCTGGGGAAGAGAAAAGATGGATTCATGCATTTCCCAAGGATATTTGCACGTAAGTGAATATAACAAACCAAACGGGGATTTGAACTCAGCTCTCAGTTAATCAATTCAGAGCCATTATCCATTACACCACCAGAACATCCAAGCTTCTAGCACCTGTTTTGCTCAAGTGATCAACCACCTAAGCAATTACTAAGATCGATGATGATTAAACTTTGCGGGATCGTACGGTGTTTCAACATGATATGGCCGTAACTCTTGTTGTTCACCGGCTCATGAGGGAATGTTTTCAGCAAGGAATACCGCTATATCAAGATTTTTATTTAATATTTCACTTCAAACAATGCTACTAACACACAGGGGTTACTGGGTGGGAAAGAACATACGAAAAAAAACATTAAAGAGCAAGGACAATAATAGAACAAGAATTTAAAAAAACATATGACGATTAACACTGTATTTAAATTGTTGAAAATCAAACTTGACAGCAAAGCAGAAAGCCGAAATAGAGATTCACAATAGAGAAGTGCGAGAGAAGAAGTTGTTAATATAGAACAACAGCAAGGCCTCTTATCAGTAGGTTTTGAGTAGCGTGGAACCACTTCTTAATCGGTGGTGTTCCCAGATCCACTGTGACTCGGGGTGGTAGAACCTATTAGGGTCACAGCTATGACTAAATAGTTAGCCCACAAACTGGGATCAAAACACCATGAGAGTGTAAAAATAGGTTTTAATACTAGGAATACTTTGTAAAAAAATTATTACCAATAATAATTTTTGGAAAAAAAAATTATTGCCAGCAATTTGGTGTGAATTTTAGTTAATGTAAATTCTTTTTATTTTGGGATGAAATGATAAAAGAAAATAGAATGTGATGAATACCTCGGTAACAGTTTTCTTTGATCACCAGGGAAATTTCTATGCAGCGTCCTGTTGAATCGGCGGGCAAATTCAATTCAATTTTTTTTTTGCCAAAAAAGTATTGCTGGTAATAACCAGCAATACTTTTTTGGAAAAAAATATATTACCGTCAATATATTTTAAAAAAATAATATTACCAGCTATTCATTTTTGAAGATATATATTGCCATGAATAAATTTTTGAAAGAAAATAATATAACCAGCAATACATTTTTGATAAAAAAACAAAAAAAAAAATATTAGCATCAATAAAAATATTGTCGACATTAAATAACCCATTGATGTTGATATGGAGTAAAACATAACAAACCAAACGATACAAGTGTAAAATGATGTGATCCTGCCACCAATCTAGTACTGCGCTAAAATTCATGGAGTCTAGGTACTACAGGGGAGAGTTCATCAAAACAATTACCATGAAAAAAATTATAGAAAACGCACGGTGATCCTACATTACGGTATTAGCAAAATGAGTGAAACCGAAATTCCACGTCGATAGGAATGATATTTCAAATGTTTCTTTAAATTTTATCAAGGAGCACCAGACCATATGTTGCAGCAATATTTACGAAGCTAAGGCCTTTGATACTGTAACCTGTAGTGCTTTATAGGTCATATTATGGAAGCTCAGATGACCTTGTAATGGCATGTAGCACAAGTGTCGAGAGAAGGTTAATTTTGAACCAGATGATCGGGTTTTGTCATGTTGTCAGGATAGATGATGGGCCCAAAATCCAAAGGAAAAAACATGTCTTGTTTGATAAACATTCCAGAATAAACAAAGATATATTCCAAGCGTTGACTCCGAAAGATGCACAGCCCAAGTGACACATCTGCAAGTGATAATGCAAGTCTGAGTTTAAGCTGAAAGGTCATATACGTGCAAATTGTCGTGCATAGATCTGTGGAAGCATGGCATTCTTCTGACAAAAGTGCACACACATATATATATATATATATATATATATATATATATATATATATATATATATATATATACATAGACACACATAGAGGGAGAGATAAAAACATTGTGAATATAAAATAACATTTGTTGCTTCTCAGTGTGAAACTGACAATCACAAAGAACTTTTTCTCTCAATTTCTATGTTTCATCTTTACACGCATTCTATCCACGAGAATGAGTACTCTTAATCAATATGTAAGTATATCAGAGGTCTTTTCTAATCAGAACGTTAGGAGTGAATTTTCCGAGCATCCATACCTTCGTAATCATGATTAGACTCAACGAACTCTTTCCATATCCCCAAACACTCTGCAGCGTTCGTATCGGACGAGAATGCGAAGCAGTACAGTATGTCGTTTACAAATTTCTGGTGGAGTGAATTGCGTCATGCCGTTCTTTTTCTCATAGACGTTGCCCAAGTAACCCTACTATATATATATATATACAATCTTCAAATGGCATATGCGTCTCTTAATTTATTTGCAATTCATGTATTTATACTCCCCACCACATGAAAATTTAACTCGTCAGGCATGCATATATATATATATATATATATATATATATATATATATATATATATATATATATATATATATATATTGAGAGAGAGAGGTTGATAGTATTAGTGGTCTATATATATATATATATATATATATATATATATATGCAGTAATTAATGGCAAGGGCTCAATATCCGTGAGAGAGCTAACATATGTGGTTGCACGATCGTCTACCTGGTTAATTTTTTCAAAAATAAATCTATTTATGCTTTATTTGTATTTGTGTATGATGGGAGTGGGGATTTTCTTGATCTGTGTCTGTTTGGGACTACTTTTATGCATATATAAACACACATGCATATATATATATATATATATATACGCGTTTGCATGGAGAGTTGTTTGCAACCTTAGGTTTAACTCTTTAGTGATCTTAATATTTATTTGTAAAAGGAAATTCAAAATGTGCCCCAATGGCTAAAATATGATGCTGGGGAAATGACTCATCATCTCTAGTCTGACTTCAAAACGAGTCTCTCTCATTGACCCATTCGTACTTAGAATTTTCCTGCATTTAATCTTAGCTGTCGCACTACGGTCACCAAAATACTTCATTTTCTCAATGAATGCCCTAGCGTGAAGTTTTATTTCTACAATTCACAAGGTGGGGAGGTACTACATGTGTGTGTGTGCGTGTGTGTGTGTGTGTGTGTGTGTGTGTGTGTGTGTGTGTGTGTGCATGTGAGCATGTCTGCCAGGGCAAACAGCCGACCTGAAAAAATGTCAAAGCCCCCCTGCCCTGCCCCCTACTAAAAGAACATTGTTACATTTATGAAACGCTAAAATCTTGACTCCGAAATCGACATTATGATATTGCGTACATTCTGCGCCTAACTCAAGATTCTGAATATTGCCGTGTATGTATGAACTAACATATATACGCCTGGATGTATGTGTGTCTATGTATACGTGAGTGTCATCTCAAGGAAACACAAAACTAGAAAATTGCCCCCTTGCACCTCACACAAATAAACAAATACTAATAAAGAATAAATAGATCTACTTTTGAAAAAAATAAACCTGTTTGTTTGAAGATCGCCCCCTCCCCACTAGCAACCGTGAGTTGTATAAATAAAACTTCATGCTAGGGCTTTCATTGAGGAAAATGAAGTATTTTGGTGACCGTCGTACGACAGCTAAGATTAAATGCGTTGTTATGTTGAAAGGAAAATTCTAAGTACTAATGGGTCAATGAGTGTGACTCGCTCGTGTTGAAGTAAGACTAGAGAAGACCAGCCTTTTCCACATTTCTGCATTTTAGTCCTTGTGGTACATTTTGAATTTCCTCTTATAAATAAATATTAAGATCACAAAAGGATAAAACTTAAGGACGCAAACAACTCTCCATGCAACCGCATATACGCACCAGAAAAACTTGGAAGAGACGTCCAAATTTGTAAACACTGACTATTACTACTAATATTACAAGGCTCTTCCGCTCTCTCGGCCATCGGCGTGTTTATTCAGAGAATGAGTACGTAAAAATCGCCTTTCTTTCAACCGTACGCCGATGGCTCAAGAGGAAAACCTCCGACTGTTGCCGATCACGGCTTAAAGTAATCGGATGTCTAGCCACATTGATGAGCTTGATACAGCGAAACAGTCTGTCTATGGATGACTATATATATATATATATATATATATATATATTAGTGAATATGCATTATATACAAGGTTATTCTGACCGTTATTAATAACGGTCAGAATATGTTTCGCAAATGAAAATTCCAAGAACAACATGAAACTCCGAGTCGTGATACCGACTTTGGATATTATGCGTGGTCACTAATATTATACTTATAGTTCTGTCTCATAACAGTCAGCACACTATTTATTACACCTGAGTAAGTAATATATTTATTCTTACGTGCAAGTATACATTTATTTTTATCCTACCCATATATATATATATATATATATATATATAATTATTTATTTAAAAAAAAAAATTATAGCATAAATATGTTATAAAATCACTACAAAAATAGCCATTTTGTTTCAACACCCTCGGTGTCTTATCAAGTGATGACGTTGAATGTAAAATAAATGGTTTTAAAAGCTTCAAATTAATTAATAATCCTACGCAAGGGGAAAACGTTGTTACAAAGGCTAGATGGACCAATCAAAACATAAGTACAGGAAAATTCAAAAAGCTCGATAACGAAGTCATGTTATAATATCTATTCAGATGTTTAGTATTAAAAAAGAATTTATTCCAACGAATAATTACTAAATTATATGATAAAATTTAATATTAAAATTTAAAACTGCTAATTACAAAATCAAAATTTAACATTTATTCGCTATTAAGTTTACAACTATAAAATTCCTGAGGAGAAAAGAATAAATATATATGTTATTCAATTTATTTTTTCATTGAAGTTACTTTAGCTATATTTAATATCCGGTCTTTTTACAATGTATACATTTTAATCCTCATGGTGTGTGAATGGGGTCCTAAACTCACGCGTAAAACAAACGCAGTCAGATTCTAATATATAAGCACCAAGACATATACACACACAAAAAAAGAGACAAGACAGAGAACATCTGCACGGTCTGTCATGAAAAAAGGGGGGGAGTGGGGGAAGTGGGAGAAGGGAAACCAACACACACGTACATACATACATAATTAAAAGTGGATGCTCTTTCCATACACATAGATACATATAAATACATGCACACACATCCACAGACATTGACCCAGACAGTTGGATACCCCAACCGATAAATATTTAAGACAGAAAATGTCATTGCATGAATGTTAACAACCTATTGAAATCTAACTTAAGCGAGTAAATATACAAAGATAAAAATGATTAAAATTAATATTATTTAATATATTAAAATAGTGTATGTAAAAAAAAAAAAAAAACGGGCATTAAAGTCAACACCCATCGGTAACTACGATGTCCACCTCATATACATATAAGTATACACACACACACACACATACACACACACATACACACACATATATACGCATACATACACATACAAATATATATATATATACACATATATGCATACATATACACACATATATACATATATATACATATACACATACATATACACATACATATACATATATACATACACATACACACATACTCACACACATACATAAATATACATACATACATACACACCGAAATATCTACACATACATACATAAACATATACATACGTATACATTTCCGTGGTATCAAGTACACATACACATACATACACATATACACATATGTACCCACAAATATACACACAAATATATGTACACATACTTACAAATAAATACATATATATACACAGCAATACACAAATATAAACATATATACACACATATATCCTAACTCATGTGGCCGTAATAACATACCCAAGTTTCCCTACCTACACGTACACATAAACAATTTCATATATAGTAGGTGTCAACATACATATATACAACTGCAAACCTACATAAGTAAACACACACACACATATATACATATATATATATACACATACATACATACATACATATACACACACACACACACATATATATATATATATATACATATATATACACATACATACATGCATACACACATACAGAAATATACATACACATAAATATCTACATAAAAATACCTATCTATAGTAATAAATACACATATATACGTACATACACATAAATGCAACGACATTTGACCAAAAACATATATAAACATACAGACATACATACACATACATAGGCATAGACATACCTCGATGCAAACAAATTTAGGTACACAATATATATATATATATATATATATATATATATATATATATGTATATTGTGTACCTAAATTTGTTTGCAAGAATTTATCAATTTTCTTTGTGCTGCTTTGCTGTTTAGTTTAGTTTTGTGTGTGTGTGTGTGTGAGTGTACTAAACAGCAAAGCAGCACAAAGAAAATTGATAAATTCTTGCTCAAGGTTTCGCGCCGATCGACCGACCACCAGACAGAAGGATATTGTAGATATGTTAGAAATCTCTCTATGTTGTAAATAAATATTTCTCTTCATATAATTACTAGAATAATTTCTTAGCCTATGGAATCTGAAGAGATGATATTAGAATTAAATGATTTATGTCTCTGTGTGTGTCTTTGTCTCTGTATAAGGAGTTGTTGCTCGTAACTGCCAGTTCGCCAATGTATGCGTCTTTATACAATCCAATAATCTTTCCCTATTATTTCTAATTATTCACACTCCCGGTTTTTCTTATTGCTAATAATGAGGATTCTATTCTTCATGCAGAAGCGTATTTTTTACAAGATTGGAACAGATTTTCCACGTATAAAAATGCGACATTAATAAAAAATAATCCTTTTTAAATCCTCAAAACAATCTATTGCTTTATGAATAAGAAAATATTGAATAAGCGGTTATCTTCTTTTCTTTTCTTTTTTTCTTGTCATATCTTGATAAGGATTTAATTTCAATGAATAAATATCGTCTATACTTATATAGCGGGTGTGCGGCAAAATCAATTACTCGTACCGAGTTCAATACCGGCTTGATTCTATTTCGTTCACTTCAGGCTTTTAAAAAAGCATGATTCAAGCTTCCTCCAGCTATGGGATAAAACAAAGTAGACTGATGTCTCCCTTGAGGCGGCAACCAGTCTAGGAGAAAGAAAATTTTATTTAAAAGAGCATAAAGAAGTTTGGGTTCCATGAGGCTATCTTACTCTAGATACACCACTGTTCCTATTTTGCGTCTTCGATCCTAAACGGGTTAAGAGACATATGCTTATATACCAGCATGTCACGCATTCGCTTTCTTTGCTTACGGTGGAGTAATGGATAGCGGCTCGGATTGAGGAATTGGAGAGCCGAGTTCGAATTCCAGTCGATTACATTCACTTACGTGCTAATACCGTTGGGAAAGGTATGAATCCTCCCCTCAGATATGGGTAAATAGCAGGACAGCCCGCGTTCTATAGCCTTGAATGCAACTGGTCTACCGCAGAAAAAAAATGGCAACTTACTGCTTGAAAAATATGCCTCATCAGTCATGTATCAAAAGATACATTATCGCTTAAGCGTGTATCACGCATGGCGCATAACTGACTGATTTACAAACACCTGACTCGTCAAGTTTGCCAAAGTCACAAGTAGAGGGGATTGTTGCACAAAATATGCCAACTCTTGTTAGGTCACGTGTCGAGGATGAAAGATTTGTGTATGGAAACGTTTCTGGATCACTAAAAATGCCCAGAGGCTTTTAATTTCCAAGGAAGATTTACAAAGGACATTGGCCAACTCTGGCGAGAGAGAGTCATCCAGTATATTTTTAAAGGAAATGTCTCAGAGCTAGTATTTAAAACGATATAACGTGTTTCTGTAAAAATCCATATACATTATAAATTCGAAACCTCCCTTTTCAACTGACGTTATATTTCATGCTTGTCTCTTATTGATCTTATCAGACATCAGCCGGTCAGAACTAGACGTTCTCAGATCCGCTCTAATGAAAACAAAGGCAACAGCAAAACTTTCTGTAATATTCATATAGATGCTGTCTTGGATTCTATTTCAAAATATAACAAATAAGGAAAAAATAGTTAATGAAAATATTTCCTCTTAGAATCTAATAATCTGTTATTTTACAAATGTGTTCCCTACACGCTACTTCCGTCAGAGCGAATTCGAAAGTTGCAACCGTTTCCTGATTTAATTGTTAACTGTTATCTTCCTCTTCTACCCGCATAAACTGCTTCTTAATGTAACCCTCTATCGCAAGTGGCCCCAAGGCCTTGTACAGGGTGAATCTTACAGTAAAAAATAAAGGTTTAAATACTATGCACATTCAGGACTTTTTGTTCATGGCTTCTCAATTACGTATGGCACATAACTGACTCCTTTTGTCAAGCTATCATAAATCATAGTCAATTTCCTTAATGCAATCATATATTTATATTGAGTGTCATAGCCCGGTATTTGAACCCTGACGAAGAGCATCTGTGAAGAATATTTATTTTTTGGCGCGAAGAGCATCAACACAAAAATAGGAATTATATTACCTTCCTCTGCAGCTGGAAGATGAGAAGACTAATCATGTGAGAAACAGGGAAACTTTCAAGAAAATAGGAACGAGAATAAATTATGAGGAGAAAGGGCTTTGAAAATGTAACTATCACAGGACATACAGTGAAGAGGCGAGAAGAAAAAAATCAGTGCGTAACCTACCTAAAGAAGTTGTGTGAATGGGTCACAGATTGGGGACAATGACCTATGTTAAATAGTCGAACTGATTCTTATATCTGCAGTAGGTGGGAAGTTATGGATATGTATGGTCGACCACGTCCTGAATTGATTCGACTTAAATTGCACCGCAATAAAGTATCATCATCAGCATTATCATCATCAGCCACATCATTCCCATGACCGAGTGTGGTTGTAGGGTCGCTGCACAACAGAAAAAGAGATAATTCTTCCCCCACACACATACGCACATATCAGGGTTGAGAGCTGAAGAGCTATCCAATCATACGTAGTGTGTTCGGGCAAGTAGAGCAGATGGAAACCGTCCCTCTCCAGATCAGTTCAAAGCTGATATGCTCTAACTTCAAGGCTCAACTTGGTCACGGTTATGTAGCCACTGATGCTTTGTGTGGTGGGGGCTACACTCAGGCCGTTGATTTCACTCAGGGGAGCCCTCCGTCCTGCCCGTTGGCTTCATTATAGGAAGCACTCCGCCCTGGCCGTTGGCTTCACTCTAGTCCACTTCACTCTGGCCGTTGACCCCGATAGGAAGCCTCTCCTCCCCTGCTGTTGGCTTCACATTAGGGTTCCCTTCTCCGTCGCCGTTGGTTCTGCTCTAAGAAGCCCTCTGCATTGGTCATTGGCTTTACTCTAAGAAAACTTCCGCCCAAGCCGTTAAATTCACTATAAGGTTCCCTCCACCCTGACCGTCGGCTTCACTATAGTCAGTCATCTGCCCTGGCCGTTAACTTCACTTTAGGAATCTCTCCTCCCTGGCCGTTAATTTCATAGGCCGCCCTGGCGTTTTACTACACTCTAGTGTCCCCTCCACCCTGGCCGTTGACATCACTCTTGGAAGCCATGTGCCCTGGCTCTTGACTTCTCTAGAAATCCCATCGCCCTGGCCGTTGGCTTCACTGTAGGAAGCCCTCTGTCCTGGCCGTTGGCTTCACTGTAGGAAGCCCTCCGTCCTGACCATTGGCTTCCCTCTTGGAAGCCATGTGCCTTGGCTGTTGACTTCTCTAGAAACTCCATCGCCCTGGCCGTTGGCTTCACTGCAGGAAGCCTCCTGTCCTGGCCGTTGGCCTCACTGTAGGAAGCCCTCCGTCCTGACCGTTGGCTTCACTCTTGGAAGCCATGTGCCCTGGCTATTGACTTCTCTAGAAATCCCATCGCTCTGGCCGTTGGCTTCACTGTAGGAAGCCCTCTGTCCTGGCCGTTGGCTTCACTGTGGAAATCCCTGCGCCATGACCATTGACTTCACACTGAGGAATCTCTCCGCCCTGGCCGCTGACTTCACTCAAAGAATCCCTCAGCTCTGGCTGTTTTCTTCACTCTAAGAACCCCTCCACCCTGGCCGTTTGCTCCACTCTAGATATCTCTCTACCGTCGCCGTTAGATTCACTCTAGCTCATTCGATTACATTGTGCTAGATGATCGTTGATCTTACAAGAAGTCTAACCCACCCTTTATTAAGCTACCCTACTCACCAGAAAAATCTTGGTCTTTAATCACGAATGACCCGAACATGCGTTAGGTGATACTGCGTAAAATGGTAACCGTGGCTTCTATTGAGGCTCACTGATATGATGTAATGCATAATCTCACAGACTATTAAAAAACTAGTTTGATCCTTTCTGCAATCAGCAATAGCTCCTTCTGTCTCATCGTCTTTATGTGTAAGCATTAATACCAGATTGATATAAAAGGTTTATTCTAACTAGATATCAATGAAAGTTTAATTAGTAAGTGATTTTACAGTTGGCGGCTAAGATGTTTTCTCCACTCGAACTAGAGATAAAATTACACAAGACTTTCGCCTTCAGACCGTTTGACTAACTACCAATATTCAAATAATAAATAATTTTGCTATTTCGTAACGTTTCGTATTTATTAACGTTAATAAAAAAAATCTATTAAAACTGCTTCGGATAATGATTGCTTCATTTCTCTATTATTAAGAGAGATTTTATTTAATAACATTTTTCATGCTGAATCGAAGTTAGAAAGCAAAATAAATACATATTTACAATGTAGCTGAACTGTTAGCTAACCTGACTACATAAATAATTCTATCAAAAATAAGTTCAATTGTCACTTGTTGCCTTATAAATGTGACCTTGTGCCAAACTAATTCGAATGAGCAGCAACAATGTGTAACATTGAGTTTTGTAATTCCTGCAGATGCTAGAGCTTAGATTTAAAAAATAGGATTTTTCTGGTAGCAGATTACACCCTCTAGTTTAGGAAATCAAGCGTAACATGTTTATTTCATGGCAATTTTTAACAAAAATACCCGCAAAGAAACGGTATATCGAAAGGACAGTTTTTGTTTTCTCTTTACATCGTCATTACTGCATACAACCTCGGAAATATTTATTGCTTTAAAATACAATTTTTAGCGATTTAATAAGTGTAGCTCGCATGTCGAACAAGGCCTAAAGTATGGAGCATTTTTTAAGGAATAAAACTCATTATTAAAATCATATCACTGAAGACATTCAAAAGTAGCAACAAAGGAATTAGATAGCACATGTAACTCGAGAAGGATGTAATGAATTAATGAAGATGTTGGCATTCCACACAACTTCAAACAAAACTTTAGGAAAGAGGCCAGCAGAAATGCTAGAAAAAGCGATGAAGCTTAGGTGACTTGAGAAAACAGTTTTCTTGAAAAGCTGTTTTAAGAAAAAGACTTTTTAAATTTACGCCTAAAATAATGCCAAATGTTTGGCCAATGAATTCTGAATATATCCTTAATATCATTATAAATCAATTTGCGAATATGCGTCACTAATCTCCGAACAGCCTTATACATAAATAGTTGTGAACTGATGATGAGATATGAGATAAATTCAAGAAGAAAGATGTACTAACACACGATGTTCTTAAGTACATCTTAAGTAAACGAATCAGAAGAGAGAAACAGACTGAACAAAATTGCGAAACATGGCGGAAAAATGATTGGAGACCGAAGAAAATAATTACATGCGAAAATTGGATATAACCCAAGCATAGTGCAACTTCCGCTTCCGGTTAGTTCAGCGTATCAGGACCACATCCGGCGACAAATATAAATTGGAAGTCAGTTTTCACGCGAGTGAAACTTTGATGCGCTGATCTTTTCCACTATGTGATCCAGAGAATATTTTTATTTTTTTTTATTTTTTATTTTTTTTGATGGACTAGGGGTGTGATGTGTTGCAGGAGTAAAAGAAGATTGATTATTTAAGCCCTGCAGTAAAGAGCATCATTCTATTACTTGCCGATCATTTATCCGCAAAAGATTTCCATTTTAAGCATTTTTTTTCTCGCGAATATTTATTTTAAATGTCAATTTTTTTTCTCAATCGATAAATTTTTGAGAGTTCAGTTCTTTTTTATCTTATATATATATATATATATATATATATATATATATATATATATATATATATAACTTTAACAGCATATATCCGCATTCTTTTACCTCTCATTAACAGATTTTACATTTAGTTTGTGATTTTAAAAATAATTCACATAAAATTATTAGTTTTTCCCCACCTCCGTAACATAGCTTCTCTGTACTTTTTATATAAATACTTTCATGGTAATTGTTCTGATTAAATTTCCTCTATGATACTGAGACTTTATCAATTTAAATGCAGTACTAGATTGGCGGCTAGGTCTCATCATTTTACAGTTGAATTAGCTAGTTGTAACCGTACTTTCCATGCTAACAATCTTTTTCTTTCACAATTCTCGGTTGTGGAACTCTCTTCCGGCTTCTTGCTTTCCAGTCAAATTTGATCCGCAAAAATTTAAATGCAATGCCAATTATTACTTTCTAAGGTCAACGGTAATCTAGCACAATGTAATCTTCTGTCATCTTAATTCACGTGCTTTTATTGTGATATCTCACAATTTCTTTTTCTTTTTTTTTATATTTTTATTCTCATATTCTGTCACACCCAGTAACCCCTTTGCGTCCAGATGCCTTTAACGCCTTGCTCGGGGTGAAATGATTTAAAAAAAAAACAAATTCTTTTATGACATATGTCTTAAAGTACAGTAATATGCGACCATCAACTACACAAATACGAACAACAGCAACATCATCATCATCATCATCCACAACAACAGCAATAACAATAATATTAATTTTTTATGAGTGGAATTTTAGAAAAGTATTGCAAAATATTGGATGCATTACGTCAATAATTTTGTTTGTTAATAATAATAATAACAATAAAATGCCTCTCATGGCTCTTGATGTTAATTGATGAGAGATATTATCATCTACATGTATATATATGTGAATTAAGATACAGTGTAACCCGGATATAAGAGAGTTGTCGGCACCGGATAATAAGTCTCTTATATCCGGGTTTCTCTTATATCCGGGTTTGATCTAATTTAATAACATTAACACGGGCTCTAATTTGGGACCAGAGAACATATCTCTTATATCCGGGTTTCTCTTATTTCTGGGTCTCTTATATCCGGGTTACACTGTATGTAGCAGTAAATAATACGAGAGATTTGCTGATGATAACTATCCGCTCGATACTCGAGGATAACGTGGGGAGAGAAGGTGGTTCCCCACACAGCCCCCGGTGACACCCCCGCGCGATTGATAATAGTTATACATAGCGTGCGCAGCTCAATGTTGCTTTTCAGCATCAGACAGCCGTGAGCCAATGACAAAAATTACTCAAGATAATTCAAGACTGCATGTGCCGCATCGGATATTCTGATAAGACACTAGCGGGGTCGATAATGGCCAAATGGTATCCCGACAATACGATTGCTTACAATATTGTGTGTTATAAAGCTACACCTCATCTAAGTACTGACCAGACTCGACGTTGCTTAACTTCGGTGGTCGAATGGTGTTTTCTGCATGACTTGAGCGTAGGCTGCCTGATTTAACAGTATATTTTTCCGTTTGTCGTTACTTATGTTTAAAATTAGCTATATTCATTGTGATAGCGTTATAAATTTCGGAGACAGGATGGACATAGGAATGAATACTGCATGGTGACTGTCATTTTCACACTTTGCCCAACCACTTAATCAGCAATGGGTGGGTTCCCAAGGCTCTAACTGTGGACCTATGTTGGTTCTAATTTTCATCAACGGCATTCCCGATGACATATTTCCCTAAATAGATACTTATGCCAATGGCACAAGTATTTGCTCCTGTGTTGCTATAAGTCGGATAGGTTATACAAAGTAAAAATGGACATAAAAAATAACCTCCAATCAGTAGTTAACTAGTGCCAGCTTGTAAATATAAAAACCTCCAAAATAAAACTGCTTTCATAATAAAGAAAATTTATTATCTCTCTATATCTCTGAGATAAGGTATTATGATTATTTACATTGTTTACATTACTTAGACTGTTATCATCTTCATTGCCATATTTACAACTTTTCAGCCGTTGTAATCTCCGACCTTCTTCAGGTGACTGGAAATACGAACCGAACCCTTTATTTACTTCACCGAAGTAGATCGTTTCACATGCCATGCCTCTTTCGAATGTCTCAGTTATCTCCCTTTAACTCAGCTCTCCAAGTTTTTGGTTCATCACAGCTGTAGCCTGGTATTGAACTCACAACTTTTGGGGTCTAGTCATTGGATCTAACTAACAGTTTTATGCATGTGTCGTTGAGGACATCTGTGTATAAATTTTTGTCAATTATAAACTTAATGTCTCAGCAAACTTTTTTTTACCACTGCCCATATTGCAATTTCTCTGTTATTGTTATTACATTTATTTTACCAGAGTTTATATTGCACGTGAAACTCTAAAAGAATCTACCCCGGTGGAGGAAATAAACGTGTTGGTTTGAAAATCCAATCCATTGAATATTGCAGTCACATCTCGCCTGTTGCTCCTATTATATACCTTGAGATTCTTGACAAAATCCAAAGAAGAGTTTGTAATGTAATTGATCCTGTCCTGGCATCTCGACTTTAGTCACATTACCACCGCTGTGACGTGGCTTTCATCAGACTTTTCTACAAATATTTTCATGAGAGTTGTTCTAATGAGTTCTTTTTTTTTCCGTAGAGCTTCGACTGCAATTGCTGGTACACATAATGTGGAAAATGAGTGTGAGAAATTTGATACTCACAGAATATAATGAAGGCAGTTCAACCGGAATATACTAAAGGCAATGAAATCAGAAGATACTGAAGGCAATATAAGCAGAGGGAATCGATGCATCAATGGGAAAACAAGGACAAATATGTATGATAAATCTTTAAATGATAATGTCATGGGTCCTTACCTATAACTACAGAATGAACTCTTCCTAACACTATGTATACTACGCCTCTCAAGAGAGAGGGTCGAATCAAGCCGAGCTTCTCGGCTTGACAGTCGAACTCTCTGCCTCTGAGCAGAGAGGAACCCGGACGAGGCACCGCCGAAGGGCAGAGTCTCGTTCGGGGAGGTTGACCAACCCGATCCCGTTTATATGGGTTCTACGGGCATTTTTTGGCCGAGCCTACGGGCTCGGGAAACCCACGTTAAACTCGGCCTTGTGCCACATGCAACCCTCGTGAGAGGGTGGCTAGATACCGAATGAAGCCGAGCTTCTCGGCTTGACAGTCGAACTTTCTGCCTCTGAGCAGAGAGGAACCCGGACGAGGCTCCGCCGAAAGGCAGAGCCACGTTCGGTGAGGTTGACCAACCCGATTCTGATTTTACAGTTTCTACGGGAATTTTTGGCCGAGCCTACGGGTTTGGGAATCCCACGTTAAACTCGGCCTTGTGCCACATGCAGCCATCGTGGGGGGTGGCTAGATACCGTATCAAGTCGAGCCGATAGTAGTTAACTCCAAACCAGACTGACAGTCATACTAACACCTTCCACATCTTGTATTATTATTTCGTGTACTATACCTTCGTTATTTCTACTCTTGTGTTCGTGTTGTTCTTCCTTGGTCCTAACCTCGATCATAACAGACAGTAAAAGCGTATCACTCGAGTGGCAGCAAGGTCTCACTGTTTTACTGTTGAACTCGCTAGTTGCGACCGTACGATCTATATTAATATTTTCTTCTCTCGCCAATCTTTATCATCTGTTTTTTGGTATATGTTATTTTATTACAAAAGTCATCTCAGTCTCTATCACTTGCCGTAGCCTCCTTGCTTCTTAGTGGCATTATCGCCTTCCTTGGGTAGAAATGATTAAAAGAACAATCTAGAGGTGATATTAACGCTCTTTAAGCCTATAAAAGGCGTACATTTTCCTCCCTATCCTCATTTACAACTCTGACAATACGATGTAGACGCACATGGGGAAAATGTGTTCCCCACGCGAGGGGACATGTTTACTTACATGACCTTATTTCTCTCGTGACTGTTTTATACTCGTTCACACACGTGTCAGTCACGCAGGCCTACAGATTTCACGCTCAGAAAATTACATTCTCTAATTAATTTTTTATTGTGTAATTAGTATTTACATTAGTTACATTGTTCGGAGGGTTGTCCTCATTTTTTTGTCATATTCAATACGTTTCAGACGTTGTATGCTCCGGTCTTCTTCGGGTTACGGTGATAAGACGAGGACAGCAGTCCGAACAATGTGTACATAGTTACACCTCATCTCAGAAATATAGACATATGTAATTATTTTTTTAAAATGTTTCTTCCTTTATTTTAATTGTAATTCTTTTGTTATTACACACATTTTCCTTTGTTATATATATATATATATATATATATATATTGGTTTGTGTTTGGGCACCTGGTGGGGGTGTAATGGTTAGCAAGCCTGTCTCGCTAGAACAGGAGTGAGTTCGATGCTCACTGGGTGCCCCATAATTTCGGCCTTGTGCCACATCTAAACTATGCTTGGAAAATCATTATATTGTTTCGCGTTTGGGCACCTCGAGTTGGCGTAATGGTTAACAAGCTCATCTCGCTAGAACAATCATGAGTGAATTCGATCCTAATAATTTCGATCTTGTGCCACATCTAAGCAACGCTTGGAAAATCACTCTATTGTTTCGCGTTTGGGCACCTCGAGTTGGCGTAATGGTTAACAAGCTCATCTCGCTAGAACAATCATGAGTGAATTCGATCCTAATAATTTCGATCTTGTGCCACATCTAAGCAACGCTTGGAAAATCACTCTATTGTTTCGCGTTTGGGCACCTCGAGTTGGCGTAATGGTTAACAAGCTCGTCTCGCTAGAACAATCATGAGTGAATTCGATCCTAATAATTTCGATCTTGTGCCACATCTATGCAACGCTTGGAAAATCACTATATTGTTTCGCGTTTGGGCACCTCGAGTTGGCGTAATGGTTAACAAGCTCGTCTCGCTAGAACAATCATGAGTGAATTCGATCCTAATAATTTCGATCTTGTGCCACATCTATGCAACGCTTGGAAAATCACTATATTGTTTCGCGTTTGGGCACCTCGAGTTGGCGTAATGGTTAACAAGCTCGTCTCGCTAGAACAATCATGAGTGAATTCGATCCTAATAATTTCGATCTTGTGCCACATCTATGCAACGCTTGGAAAATCACTATATTGTTTCGCGTTTGGGCACCTCGAGTTGGCGTAATGTTTAACAAGCTCGTCTCGCTAGAACAATCATCAGTGAATTCGATCCTAATTGGTTACCCCACAATTTCGGCCTTGTGTCACATCTAAGCTACACTTGGAAAATCACTATATTGTTTTTCCTTTGGCCACCTCGAGTTAGCGTAATGGTTAACAAGCTCGTCTCGATAGAACAATCATGAGTGAGATCCTAATAATTTCAACCTTGTGCCATATGTAAGCTACGCTTGGAAAATCACGATATTGTTTTTTTTTACTCAATAATTATTGGACTCACATTTTAGTCTGCAATAATTTTTCCAGCAAAATAATAACTGGAGACACGTGTTTTCTACATAAACACAATAATAATTCCAGCAACAGTAGTCAGTTAAATTCTCACTGGGTTCTTCATAATTTCGGGTTTGCACTACGTCTAAGCAGTGCTTAGTAAATAGGTAAAAGAAAATAACAAGGAACAAGGTAGATGTCAAAAAAGGAACAAGGTAAGAAGAAAAACAGTTCAGAAGAAATACAAAGATGAATACAAATAAAAATGTGGAGAAAATACTAAAGAATCATAAAATCATAACTCTGGCAAGTAAAAGAAAAAGAAAAGATTATGATTATTAGGAAAAGAATGTTAAATTATAAAACAAAAACTACGAGACATAAAGTATAAAAAGACGTGAAATGGAAAACTGGAAATCCAAGATGAAAAAAAAAAAGGAAGCAGATACGAAACGTCAAAGAAAAAAAAATGGAAATATTAAAGAAAATAGGAACCATGTGAAGAATAAGAAGAAAGAGAAAACAAAAATCGAAGATATAAAAAAAAAAAAAAAAAAAAAACATATTTGAGAAAGACAATTTTAATTTTCACTTAGGCTTGCCAACGGAACTGTTTCAACATCACAGCACCGGAAATGAACTTGATGTCTATTTCAATATCTTATTTTATCTCTTTCCGGCATTTTTCTTTCGTTCAACATTTTCTGATTTATTTTTTTACAATTATTTTGAGGTCAGGTTCGGAATTCTATCTATTTGGTAAGCGCTGCTGACTTGGCAGAACTTAGTCTGAAACAAGGCCACTTTATCAGGGAACCCTGTGAGGAAATGTATCAATACTCATGCAAATGGAATGCGCTTCAGGTTTGTTTGCCACCAATTTACGCTAAGTTGATAGTTAACACGGCTAGTCTGGCACAAGGCGATATAAATGGAAAAATTGTAAGTTGCATCAATAAGCAACAGGCTGTGAGTTTAGCGCTTTCGACAATTATGCTTATCTCCCTACACACATATTTACGATCGTCAGACAAAGAGTTTGTCTGACGATCGTAAATAGCGTGAAACATTATAGTTAAAGATAGTAATTCACCTCTTAGAACAAAATTAAATAGGGCAAATATTCTTTACGCATTTAAATGCCCATTAAGGAATTGTATTCCTGATCAATCAAAATTCGTAAATAATTATAATATACATGCCACACTACAATATGTTTGACACGCAGACTCACTCTACACTTTTCTGACCATAGCTCAATTAGATCTCATTTAAATATTCATGGAGACCTACCGGACACTATTCGTAACATACTTGCTGACAACACTAATATAATAGCATCATCTAGATACAAAAAAAGTCTAAAAATAATTGAAGCCTTATTAATAAAAGCAAAAAGACCAACACTTAATAATATTAACTATGAACATGGACACAATATCTTGACCGTGTTTTGAAAAATGAAAACATTTTATAAAACATGCATGCAACAAAGTATTTCTTATTTAACACTTAAAATATTTAATCCTTGAAAAAGCGCTCGGATAAAATGAAGATTCAGACAGTTTGCAATATAATTTATCATCTGAAAAGAAAAAAACAATTAGATTCCATGAGAAATTGTATAAAAAACTAAATAAAAGCACCTTGTCTGTCGTATTCAATGAAATGTGCATATATACATATATATATACATACATACATACATACATACATAGTGTCTTCCACAGACAGACTGTTTCGCTGCATCACAGTTTATCAGTGTAGCTAGACATCCGGTTGCCTCTAGCTAGGATCGAAATCCAGCTGAATTAACGCCATTCGGAGATCCTACCCCTAAGTCGTTGGCGCACGGAAGGGAGGCAGGTGAATTTAAGCGTATTTATTTTTGGATAAACACACAGTGACTGAGAGAACTCGATTCGCTTTACCAAAGAGTCTTGCATTATATATATATATATATATATATATATATATATATATATATATATATATATATGTATGTATATACACCCCTGTTCAAAATCTTAAGACCAGATACAAAAGCGTTACAAAATAAAAAAATACTGTTACTTTAATCGAAATATATTTGCGACACATTTACATTTAATTGGAACATGTAGTTTATCAACAAACGAGTGAAACTTTTAAGCTTTTAATTTATTAATTTAAGCAAACATTGAAAAAAGGATTTTGGGGTTGGTCATAAAGATAAGACCATTTAAAAAAATATAAAATATAGAACAAAAACTATATTTCAGGATCCTTTTCCACCTTATTCAAGATGATGTTTGCCCTCTCTAACCTACTAACTTTCTGTCCTGGAGTTACAAGTAATTTGGTAATTTTTCTCTTCCTTTTCCAAAAGTTTTTTTATGATAATTCTTTTTTTTTACTATGAAAATGTATTGCTGGTATTCTTACTACAAAGATGTATTTTTTATACTTTCATAACGTTTTGATCCCAGTTTGAAATCTACTCTGAAATTAGATGATGTCATGATTTCAGAATTGGCTTTTTCGAAACTGAAAGTATTTGTAAATTTTTTTGGTTTGTTTAACGACACATCAAATGGGAAATGTTCCAAAAGTGCCAAATGTCCGACGTGCATGGTCTCCTTACTTTAAAGCGGCCTTGTGTCATATCCCGTCACCATCGAAAGAAGTATAAATATCAAGCCCCAAATGTCTGTTTTTGTACCTAGTGTGAATACCTGGTAGATATTTACTAAGTTTAGAATGACATGGCCTACTGGATGAAATGCGATGATCTACTATTGACTTTCGCCAATCTAGCGAGTGAAAAAAGCCTGCCTCCTGTACAGATCTGGAAAGCAAGTAAAGAATTATCCATATTAGGAACACAGTACAATCAATGTAGGCAACAAAAGTTTATTGTCATTGTAAAAACAAAAACCCCATGTATTTAATTTACTATAAAATAAATTCGAATCAAGCGATTAATGGAAGAGTATATTAAAACATAAATTTTGTGGAGTTATTTAATAAGCACATGCGGCCAGGAATCATCAGTTTTCAATTTTCCTTCCATATTGGGTTTGACCAATTCGTAAAAAAAAAAAAAAACTAATTAAGACATGCATGTCCTTCAACCATAAACAATAATCTTTGTCAATTTAATTTTTCAGTCTTTATGATGGTCGATACTTGATCTATCTCTTACTGTTACATCCCCGGGCAATGCCGGGCTCTACTGCTAGTGGTGAATAAGCTTGTAGCTGTTTGGTTGATTTTGTTTAGCGGCATATCACCATCTCTATGGGTTACTTAATACCAAAATCTAAATATTTTTAACACAAATTTATTGCTTCAACTAAACATATTTTGAAAGCAATTGCATCCCTTCGACTACACATAAAATGTATTGTTAGTTATTTTGCTATTAATTGTATTGATGGTAATTCTAGTATAAAATATTAGGTTGGTGCAAAAATAATGACGTAATAATGTCGTTTTTTGACGTAACGTCAAAAAACGACATTATTACGTCATTATTTTTGCACCAACCTAATATATAGCTGGTTATTTTTCTCCAAAAATATATTCTTGCTAATTTTACTATAAATAGGTACTGTTGATAAATTAATTTATATAAAAATGTATTGCTGGTATTTTTACTACTTTCATAGTATTTTATTTGGGTTTGGATGTTTACTGTTTGACCATAGCAGGGACACTAACAGGTGTTTCCACCTCGGTTCAGGATGAACCTGTGAACAACAGCAATTACGAGGTGGTTCTATCCTCCATAAAACTTCCAATCACTCGATCGTAGTTTGGATATAGTTTAGCGTCATACTCAGGACTAATCTTGTAGTAGGTTCGATCATCACTGTGTGCTCCTTACTTTTGATCTTTTGTCACATCTAAGGATTACTAAATTGCCGTGGTTAAGACGTCGGGTCTTATGAAGCAATTTGTTTTCAAGTTGTAATTTGTAACCTGGAGTGCTTCATTGATAATGACATACGGAAAAAAGAACTCTAGATTAATTAATTAATTTTTTTTAAACTTCGTATCGGCGTATTTCATTTAGCTTGTGTATGTGGACCAATTTTCGTAGCAAATTAGACCCCTATTTTATTTTTTTATTTAAGATTTAATTAAAAAAACTGATATTCTTGCTTAATCGAATATGAACGCAAATTTTAGTTGCAGTCCTTATTGTACCGTTCCACACATATTTTAACTGAAGAAATACCAAAACAGTCAATAAGAACTGAAGTCGAATAACTCTTATTCATTTTATAATTACAGTATAAGCAAACCATTTTGTTTTGTATTTTTGTTTTTTTGTTTTAGCTTAGCAAGAATGCAAAATCGAATATCATTAAAATCTTAAGGCAGTTGTCGTGAATTGCAAGAGTTGATTTCTGTTTTAGAAATACTACATTGTTTGTTTTTCAGTTTTTTTTTTTTTAGTTTTTTTTTTTTCAGTTTTTTTTTTATTATGCCTACCAAGACAACTCGGGGATATAAATACTCTTTTCTTATGAATCTAGACAGGAACTAAAAGAAAGAAGTGATCTGCCTTGACATTTTCTATGCCTTTGAGTTCTTTTAAATCTGATCCTCAGTTTTACGACAAGTCATGTCAGTTCAACTCCGATTCAAACTGGGATGGGTGTAAAATCAATAAATACAATCCCCCAAACACAGCACTTACCCAATTCACTCTGTCACTCCCTGTCTGTCTGTCTGTCTCTCTCTCTCTCTGTCTCTGTCTGTCTGTCTGTCTCTCTTTCTCCCCATATATATATATATATATATATATATATATATATATATATATATATATATATATATATATATAAATTGTGGGAAAGGCTCTCGAAAGGATACTTTTCCGGTCACTACCATCTTATCCTCTTAATGTCAACTGTCCGACATATATTCATAATCTACAACTCTTATGCTAAGAAAAACATTCAGTAAACCTCTATCTTTATTTTCTCTTGCGTCTTGTATTAACAGAACTAGGAAGTAATATATATATATATATATATATATATATATATATATATATACTAAATTGTAATTGGTAGCCATTATTCTAAAGAAGACTTTTAGTCTATATGAGAGCTCAATGTATGACACAAAGGAAATTATAATAAATTATAATAATATTTAGGATTTGTAAGTTTTTTCCTAATTATATATATATATATATATATATATATATATATATATATATATATATATATTAACTGATTTAAAATATGGTTTCTTCGCTACACAGGAATTACCATGTTTCAAAACTGAAGCTAAAAACTTCAAATTTAATTATATAAGTAAATTAAAAGCATTAGTTCTGTTTCATCTTCAAGCGAATTTTGGAACACATTTTTAAATATACTAAGATTTAAACGCCCATACAATTCATAATTTTTTGTTTCCAAGGATACAGAGTAATCCAATCATTTAGACAGGGGCGGTAGCGTGTTCATTTTTATTAACTATTATTGTATCAATTATGAGTTACGTTCGGAAAAAGTGGTTAAGTCTAGGTATGGTAAGGGTGCATTTTTCAACTAATTTTGACATCCGTTCAACACATATCATCTGTTTTTCTTTATCAACGAGCAAAAGCTATTCGGAATATTTTCTGTTAAATTGGTACTTGTATACATAAAGATTCTTTTTAAAAGGGGTGTCTGGATTAGAATACGTTATATTGAACTACAATTTTAATATATTATTTTTACTCTTAATTACTAATAGACTATATTTCTTTTTAAAACAAATGTAATAGAATTACTTAAATTATTTAAATATTATTATTAGATATCAAATATAAGTATGTTAATATTACCATCTCCCATTTTTTTAATTTTTTAATTATTTTATTTTTAAATATTATTTAAGAAAATATTTTGACAATGTCGACAAATAATAGCTATTTCAGTTCTTTGATTCAGTAAATTTTTATTTTTTATAAACTTAGTAATATATAATTTCTCATGTATGCACAAAGGACATGGGTCATTTAATTACCTACATATTCTAGCTTTTTTTTAATTAATTTCCATTTTACTGAAGGGGTTTTATTCGTTTCTTTTAATTGCCATAAATATTTCGATAAGGACGTCTGATTTCGGTATTTATTTATCCTAAATGAATTTTGATGTTGATTGAATCTCTTTTGAACTCATGGCTTATGCAATCTATATCGATTTTTATGTTTTCGGGATTCTCAATAGATGAGATATTGCATTAGTATTCCGTGCGGCATTTATTTTATAGGGAACAGTTATGAGGATTTTTACAGTTACATAACTTTTGTTTATCTTCATCTCTTATTTTTAGATTGTCTTAATTTCTTTTGGTTTTGGTTTAAGTGTTTATTCAAATATTAGCATTATGTTTCTTAATAATTTCTATGTTTTAAGTACAGCTGTAACTTAATTTTATTGAAAATAGTATTGAGTTTACCATCTTTAGGAAAATGCTTAACGATTAATGCAAGGAATTTTTGTCTTAATTTATTCTTTACCATTTGGTTGTATGGGGGTGTATACCAAATTATTTTTCTACCTCTGTTTTTTCTATGGTTTTCATTTTCATTTTTTATATACGTTAGTTTTTGGGAATTTGTAGCCACTATCTTTTAGAGCTTTATTATAGAAATTAATATGTTCATAGAAATTTTCTCATTTGCTGAATTTGTACTTATTCTTATTTCGGTAGATAAAGGTATATGCTTAATTTGAGATGGAGAATGATTAGATTTAGGATATATATCTAATCCTTTATATACACACCCTAAATTTTTCTGTATCCTTGGAAAGAAAAAATTATGAATTGTATGTGCGTTAAAACTCAGTAAATTTAAAATTAAGTTATTCCAACATTCGCTTGAAGATGAAACAGAACTAATTTTGAATTTTTAGCTTCGGTTTTTGAAATATGGTAATTCCTGTGTAGCAAAGAAACCATATTTTAAATCGGTTAATTTATAATATTTATACGCTGTAAATTGACAGTGAGCACTGTGCCTGAACGAGCTACGACTACTATCCCCAAGCCGCTAAATCCAGAGCATTAGAAGGCGGTTACAGCAAGGATATATAGATAAAAGTTATTAGGAGGATTTGAAATAATCATAATTAAGTAATTCATAGAGTCTAGAAGAAAATTCAACAGAATGCAGAAAGCATTGAACAGCCGTTTTGTTCTATATTTGGGACTCATCTGTATATTTGGGACTCATAGTATTCGTAGCTCGTGGAGGTACAGTCCTATAGGTAAAGAGAAATTTGGATGAGTTCTATCACGGAATATGTCATCGAGCGGCGCTATATCGAGTTTAATTACTTACCTCTTCGTCACCGAGGCTGGTTGGTACAGTTGGTTTGCCTCCTATCGTAAATGTTCGGGTTTCAATTCTCGGTAGGGCATGCGCACTGCTGATTAATCCCAAATATAGGACGAAACGACTGTTGAGTCCTTGCTGCATTCTGTCGAAGTTTCTTCTAGACTCGATGAATTACTTAATATATATATATATATATATATATATATATATGCATTAAGAAATGGACAAAGTCTGACAATTTATTTATTAAAGACATTTTTAACGTTCTTTTTATAGATACAAGTATTTAAGTAAATGCTCTGTTTATAATAAACAGTATTAAATAACATTTACCGGCCTGAATGTCCGAGAAATTTTCATAGAATTCAAAGGACTAATATTTTCTATGAACATTTCTCGGACATTCAGGCCGGTAAATATTATTTAATACTGTTTATTATAAACAGAGCATTTACTTAAATACTTGTATCTATAAAAAGAACGTTAAACATAAAAAAAATGTCTTTAATATATATATATATATATATATATATATATATATATATATATATACATTCACCCTTCCGTGTGAGTAATATTATGTATGTATGTATTATTTCCGAGTTATAGATATAATTTCACATGTACAGTTCCTCTAGGTGAAGGGCTACTGCTACTATAAAACTGCGTATAAGAAAACGGGAAACCACTCCACCATCTTTCCCAAGAATTCACAGTAACTCACAGATAAAAATTAAATCTCTTGAAAGCCATGAACAAAATGTCCCGAATGCACATGTCATTTAAACCTTTATTTATTTATTTATTTACTGTAAGATTCACCCTGTACAAGGCCTTGGGGCCACTTGCGATAGATGGTTACATTAAGTGGCAGTTTATGCGGGTAGAAGGGGAAGATAACAGTTAACAAATAAATCAGGAAACGGTTGCAACTTTCGAATACGCGCTGACGGAAGTAGCGTGTAGGGAACACATTTGTAAAATAACAGATTATTAGATTCTAAGAGGAAATATTTTCATTAACTCTATTTTTTCTTTATTTGTTATATTTTGAAATACAATCCAAGTCAGCATCTATATGAATATTACAGAAAGTTTTGCTGTTGCCTTTGTTTTCATTGGAGCGGATCTGAGAACGTCTAGTTCTGACCGGCTGATGTCTGATAAGATCAATAAGAGACAAGCATGAAATATAATGTCAGTTGAAAAGGGAGGTTTCGAATTTATAATGTATATGGATTTTTACAGAAACACGTTATATCGTTTTAATAACTAGCTTTCTTTTAAAATATACTGGGAGACTGCCTCTCGTGATAGGAAGTCAATGTCCTTTCTAGGAAGTCGTTGTATATCTTCCTTGGAACTTATAAGCCTATGGGCATTTTACTGATCCAGAAACGTTCCCATACACAAATCTTCCATCCTCGACACGTGTCCTAACAAGAGTTGGCATATTTTCTGCAACATATCCCTATACTTGTGTCTTTGGCAAACTTGACGAGTCAGGTGTTTGTAAATCAGTCAGTTATGTGCAATGCGTTTTATACACTTAGGCGATCATGTATCGAAAGATACATGACTGACGAGACATGTTTTTTTCCCCGCAGTACGTTGCCATTTCTTTCTACGATAGACCAATTGCCATCCAAGGCTATAAGACCCTGTCCTGTTAATTACCCGTAGCTGGGTTTGGGAAGACGAAAAGGATTCATACCATTACCAAGGGTTGAGCGTGCTGAATATTAAGCCCGATGGAAAGTTTCAAGCACCTGAATGTGACAATGAATACACAAGACTTAAGATATCCGCATGAGAAATGCTTATATTAGCAGAGTGGGTATTCATTAAAATTCAAATTGTAATTAGGAGATTTCAGAAAAATTGCTTCACCAATCATCCAAGATGAAGTGTGGCTTCCTGCCTTGAATATCAGCGTTCGAAGTTCTGGATTTTACAAAGAACTGAATCTACATACCTTTCTTCGATTTTTATATGCTCTATTCCTTCAGGACGTGACCGATCATAGCTTCCCACAACCTTTTGTCTTTCTTTTGCTCCAAGTAAATTATCACCTTTTCTTCTCATTGTTCTGATTCCCATTTTCTCCAGATATTTTCTCTGCGCCTGTTGCTTTCAACATACCTCGGTTAAATCTCCACAAGTGACCCCTAAAGATGATCTCAATGGAAAAGAGGTAATTTTGTGCGTGTGGTACGATCATTCTGGTATTATTCATTTAATGCCCTTAAAACGCAAGTAACACTAAATGTACATTTATAAATCCAGCAGCTGCAATGTGTCGATAAATGTTTGGTCGAAAAGCGCTCTGGACTTGTCAGCAGGAAAATAATGTTGATCTCCTCCATGAGAAGTCATCATACAGCATGAAAAATACATTATTCGGCCCCCACCCGCCATATTCACCTGATCTTACTCCAACCGAGTGTTACTATTTTGATGGGTGCAAAACCTTCTCTATTGAAGAGTTGGTCAAAAGAAATTTCACGTAAAAACCTGTGAAATTTTACTGAAAGGTAAAGAAGAACCTGTGGAATTTTACTGAAGGTTAATGAAGAACCGGCGGAATTTTACTGAAGAACCTGTGGAATTTTACTGAAAGGTAATGAAGAACCTGTGGAATTTCACTGAAAAGACATTTGCCTGATAACTGGTAACAAGTCATTGCTAATTATGGTGAATAGATAATTGAATAAAATTTTATTTTATTTTACTTTTTGAAGAGAATCGAGCAAGAAAAAGAAAGTATTTATGACCCGACCTAATATAATGGACTCACATTCAGGTTAGCTGAAAAAAAAAGCATTTATATTAAGATGTTTACTTTGAAACGATTTTCATTCAGTAACTTTCCTTATCTTCTGTCTTTACAGCATTTATTAAGTTTTCCTTTGTTAAAGGGGAATAGCGAAGGATCTAACCCACTAGAATTTTATGAGTTTGCAAGATAAGCTCAATAACTATAGCGTCAATTTATTTTTAAGATCAATTATATATATCCGTCATGTCAGCAAGACCTAGAATACACCGACTGCATTCCGGGTGAAATTCTTCCACAACAGCTGATACTTTGTAAATGCCTGTTTTTGCGTGGTCGCCCAAAACAGTAACACCTTCCAAATAAATGCTTATAGACTAAATCATAGACAACAAATATTTACTCATTTCCGAGCAAAAAATTCCGACATTGTTTAACTTACGTACCAGCGAAAATGGATGTGCGTTGTGGTTTAATGGATATCGGCTCGTAGTGAGAAATCGGAGCCGAGTTCGTTATAATTAACTTGCACACAAATATCCTTGGGAAAGGTATGAATCCATCTCTTCTCCAACCACACCACCAAATATGAACTGAATATCAGGACGCACCGGTTTCTTTACCTTGGGTGGCAACCAGTCTCCAGCAGAAAGAAATGGCAAACTCCTGCGGAAAAAAAAGTCTGGCTCGTCAGTCATGCATCGAAAGATACATTATCGCCCAAGAGTCTATCAACATAAAAAAAAAACAACAAAAAAAACAAAAAAAAAAAAACAACAAAAAAAACAAAAAAAAAAAACAAAACAACAACAACAACAAAAAAAAACGTTGTTTTAAAATGATAGTATTTCCTTTAACACTGCAATTTCATCGTATGTTTTTCCCCCCTCGGTAATATTCATGCATATGACTATAAAATCATCAGCAAAAAGACAATGTAATATTTATTATTTACCTTTTATAAAGATTTATTTACCACATTATAAAGAAACAAATTTGAAAATAAGTCTTTATATGTAAAACTTTATTTCAAAAATTACAAATTAAATTATATATCATAATGTGCGCTTCATACTCTCTACTTGTACGTCCTTACAGCGACCTTATTCAGTAAGGCTCCTCGTTGAGTGGCTCTTGAGGCTTCTATAAATAAAAGATATATAATTAAAAAAACACTTTTTTTTTCTATTAAATAAACAAAGCCAATGCAATATTTGTTGTAAAAATTAGACATTCTGTAACTAAACACAAAGAAAACATTTTCCATCCACTAAATAGTGAGATACACACGCAAAATATTAAGCGTTTCACCTAAAATTAAAGATATGTTTAGCTTAAAAATTATTGGTTCAAATATTTTTATATGTAAACATAAATTTATTCTTGTA
Organism: Acanthosepion lycidas; assembly: GCA_963932145.1. Taxonomy (NCBI): domain Eukaryota; kingdom Metazoa; phylum Mollusca; class Cephalopoda; order Sepiida; family Sepiidae; genus Acanthosepion; species Acanthosepion lycidas. Next base: position 33,611,946 of record OZ010593.1, on the reverse strand, counting down.
AATAAGCAAGCTTATAAAAAATATATATAGTGTTTAATATCTTTGTTGTCAATTCTCAAGAATAAAGAAAATGTATAAATCCACTTTCTCAATTGCGGTATTAAAAGCATAACCGTCCTTCTGACACGCCGTTTTTTTGCGGGTCGAAAGGTTAGACATTGCCCAAATTCCTATAGATTCTAATATAAACCAATTTTACCTATTCCCAGAACAAGTAAGTGGCCATAGCCTCAAGCAGGAACCACCAATATTTACCTATCATCGAAATATTGAAATATTAGGTTGGTGCAAAAATAATGTCGTTTTCTCACATATATTACTTTATATATGATTTCTGAATTAATTCATTGATATATATAGCTATGTTATATATCATTTTGAAGCACGTTTTTCGCTCTATCGAATCGTGTTATTCGTTACCGTTCTCAATCTCTTCATTCATTTTTTTGCAGGCTTTTCGACAGCATGGACAAAATTCAAATCCGCACGATTTTCTTGTTCCAGTTCAAACTAGGCCGAAAAGCAGCCGAGGCAGCTCGTGATATCAATGATGCGTTTGGCCCAGGAACCACTAACGAACGTGTGGCACAACGGTGGTTCAAGAAATTTCGCAATGGTGACGAGAGCCTCGAAGATGAAGACGGTCGCGGCCGGCCGACTGCGGTTGATAACGAACATTTGAAAGCCTTAATTGAAGCCGATCCTCGCAAAACCACACGAGAAGTTGCTGTTGAACCCGAGGTCGACCACTCAACAGTCTTTCGCCATTTAAAGCAAATAGGGAAGTCAAAAAAGTTGGATAAATGGGTGAACGATAATCAAAAAAATCTTCAAAAAACGACATTATCTTTGCACCAACCTAATACTTACTGGCTCAGTTATAATCGACCAATATTTATCTATCCCCAAACAAATACTTACATATTCAAATATAACTGGTCAATGTTTATATATCCCAGAACCAAAGGCCTTGTTTATCGTCACAAATATAAACCAAAAAATATTTACCTATACTCGCTCCAACTAATAATAACTTAAAATATAAGGGCCAATATTTACCTATCCCCGAAACATTGAAATACTTACAGACCAATATTTATCTATCCTCGAAGCAAGTCAATGCTTGTAGGTTCAAATACAATCACCAGACCAATGAAATGCTTACTGTCACAAATATAGATTACCAAATATTTACCAATCTCAGCACAAAGTAAATTCTAATATGAACGACCAATATTTACCTATGGGCCAAGTAAATGCTTACAAAATTAAATATAGCTAATAATTTCCTATCCCCAAGCCAAGGAAATTATTGTAGACTCAAATATGAACCAACGATTTTATCTATTAGGTTGGTGCAAAAATAATGACGTCATAATGTCGTTTTTTGATGTATTTTTAACGTCAAAAAACGACATTATTACGTCATCATTTTTGCACCAACCTAATACATACTAACTTACATATTCTAATATAAAGGTTTAATATTTACCGAACCAAATAAATGCGTATAGACTTAAATATTAGCCACCAATATTTATCGATCGTCGAACCAATAAAATGATTATATAAATAAGCATCATTTAACTGAACCCAAAAAATAGTTAAGGATTTAATGTGAACAGTTGTACTGTTTGTTACTACTTTGCAACATCTCCATTGTTCTATTTTCCCCTTGTTCGCTTTTTAACCTATGTACATTTTAGACTGGTCACCGTTTACCCTATGTACATTTAAGATTGATCACTTCCGGTTTAGGCTTAAGTAATTACCGGATTCCTTACGATACACCACAGGGACAAAGCGCGTAGATCCTACTTTCTTATCCTCATAACTCTTGCCATAAACGATAGCATCGCCGCGATGAAACTTCTTAAACTTTTTCTGTATGCATCGGTCTCTTGCAATATGCTATAGCATTTTCTCTCTTCTAATGCTATTTTCAGATGAACTAAATTCTTACTTCCACTAGTCCAGACCTTCACAGCGAAGACCCATCATGTTACATACACAATGTCGACTTATCCTTTTCCATCGAATTTCATTGATAAGGAAGAGGTACCATTCATACAGCTTCTTCCTCAGATCTGTTACTTTGTAGAACAGAAATTCTAGAAAACGCATCCCCATTCTAAGGGGAAACTATGTCTAACCTACATATCAGAATGTACACTTCATACTCTTTACTTTTACGCCCTAAACAGCGAACTTATTCAGTAAGCTCCTCATTGAATTGCTCTCGTGGCTTCTATTGGGGAAACAATAAGAAATAAAAATATGTATTTAAAAAAATTATTTTTTCATTAAATAATTCAAATGGAAAAAGTAAAATCAACCAAACGGACAACAATCGAACTCGCTTTATTACAATAATGTTTTTGTGACCACCGCTTTCTGATATAGCTCAAATATTTTGATAAGATTTACTTAGCTTTTCTCAACATAATGATGGACTGTCTCTCCCCCTCTCTGCTTATGTGTCATGTCATAGATCTTCACAATTTCTTGTCCCTTGAAGCTCTAAAATTCTGTCTTCATTCCTTCTAAATCCTATTCCGCCATTAATTTTCTCAGTCTCGTCAAATAAGTTATGCTTTGGTTTCCTCTGTCTCTCATGCACTCTATCTGTCTTTTGAGTAACATATTTTCCAAGCCCTCTTTCCTTATTTTATGGCCCAGAGATTTCGACTATCTCTTACTGATATTATGTATAAGTTTCCGTTTTTTCTAAAACCCCACCGTTGCTCACATGTTCGGTCCACGGAATTCTCAGCATTTGCTTTAGAACAACGTTTCTGTTGTTTAATGTCTCTTCTTCAACTTTGAGCAAATTGTCCAGCATTTACTTTAATACCAAGTAAGACATATATCACATAGCACTTCAGTACACTTTTCTTTGTTTCTAACGAAGTTTATCTATATCTTAATTCTCTGCTTAACTTTTGGAAGACATCTTTTTGTCTATGACAATGTGTCTTCGGATTTCAGGGTCGCACTTACTATCCTTTGTTAGAACATTTCCCAGATATTTATCATTTTGAGCATGGTTGATTATGGTATCTCCGATATGTAATTTGTATTTTCAGCTTATCATTTTGGTAATAACCATGAATTCTGTTTTTTTGTAGTTTATTTTTAGCCCTTTCTTGTCAACTAAGAGAAATAAATGTAAAAAAACTGCGATGGTCACTTTGAATAAGTGAGACTTAGCCAACCGATGATATCAGGATTTGGAATCTCGAAGTTAATCTGCGTTCCTGCATCGACTATGGTCACTGGGAGGAAATAATCAACTTTTTTTTTTCATCCAGGAGGATGTCCGATATCGGGTATATTTTAATACCTAAACCGCCGTATGATATGACAGCACAAAGCACGTATTTCCTACTTTCTTATTCTCGTATCTCTTGCCGAAACCTATAGGATTGCAAGAGGATATCTGATATTGGGAAAACTTTAATACCAACCCACCCTATGATATAACAGCACAAAGCACGAAGATTTTACTCATCCTCCTAACTTTAGCCGAAAAAGAGAGCATCGCAAGAGGATATCCGATATCGGGTACATGTTAATACCTACTCCATGCTATGATATAACAGCACAAAGCACGTATTTCCTACTTTCTTATCCTCGTAACTCTAGCTGAAAACGATAGCATCACCTGTATGAATCTTCTGAAACTTTTTTTCTGTATGCATCGGTCTCTTGGAATATGGTATAACATTTTTTCCTCTCCTAACGCTATTTTCATGCAGATGTTTAATACCTACTAACCATAGGATATGGAAGCACAAAGCTAAATGAAGAGAAAATTGTTACTGGTTGGCTAAATTGAAGCAGCTGTTTCTCTCCGAGCCTTTATTCCTATTTGGATAAGAGGAGAGAACCAATTGGTATGCCGATACGCGGTGCCTTGTAATCTGTACTCATGTTGTATCATCGTCACTGTCTATCAGCAATCCTTCAAGACCCAGACTAAAAGAACGATGGACAATTTTAATTTTTTTTTTCATTTTCCTAGGTTTTTTGTGTTTTTTTTTAATATAAATTACCACAAGCAAAGCAGTATTTCCAGTAAAATACAAGTGATTACAGGGCTTGTAAAAATTAGGAACAGAAACATAATGAGCAGAAAGAGAGGAGAGTAATCAGGTGAACAGGAGATATCGATTGACATTGCATTTCAATTTTTATTTTATTTCAGCAAGAGATATAAAAATAGTTGTAGTTCCGTTTCTTGCAGGAATTGAAAATGAGATGGAGATCGAAAATACTGTTTGGCCAACTACTCATCACTACATGTGGGCCAGCTTCACTAAAGTTTCTGCGAGGAGCGAGGCGTCTTCAGTCTTTTATTCTTGCATATGCTAAACTGACATCTCTTTTTATTTTAAGTTTTATATTAAAAACAATCGATAACCGTCTGTATTCCACGCCCACGGGGTTAACCCTTCGTTATTTTGGACTGGCTTACGTATTATGTATGAATGGAAGAAGTAGGATTAGAAGGTACGTTCTGATTTCTTTTGTAATAAGCAATGCAAACAAGGCAAATATACGTTGTTCTACATATGGCTGTTTGTTAGCATGGTAAATAGATACTTCTCCGTTCGATAGGAGTAGAATTTTATCCATTGTTTCCCTTTTCCGGCTCCTTCTAAAGTATAATTCAATTCTATACTTCTAATCCTCTGCCTAAACTATGAATTTTTATTTATTGTTTATATTTTTCTTCAATGGATGTAAGTAGTTTCGACTATCATCCTGTCAGATTCCTCGCCGTTTTTGTTTTTGTTTTTTTTTGTTTTTTTTTTTTAACAGGAATAAATGTTTATGCGCTGTTTCCTGTTTAGGATAGAGCTTCCAGTCTATTCTAAAATTTCCTCATTCTCTTTCACTCACAGTAGTCCCCTTGCGTCATAATGGCATTATATCTTTGCTTACGGTGAATTGATAAAAAAATGTGTTACATATTGTCCTCTTCAGAAAACGATTACAAAAACTTCAAGCATATATTCTTCAATCAGGGTTATTTTTTACCTCTTTCTTAATTTTAAGAAATCATTGTCTTAATCCCTAATTTTGTTTTCCATTTCTTTTTCATATTCTTCTTCACGAACCTTTTAATTTTCTTCTTCTATATAAACCTGGTTAGAACGTTCGCATTCTAATCATGAGATCCGGGTTCAACTCTCACCAAGTCAGGAAGGAGACTTCCTGATGTTATCGGACTGGAGGGATCGATCCCAGTGTGCAGCACCTTTGGAAAGTGCCACGAGTTGACACATGATTTGTGAATGAAATTGTGTCGACGAAACCCTTGGGTGCCGTAGATAGCTATGGCCGATGGCTTGAGCGTGCTGGCCTTGTTCAAATTGTTGATCACTCTAGATAACACGCTTTTGCTCAGAAGCTGTAACTAACGTCTGCACATCATAATTGCAGAATAAAGCACAGGTGGGCTCTGTGGTTGTTGAGTAAATGCTTCTGTAATAGGGATTGGCTAGCCGTCCTGGTAGACGGTTATCCTCAAATACGAGTGGCCAGCCATACATATATATAAACCTTCAAGCATATATTCTTCAATCAGGTTTATTTTTTACCTCTTTTGTTTTACTGTCTTCATGTTTTGAGTTTCAGGTTTCTTCGTTCTTATTGATTCAGTGAGTCTTTTTATAGGGCTTATCAACCATTTGCAGGTTATTTAAAGCTAGAAAATATTTTTAGAATCTAAGATCTTTTTTAGATATTTAAAATTTATTAATAGAAGTTATATTAATTAACCCGTAATTGAAGCGATAAGAGTTGGGTGCATACCTTTCCCAAACGTATTTGCCTGTAAGTGAATATGATGAACACAAAGGGATCTGAACTCGGCTCCCTGATTAAAAATTCCATGTCGTTATTGATTACACCATATACCCACATACAAGCTTAGAGCATCAGGTATTCCGAGAGGGTTACCCATTTGGGCACTGACCAGGTTTGATGTTGCTTAACTTCGGTAATCGTAAGGGAACGAATGTTTCTATGTGATGTCGCCATAAGCCACTTTTTAAAAAAATCTCGTTACGTCTTTATTGACGTCGATAATTGTGTTTAATTTGCTTCATTCCTTCTAAATTTTCTTTTTCATTCCTTCTGAATTTTCTTTTTCATTCCTTCTAAATTTTCTTTTTCATTCCTTCTAAATTTCCATAAACAATACATCAAAATTGTCCTTTTCATTGCTTCTAAATTTCCATATTCATTCCTTCAAAATTTCCATTTTGATTCCTTCTAAATTTTTTTTTTCATTTCTTCTAAATTTTCTTTTTCATTTCTTCTCAATTTTCTTTTTGCATTCCGTCTAAATTTCCATTTTCATTTCTTAGAATTTTCTTTTTCATTTCTTCTAAATTTTCTTATTCATTCCTTGTAAATTTCCATTTTCATTCCTTCTAAACTTTCTTTTTCATTTCTCCTAAATTTCAATTTTAATCCCTTCTAAATTTTCTTTTTCATTCCTTCTAAATTTTCATTTTCATTGCATCTAAATTTTCTTTTTCATTCCTTCTAAATTTCCATTTTTATTCCCATTAAATTTTCTTTTTCAATTCTTCAAAATGTCCATTTATATTCCTTCTAAATTTTCTTTTTTATTCCTTCTAAATTTTCTTTTGCATTTCTACTAAATTTTCTTTTTCATTCTTTCTAAATTTTCATTTTCATTTCTTCTAAATTTTCTTTTTCATTCCTTCCAAATTTCCAATTTCATTCCTTCTAAATTTCCATTTTCATTTTTTCTAAAGTTTCTTGTTCATTTCTTCTAAATTTTCTTTTTCATTCCTTCTAAATTTCCATTTTCATTTCTTCTAAATTTTCTTTTTCATTTCTTCTAAATTTTCTTATTCATTCCTTCTAAATTTCCATTTTCATTCCTTCCAAATTTTGTTTTTCATTTCTTCTAAATTTTATTTTTCATTCCTTCTAAATTTCCATTTTCATTCCTTCTAAATTTTCTTTTTCATTCCTTCTAAATTTCCATTTTCATTTCTTCTAAATTTCCATTTTCATTCCTTCTAAATTTCCATTTCCATTTTTTCTAAATTTTCTTTTTCATTCCTTCTAAATTTCCATTTTCATTCCTTCTAAATTTTCTTTTTTATTTCTTCTAAATTTTCTTTTTCATTCCATCTAAATTTTCTTTTTCATTCCTTCTAAATTTCCATTTTCATTCCTTCTAAAATTTCTTTTTTATTTCTTCTAAATTTCCATTTTCATTCCTTCTAAATTTTCTTTTTCATTTCTTCTAAATTTCCATTTTCATCCCTTCTTAATTTTCTTTTTGATTCGTTCTAAATTTTCTTTTTCATTCCATCTAAATTTTCTTTTTCATTCCTTCTAAATTTCCATTTTCATTCCTTCTAAAATTTCTTTTTTATTTCTTCTAAATTTCCATTTTCATTCCTTCTAAATTTTCTTTTTCATTTCTTCTAAATTTCCATTTTCATCCCTTCTTAATTTTCTTTTTTATTCGTTCTAAATTTTCTTTTTCATTCCATCTAAATTTTCTTTTACATTCCTTCTAAATTTCCATTTATATTCCTTCTAAATTTTCTTTTACATTTTTTCTAAAATTTCATTTATATTCCTTCTAAATTTTCCTTTTCATTCCTTCTAAATTTTCTTTTTTATTCCTTCTAAATTTTCTTTTGCATTTCTTCGAAATTTTCTTTTCCATTCCTTCAAAATTTCCAATTTAATTCCTTCTAAATTTTCTTTTCATTCCTTCTAAATTTCCATTTTCATTCCTTCTAAATTTCCATATTCATTTCTTCTAAATTATCTTGTTCATTTCTTCTAAATTTTCTTTTTCATTCCTTCTAAATTTCCATTTTCATTCCTTCTAAATTTCCATTTTCATTTCTTCTAAATTATTTTAGTTCATTTATTCTAAATTTCCTATTTCATTCCTTCTAAATTTTCATTTTCATTCCTTCTGAATTTTCTTTTTCATTCCTTCTAAATTTTCTTTTTCATTCCTTCTAAATTTGCATTTTCATTCCTTCCAAATTTCCATTTTCATTCCTTCTAAATTTTCTTTTTCAGTCCTTCTAAATTTCCATTTTCATTCCTTCTAAAATTCTATTTTCATTCCTTCCAAATTTTCTTTTTTATTCCTTCTAAATTTTCTTTTTCATTCCATCTAAATTTTGTTTTTCTTTCCTTCTAAATTTCCATTTTCATTTCTAAGAATTTTCTTTTTCATTTCTTCTAAATTTTCTTTTTCATTCCTTCTAAATTTCCCTTTTCATTCCTTCTAAACTTTCTTTTTTATTCCTTCTAAATTTCCATTTTTATTCCCATTAAATTTTCTTTTTCAATTCTTCTAAATTTCCATTTATATTCCTTCTAAATTTTCTTTTTCATTTCTTCTAAAATTCCATATTTATTCCTTCTAAATTTCCATTTTCATCCCTTCTAAATTTTCTTTTTTATTCCTTCTAAGTTTTCTTTTTCATTCTTTCGAAATTTCCATTTTCATTCCTTCTAAACTTTCTTTTTCATTTCTCCTAAATTTCAATTTTAATCCCTTCTAAATTTTCTTTTTCATTCCTTCTAAATTTTCATTTTCATTGCATCTAAATTTTCTTTTTCATTCCTTCTAAATTTCCATTTTTATTCCCATTAAATTTTCTTTTTCAATTCTTCAAAATGTCCATTTATATTCCTTCTAAATTTTCTTTTTTATTCCTTCTAAATTTTCTTTTGCATTTCTACTAAATTTTCTTTTTCATTCTTTCTAAATTTTCATTTTCATTTCTTCTAAATTTTCTTTTTCATTCCTTCCAAATTTCCAATTTCATTCCTTCTAAATTTCCATTTTCATTTTTTCTAAAGTTTCTTGTTCATTTCTTCTAAATTTTCTTTTTCATTCCTTCTAAATTTCCATTTTCATTTCTTCTAAATTTTCTTTTTCATTTCTTCTAAATTTTCTTATTCATTCCTTCTAAATTTCCATTTTCATTCCTTCCAAATTTTGTTTTTCATTTCTTCTAAATTTTATTTTTCATTCCTTCTAAATTTCCATTTTCATTCCTTCTAAATTTTCTTTTTCATTCCTTCTAAATTTCCATTTTCATTTCTTCTAAATTTCCATTTTCATTCCTTCTAAATTTCCATTTCCATTTTTTCTAAATTTTCTTTTTCATTCCTTCTAAATTTCCATTTTCATTCCTTCTAAATTTTCTTTTTTATTTCTTCTAAATTTTCTTTTTCATTCCATCTAAATTTTCTTTTTCATTCCTTCTAAATTTCCATTTTCATTCCTTCTAAAATTTCTTTTTTATTTCTTCTAAATTTCCATTTTCATTCCTTCTAAATTTTCTTTTTCATTTCTTCTAAATTTCCATTTTCATCCCTTCTTAATTTTCTTTTTGATTCGTTCTAAATTTTCTTTTTCATTCCATCTAAATTTTCTTTTTCATTCCTTCTAAATTTCCATTTTCATTCCTTCTAAAATTTCTTTTTTATTTCTTCTAAATTTCCATTTTCATTCCTTCTAAATTTTCTTTTTCATTTCTTCTAAATTTCCATTTTCATCCCTTCTTAATTTTCTTTTTTATTCGTTCTAAATTTTCTTTTTCATTCCATCTAAATTTTCTTTTACATTCCTTCTAAATTTCCATTTATATTCCTTCTAAATTTTCTTTTACATTTTTTCTAAAATTTCATTTATATTCCTTCTAAATTTTCCTTTTCATTCCTTCTAAATTTTCTTTTTTATTCCTTCTAAATTTTCTTTTGCATTTCTTCGAAATTTTCTTTTCCATTCCTTCAAAATTTCCAATTTAATTCCTTCTAAATTTTCTTTTCATTCCTTCTAAATTTCCATTTTCATTCCTTCTAAATTTCCATATTCATTTCTTCTAAATTATCTTGTTCATTTCTTCTAAATTTTCTTTTTCATTCCTTCTAAATTTCCATTTTCATTCCTTCTAAATTTCCATTTTCATTTCTTCTAAATTATTTTAGTTCATTTATTCTAAATTTCCTATTTCATTCCTTCTAAATTTTCATTTTCATTCCTTCTGAATTTTCTTTTTCATTCCTTCTAAATTTTCTTTTTCATTCCTTCTAAATTTGCATTTTCATTCCTTCCAAATTTCCATTTTCATTCCTTCTAAATTTTCTTTTTCAGTCCTTCTAAATTTCCATTTTCATTCCTTCTAAAATTCTATTTTCATTCCTTCCAAATTTTCTTTTTTATTCCTTCTAAATTTTCTTTTTCATTCCATCTAAATTTTGTTTTTCTTTCCTTCTAAATTTCCATTTTCATTTCTAAGAATTTTCTTTTTCATTTCTTCTAAATTTTCTTTTTCATTCCTTCTAAATTTCCCTTTTCATTCCTTCTAAACTTTCTTTTTTATTCCTTCTAAATTTCCATTTTTATTCCCATTAAATTTTCTTTTTCAATTCTTCTAAATTTCCATTTATATTCCTTCTAAATTTTCTTTTTCATTTCTTCTAAAATTCCATATTTATTCCTTCTAAATTTCCATTTTCATCCCTTCTAAATTTTCTTTTTTATTCCTTCTAAGTTTTCTTTTTCATTCTTTCGAAATTTCCATTTTCATTCCTTCTAAACTTTCTTTTTCATTTCTCCTAAATTTCAATTTTAATCCCTTCTAAATTTTCTTTTTCATTCCTTCTAAATTTTCATTTTCATTGCATCTAAATTTTCTTTTTCATTCCTTCTAAATTTCCATTTTTATTCCCATTAAATTTTCTTTTTCAATTCTTCAAAATGTCAATTTATATTCCTTCTAAATTTTCTTTTTTATTCCTTCTAAATTTTCTTTTGCATTTCTACTAAATTTTCTTTTTCATTCTTTCTAAATTTTCATTTTCATTTCTTCTAAATTTTCTTTTTCATTCCTTCCAAATTTCCAATTTCATTCCTTCTAAATTTCCATTTTCATTTTTTCTAAAGTTTCTTGTTCATTTCTTCTAAATTTTCTTTTTCATTCCTTCTAAATTTCCATTTTCATTTCTTCTAAATTTTCTTTTTCATTTCTTCTAAATTTTCTTATTCATTCCTTCTAAATTTCCATTTTCATTCCTTCCAAATTTTGTTTTTCATTTCTTCTAAATTTTATTTTTCATTCCTTCTAAATTTCCATTTTCATTCCTTCTAAATTTTCTTTTTCATTCCTTCTAAATTTCCATTTTCATTTCTTCTAAATTTCCATTTTCATTCCTTCTAAATTTCCATTTCCATTTTTTCTAAATTTTCTTTTTCATTCCTTCTAAATTTCCATTTTCATTCCTTCTAAATTTTCTTTTTTATTTCTTCTAAATTTTCTTTTTCATTCCATCTAAATTTTCTTTTTCATTCCTTCTAAATTTCCATTTTCATTCCTTCTAAAATTTCTTTTTTATTTCTTCTAAATTTCCATTTTCATTCCTTCTAAATTTTCTTTTTCATTTCTTCTAAATTTCCATTTTCATCCCTTCTTAATTTTCTTTTTGATTCGTTCTAAATTTTCTTTTTCATTCCATCTAAATTTTCTTTTTCATTCCTTCTAAATTTCCATTTTCATTCCTTCTAAAATTTCTTTTTTATTTCTTCTAAATTTCCATTTTCATTCCTTCTAAATTTTCTTTTTCATTTCTTCTAAATTTCCATTTTCATCCCTTCTTAATTTTCTTTTTTATTCGTTCTAAATTTTCTTTTTCATTCCATCTAAATTTTCTTTTACATTCCTTCTAAATTTCCATTTATATTCCTTCTAAATTTTCTTTTACATTTTTTCTAAAATTCCATTTATATTCCTTCTAAATTTTCCTTTTCATTCCTTCTAAATTTTCTTTTTTATTCCTTCTAAATTTTCTTTTGCATTTCTTCGAAATTTTCTTTTCCATTCCTTCAAAATTTCCAATTTAATTCCTTCTAAATTTTCTTTTCATTCCTTCTAAATTTCCATTTTCATTCCTTCTAAATTTCCATATTCATTTCTTCTAAATTATCTTGTTCATTTCTTCTAAATTTTCTTTTTCATTCCTTCTAAATTTCCATTTTCATTCCTTCTAAATTTCCATTTTCATTTCTTCTAAATTATTTTAGTTCATTTATTCTAAATTTCCTATTTCATTCCTTCTAAATTTTCATTTTCATTCCTTCTGAATTTTCTTTTTCATTCCTTCTAAATTTTCTTTTTCATTCCTTCTAAATTTGCATTTTCATTCCTTCCAAATTTCCATTTTCATTCCTTCTAAATTTTCTTTTTCAGTCCTTCTAAATTTCCATTTTCATTCCTTCTAAAATTCTATTTTCATTCCTTCCAAATTTTCTTTTTTATTCCTTCTAAATTTTCTTTTTCATTCCATCTAAATTTTGTTTTTCTTTCCTTCTAAATTTCCATTTTCATTTCTAAGAATTTTCTTTTTCATTTCTTCTAAATTTTCTTTTTCATTCCTTCTAAATTTCCCTTTTCATTCCTTCTAAACTTTCTTTTTTATTCCTTCTAAATTTCCATTTTTATTCCCATTAAATTTTCTTTTTCAATTCTTCTAAATTTCCATTTATATTCCTTCTAAATTTTCTTTTTCATTTCTTCTAAAATTCCATATTTATTCCTTCTAAATTTCCATTTTCATCCCTTCTAAATTTTCTTTTTTATTCCTTCTAAGTTTTCTTTTTCATTCTTTCGAAATTTCCATTTTCATTCCTTCTAAATATTCTTTTTCATTCCTTCTAAATTTCTAATTTCATTCCTTCTAAATTTCCATTTTCATTTCTTCTAAATTTTCTTGTTCATTTCTTCTAAATTTTCTTTTTCATTACTTCTAAATTTCCATTTTCATTTCTTCTAAATTTTCTTTTTCATTTTCTTCTGAATTTTCTTCTTTATTCCTTCTAAATTTCCATTTTCATTCCTTCTAAATTTTATTTTTCATTCCTTCTAAATTTCCATTTTCATTCCTTCTAAATTTTCTTTTTCATTTCTTCTAAATTTCCATTTTCATCCCTTCTTAATTTTCTTTTTGATTCGTTCTAAATTTTCTTTTTCATTCCATCTAAATTTTCTTTTTCATTCCTTCTAAATTTCCATTTTCATTCCTTCTAAAATTTCTTTTTTATTTCTTCTAAATTTCCATTTTCATTCCTTCTAAATTTTCTTTTTCATTTCTTCTAAATTTCCATTTTCATCCCTTCTTAATTTTCTTTTTTATTCGTTCTAAATTTTCTTTTTCATTCCATCTAAATTTTCTTTTACATTCCTTCTAAATTTCCATTTATATTCCTTCTAAATTTTCTTTTACATTTTTTCTAAAATTCCATTTATATTCCTTCTAAATTTTCCTTTTCATTCCTTCTAAATTTTCTTTTTTATTCCTTCTAAATTTTCTTTTGCATTTCTTCGAAATTTTCTTTTCCATTCCTTCAAAATTTCCAATTTAATTCCTTCTAAATTTTCTTTTCATTCCTTCTAAATTTCCATTTTCATTCCTTCTAAATTTCCATATTCATTTCTTCTAAATTATCTTGTTCATTTCTTCTAAATTTTCTTTTTCATTCCTTCTAAATTTCCATTTTCATTCCTTCTAAATTTCCATTTTCATTTCTTCTAAATTATTTTAGTTCATTTCTTCTAAATTTCCTATTTCATTCCTTCTAAATTTTCATTTTCATTCCTTCTGAATTTTCTTTTTCATTCCTTCTAAATTTTCTTTTTCATTCCTTCTAAATTTGCATTTTCATTCCTTCCAAATTTCCATTTTCATTCCTTCTAAATTTTCTTTTTCAGTCCTTCTAAATTTCCATTTTCATTCCTTCTAAAATTCTATTTTCATTCCTTCCAAATTTTCTTTTTTATTCCTTCTAAATTTTCTTTTTCATTCCATCTAAATTTTGTTTTTCTTTCCTTCTAAATTTCCATTTTCATTTGTAAGAATTTTCTTTTTCATTTCTTCTAAATTTTCTTTTTCATTCCTTCTAAATTTCCCTTTTCATTCCTTCTAAACTTTCTTTTTTATTCCTTCTAAATTTCCATTTTTATTCCCATTAAATTTTCTTTTTCAATTCTTCTAAATTTCCATTTATATTCCTTCTAAATTTTCTTTTTCATTTCTTCTAAAATTCCATATTTATTCCTTCTAAATTTCCATTTTCATCCCTTCTAAATTTTCTTTTTTATTCCTTCTAAGTTTTCTTTTTCATTCTTTCGAAATTTCCATTTTCATTCCTTCTAAATATTCTTTTTCATTCCTTCTAAATTTCTAATTTCATTCCTTCTAAATTTCCATTTTCATTTCTTCTAAATTTTCTTGTTCATTTCTTCTAAATTTTCTTTTTCATTACTTCTAAATTTCCATTTTCATTTCTTCTAAATTTTCTTTTTCATTTCTTCTAAATTTTCTTCTTTATTCCTTCTAAATTTCCATTTTCATTCCTTCTAAATTTTATTTTTCATTCCTTCTAAATTTCCATTTTCATTCCTTCTAAAGTTTCTTTTTCATTCCTTCTAAATTTCCATTTTCATTCCTTCTAAATTTTATTTTTCATTCGTTCTAAATTTCCATTTTCATTCGTTATAAATTTTATTTTTCATTCCTTCTAAATTTTCTATTTCAGTCATTCTAAATTTTTATTTTTCCTTCTTTCTAAATTTCTATTTTCATTCCTTCTAAATTTCCATTTTCATTCATTCTAAATTTTCTTTTTTATTCCTTCTAAATTTTCTTTTTTATTCCATCTAAATTTTGTTTTTCTTTCCTTCTAAATTTCCATTTTCATTTCTTAGAATATTGTTTTTCATTTCTTCTAAATTTTTTTTTCCATTCCTTCTAAATTTCCAATTTCATTCCTTCTAAATTTCCATTTTCATTTCTTCTAAATTTTTTTTTTTCATTTCTTCTGAATTTTCTTTTTCATTCCCTCTAAGTTTCCATTTTCATTCCTTTTAAATTTTGTTTTTCATTCCTTCTAAATTTCCATTTTCATTCGTTCTAAATTTTCTTTTTCATTCCTTCTAAACTTTCTATTTCATTCCTTCTAAATTTTTATTTTTCCTTCCTTCTAAATTTCTATTTTCATTCTTTCTAAATTTCCATTTTCATTCCTTCTTAACTTTCTTTTTTATTCCTTCTAAATTTCCATTTTTATTCCCATTAAATTTTCTTTTTCAATTCTTCTAAGTTTCTATTTATATTCCTTCTAAATTTTCTTTTTCACTCCTTCTAAATTTTCTCTTTCATTCGTTCTAAATTTTTATTTTTCCTTCCTTCTAAATTTCTATTTTCATTCCTTCTAAAATTCCATTTTCATTCCTTCTAAATTTTCTTTTATATTCCTTCTAAATTTTCTTTTTCATTCCATCTAAATTTTCTTTTTCATTGCTTCTAAATTTCCATTTTCATTCCTTCTAAACTTTCTTTTATATTACTTCAAAATTTCCATTTTTATTCCCATTAAATTTTCTTTTTCAATTCTTCTAAATTTCCATTTATATTCCTTCTAAATTTACTTTTATATTCCTTCTAAATTTTCTTTTTCATTTCTTCTAAAATTCCATATTTATTCCTTCTAAATTTTGTTTTGCATTCCTTCTAAATTTTCTTTTTTATTCCTTCTAAATTTCCATTTTCATTCCTTCTAAATATTCTTTTTCATTCCTTCTAAATTTCCAATTTCATTCCTTCTAAATTTCCATTTTCATTTCTTCTAAATTTTCTTGTTCATTTCTGCTAAATTTTCTTTTTCATTACTTCTAAATTTCCATTTTCATTTCTTCTAAATTTTCTTTTTCATTTCTTCTAAATGTTCTTTTTTATTCCTTCTAAATTTCCATTTTCATTCCTTCTAAATTTTGTTTTTTTATTCCTTCTAAATTTTTTTTTCATTCCTTCTAAATTTCCATTTTCATTTCTTCTAACGTTTCTTTTTCATTCCTTCTAATTTTCATTTTCATTCCTTCTAAATTTTATTTTTCATTCGTTCTAAATTTCCATTTTGATTCGTTATAAATTTTATTTTTCATTCCTTCTAAATTTTCTATATCATTCATTCTAAATTTTTATTTTTTCTTCCTTCTAAATTTCTATTTTCATTCCTTCTAAATTTCCATTTTCATTCCTTCTAAATTTTCTTTTTTATTCCTTCTAAATTTTCTTTTTCATTCCATCTAAATTTTGTTTTTCATTCCTTGTAAATTTCCATTTTCATTCCGTCTAAACTTTCTTTTAGATTCCTTCTAAATTTCCATTTTCATTCCTTCTAAATTTTCTTTTTCATTCCTTTTAAATTTCCATTTTCATTCCTTCTAAATTTCCATATTTATTTCTTCTAAATTATCTTGTTCATTTCTTCAAATTTTCTTTTTCATTTCTTCTAAATTTCCATTTTCATCCCTTCTAAATTTTCTTTTTTATTCGTTCTAAATTTTCCTTTTCATTCCTTCTAAATTCCCATTTTCATTCCGTCCAAATTTCCATTTTCATTTCTTCTAAATTTTCTTTTTCATTCCTTCTAAATTTCCATTTTCATTCCTTCTAAACTTTCTTTTTTATTCCTTCTAAATTTCCATTTTCATTCCTTATGAATTTTCTTTTTCATTTCATGTAAATTTCCATTTTCATTCCTTTTAAATTTCCATTTTATTCCCATTAAATTTTCTTATTCATTTCTTCTAAATTTCCATTTTATTCCTTCTAAATTTTCTTTTTCATTTCTTCTAAAATTCCATTTTATTGCTTCTAAATTTTCTTTTTCATTCCTTCTAAATTTTCTTTTTTATTTCTTCTAAAGTTCCTTTTTCATTTCTTCTAAATTTTCTTTTTCATTCCTTGTACATTTCCATTTTTATTCCTTTTAATTTTCATTTTCATTTCTTCTAAAATCCATTTTTATTCCTTCTAAATTTTCTTTTGCATTTCTTCAAAATTTTATTTTCCATTCCTTCTAAATTTCCATTTTCATTCCTTCTAAATTTTCTTTTTCATTCCTTTTAAATTTCCATTTTCATTCCTTCTAAATTTCCATATTTATTTCTTCTAAATTATCTTGTTCATTTCTTCAAATTTTCTTTTTCATTCCTTCAAAATTTCCATTTTCATTCCTTCTAAATTTTCTTATTCATTCCTTCTAAATTTCCATTTTCATTCCTTCTAAATTTCCATTTTCATTTCTTCTAAATTTTCTTGTTCATTTCTTCTAAATTTTCTTTTTCATTCCTTCTAAATTACCATTTTCATTCCTTCTAAATTTTCTTTTTCATTCCTTCTAAATTTCCATTTTCATTCCTTCCAAATTTCCATTTTCATTTCTTCTAAATTTTCTTCTTCATTTCTTCTAAATTTTCTTTTTCATTCCTTCAAAATTTCCATTTTCATTTCTTAGAATTTTCTTCTTAATTTCTTCTAAATTTTCTTTTTTATTCTTTCTAAATTTCCATTTTCATTTCTTCTAAATGTTCTTTTTCATTCCTTCTAAATTTCCATTTTCATTCCTTCTAAATTTCCATTTTCCTTTCTTTTAAATTTTCTTGTTCATTTCTTCTAAATTTTCTTTTTCATTCCTTCTAAATTACCATTTTTATTCCTTCTAAATTTTCTTTTTCATTTATTCAAATTTCCAATTTCATTCCTTCCAAATTTCCATTTTCATTTCTTCTAAATTTTCTTTTTCATTCCTTCTAAATTTCCATTTTCATTCCTTCTAAACTTTCTTTTTTATTCCTTCTAAATTTCCATTTTCATTCCTTCAGAATTTTCTTTTTCATTTCATGTAAATTTCCATTTTCATTCCTTCTAAATTTTCTTTTTCATTCCATATAAATTTTCTTTTTCATTCCTTCTAAATTTCCATTTTCATTCCCATTAAATTTTCTTTTTCATTTCTTCTAAATGTCGATTTATATTCCTTCTAAATTTTCTTTTTTATTCCTTCTTAATTTTCTTTTTTATTTCTTCTAAATTTCCATTTTAATTCCTTCTAAATTTTCTTTTTCATTCCTTCTAAATTTCCATTTTCATTCCTTCTAAATTTCCATTTTCATTTCTTCTAAATTTTCTTGTTCATTTCTTCTAAATACTTTTGTTCATTTCTTCTAAATTTTCTTGTTCATTTCTTCTAAATTTTCTTTTTCATTCATTCTAAATTTCCATTTTCATTTCTTCTAAATTTCCATTTTCATCCCTTCTAAATTTTCTTTTTTATTCGTTCTAAATTTTCCTTTTCATTCCTTCTAAATTCCCATTTTCATTCCGTCCAAATTTCCATTTTCATTTCTTCTAAATTTTCTTTTTCATTCCTTCTAAATTTCCATTTTCATTCCTTCTAAACTTTCTTTTTTATTCCTTCTAAATTTCCATTTTCATTCCTTATGAATTTTCTTTTTCATTTCATGTAAATTTCCATTTTCATTCCTTTTAAATTTCCATTTTATTCCCATTAAATTTTCTTATTCATTTCTTCTAAATTTCCATTTTATTCCTTCTAAATTTTCTTTTTCATTTCTTCTAAAATTCCATTTTATTGCTTCTAAATTTTCTTTTTCATTCCTTCTAAATTTTCTTTTTTATTTCTTCTAAAGTTCCTTTTTCATTTCTTCTAAATTTTCTTTTTCATTCCTTGTACATTTCCATTTTTATTCCTTTTAATTTTCATTTTCATTTCTTCTAAAATCCATTTTTATTCCTTCTAAATTTTCTTTTGCATTTCTTCAAAATTTTATTTTCCATTCCTTCTAAATTTCCATTTTCATTCCTTCTAAATTTTCTTTTTCATTCCTTTTAAATTTCCATTTTCATTCCTTCTAAATTTCCATATTTATTTCTTCTAAATTATCTTGTTCATTTCTTCAAATTTTCTTTTTCATTCCTTCAAAATTTCCATTTTCATTCCTTCTAAATTTTCTTATTCATTCCTTCTAAATTTCCATTTTCATTCCTTCTAAATTTCCATTTTCATTTCTTCTAAATTTTCTTGTTCATTTCTTCTAAATTTTCTTTTTCATTCCTTCTAAATTACCATTTTCATTCCTTCTAAATTTTCTTTTTCATTCCTTCTAAATTTCCATTTTCATTCCTTCCAAATTTCCATTTTCATTTCTTCTAAATTTTCTTCTTCATTTCTTCTAAATTTTCTTTTTCATTCCTTCAAAATTTCCATTTTCATTTCTTAGAATTTTCTTCTTAATTTCTTCTAAATTTTCTTTTTTATTCTTTCTAAATTTCCATTTTCATTTCTTCTAAATGTTCTTTTTCATTCCTTCTAAATTTCCATTTTCATTCCTTCTAAATTTCCATTTTCCTTTCTTTTAAATTTTCTTGTTCATTTCTTCTAAATTTTCTTTTTCATTCCTTCTAAATTACCATTTTTATTCCTTCTAAATTTTCTTTTTCATTTATTCAAATTTCCAATTTCATTCCTTCCAAATTTCCATTTTCATTTCTTCTAAATTTTCTTTTTCATTCCTTCTAAATTTCCATTTTCATTCCTTCTAAACTTTCTTTTTTATTCCTTCTAAATTTCCATTTTCATTCCTTCAGAATTTTCTTTTTCATTTCATGTAAATTTCCATTTTCATTCCTTCTAAATTTTCTTTTTCATTCCATATAAATTTTCTTTTTCATTCCTTCTAAATTTCCATTTTCATTCCCATTAAATTTTCTTTTTCATTTCTTCTAAATGTCGATTTATATTCCTTCTAAATTTTCTTTTTTATTCCTTCTTAATTTTCTTTTTTATTTCTTCTAAATTTCCATTTTAATTCCTTCTAAATTTTCTTTTTCATTCCTTCTAAATTTCCATTTTCATTCCTTCTAAATTTCCATTTTCATTTCTTCTAAATTTTCTTGTTCATTTCTTCTAAATACTTTTGTTCATTTCTTCTAAATTTTCTTGTTCATTTCTTCTAAATTTTCTTTTTCATTCATTCTAAATTTCCATTTTCATTCCTTCTAAATTTTCTTTTTCATTCCTTCTAAATTTCCATTTTCAATCGTTCTTAATTTTCTTTTTCATTCCGTCTAAATTTTCATTTTCATTCCTTCTAAATTTTCTTTTTTATTCCTTCTAAATTTTCTTTTTCATTCCATCTAAATTTTCTTTTACATTACTTCTAAATTTCCATTTTCATTTCTTAGAATTTTCTTTTTCATTCCTTCTAAATTTCCATTTTCATTCCTTCTAAACTTTCCTTTTTATTCCTTCTAAATTACCATTTTCATTCCTTCTAAATTTTCTTTTTCATTTCCTCTAAATTTCCATTTTCATCCCTTCTAAATATTCTTTTTTATTCGTTCTAAATTTTCTTTTTCAATCAATCTAAATTTTCTTTTTCATTCCTTCTAAATTTCCATTTTCATTTCTTCTAAATTTTCTTTTTTATTCCTTCTAAATTTTCTTTTTCATTCCATCTAAATTTTCTTTTACTTTCCTTCTAAATTTCCATTTTCATTCCTTCTAAATTTTCTTTGTTATTCCTTCTAAATTTTCTTTTGCATTCCATCAAATTTTCTTTTTCCTTCCTTATAAATTTCCATTTTCATACCTTCTAAATTTTCTTTTTTATTCCTAATAAATTTTCCTTTTCATTCCTTTTAAATTTTCTTTTTCATTTCTTCTAAATTTTCTTTTACATTCCTTCTAAATTTCTATCTTCATGCCTTTAAATTTCCATTTTCATTTCTTCTAAATCTTCTTGTTCTTTTCTTCTAAATTTCCATTTTCATTCCTTCTAAACTTTCTTTATTATTCCTTCTAAATTTCCATTTTTATTCATTCTAAATTTTCTTTCTCATTTCTTCTAAATTTCCATTTTCATCCCTTCTAAATTTTCTTTTTTATTCGTTCTAAATTTTCTTTTTCATTCCATCTAAATTTTCTTTTTCATTCCTTCTAAATTTCCATTTTTATTCCCATTAAATTTTCTTTTTCATTTCTTCTAAATTTTCTTTTTCATTCCTTGTAAATTTCCATTTTCATTTCTTCTAAACTTTCTTTTTCATTTCTTCTAAATTTTCATTTTTATTCCTTCTAAATTTTCTTTTGACTTCCTTCTAAATTTTCTTTTTTATTCCTTCTAAATTTTGTTTTGCATTTCTTCTAAATTTTCTTTTTAATCCCTTCTAAATTTTCTTTTCCATTCCTTCTAAATTTCCATTTTCATTCGTTCTAAATTTTCTTTTTTCATTACTTCAAAATTTTATTTTTCATTCCTTCTAAATTTCCATTTTCATTCCTTCTAAATTTTCTTTTTCATTCCTTTTAAATTTTCTATTTCATTCCTTCTAAATTTTCTTTTTCATTCCTTCTAAATTTCCATTTTCATTTCTTCTAAATTTCCATTTTCATTCCTTCTAAATTTCCATTTTCATTTTTTCTAAATCTTTTTTTTCATTCCTTCTAAATTTCCATTTTCATTCCTTCTAAATTTTCTTTTTCATTCCTTCTCAATTTCCATTTTTATTCCCATTAAATTTTCTTTTTCATTTCTTCTAAATGTCCATTTATATTCCTTCTAAATTTTCTTTTTTATTCCTTCTTAATTTTCTTTTTTATTTCTTCTAAATTTCCATTTATATTCCTTCTAAATTTTCTTTTTCATTCCTTCTAAATTTCCATTTTATTTCTTTCTAAATTTTCATATTCATTTGTTCTAAATTATCTTGTTCATTTTTTCTAAATTTTCTTTGTCATTCCTTCTAAATTTCCATTTTCATTCCTTCTAAATTTTCTTGTTCATTTCTTCTAAATTTCCATTTTCATTCCTTCTAAATTTTATTTTTCATTCTTACTAAATTTCCATTTTCATTCCTTCTAAATTTATTTTTTCATTCCTTCTAAATTTCCATTTTCATTCCTTCTAAATTTTATTTTTCATTCCTTCTAAATATCCAATTTCTTTCGTTCTAAATTTCCATTTTCATTTCTTCTAAATTTTCTTTTTCATTACTTCTAAATTTCCATTTTCATTCTTTCTAAATTTTCTTTTTCATTCCTTCTAAATTTCCATTTTCATTCCTTCTAAATTTTATTTTTCATTCCTTCTAAATATCCAATTTCATTCGTTCTAAATTTCCATTTTCATTCCTTTTAAATTTTCTATTTCAATCCTTCTAAATTTTCTTTTTCTTTCCTTCTAAATTTATATTTTCATTTCTTCTAAATTACCATTTTTATTCCTTCTAAATTTCTATTTTCATTTTTTCTAAATTTTCTTTTTCATTCCTTCTAAATTTCCATTTTCATTCCTTCTAAATTTTCTTTTTTATTCCTTCTAAATTTTCTTTTTCATTCCATCTAAATTTACTTTTTCATTCCTTCTAAATTTCCATTTTCATTTCTTAGAATTTTCTTTTTCATTTCTTCTAAATTTTCTTTATCATTTCTTCTAAATTTCTATTTTCATCCCTTAAAATTCTTGTTCTTTTCTTCTAAATTTTTTTTTCATTCCTTCTAAATTTCCATTTTCATTCCTTCTAAATTTTGTTTTTCATTCCGTCTAAATTTCCATTTTCATTCCTTCTAAATTTCCATTTTCATTTCTTCTAAATTTTCTTATTCATTTCTTCTAAATTTTCTTTTTCATTCCTTCTAAATTTCCATTTTCATTCCTTCTAAATTTTCTTTTTCATTCCTTCTAAATTTCCATTTTCATTCCTTCTAAATTTTATTTTTTATTCCTTCTAAATTTCCATTTTCATTCGTTCTAAATTTTCTTTTTCATTCCTTCTAAATTTCCTTTTACCTTCCTTCTAAATTTTCTTTTTCATTCCTTCTAAATTTTCTTTTTCATTCCATCTAAATTTTCTTTTTTATTCCTTTTAAATTTCCATTTTCATTCCTTAGAATTTTCTTTTTCATTTCTTCTAAATTTTCTTTTTCATTCCTTCTAAATTTCGATTTTCATTCCTTCTAAACTTTCTTTTTTATTCCTTCTAAATTTCCATTTTCATTCTTTCTAAATTTTCTTTTGTATTCCTTCTAAATTTCCATTTTCAACCCTTCTAAATTTTCTTTTTTATTCCTTCTAAATTTTCTTTTTCATTCCATCTAAATTTTCTTTTTCTATTCCTTCTAAATTTCCATTTTTATTCCCTCTAAATTTTCTTTTTTATTCCTTCTTAATTTTCTTTTTCATTTCTACTAAATTGCCATTTTTATTCCTTCTGAATTTTCTTTTTCATTTCTTCTAAATTTTCTTTTTTATTCCTTCTAAATTTTCTTTTGCATTTCTTTTAAATTATCTTTTTTATTCCTTTTAAGTTTCCATTTTCCTTCCTTCTAAATTTTCTTTTTTATTCCTTGTAAATTTTCTTTTCATTACTTCTAAATTTTTTTTTTATTTCTTCTCAATTTTCTTTTTCCTTCCTTCTAAATTTTCTTTTTTATTCCTTCTAAATTTTCTTTTTCATTACTTCTAAATTTCCATTTTTATTCCTTCTAAATTTTTCTTTTTTATTCCTTCTAAATTTTCTTTTTTATTCCTTCTAAATTTTCTTTTTCATTTCTTCTAAATTTTCTTTTACATTCCTTCTAAATTTCTATCTTCATGCCTTTAAATTTCCATTTTCATTTCTTCTAAATCTTCTTGTTCTTTTCTTCTAAATTTCCATTTTCATTCCTTCTAAACTTTCTTTATTATTCCTTCTAAATTTCCATTTTTATTCATTCTAAATTTTCTTTCTCATTTCTTCTAAATTTCCATTTTCATCCCTTCTAAATTTTCTTTTTTATTCGTTCTAAATTTTCTTTTTCATTCCATCTAAATTTTCTTTTTCATTCCTTCTAAATTTCCATTTTTATTCCCATTAAATTTTCTTTTTCATTTCTTCTAAATTTTCTTTTTCATTCCTTGTAAATTTCCATTTTCATTTCTTCTAAACTTTCTTTTTCATTTCTTCTAAATTTTCATTTTTATTCCTTCTAAATTTTCTTTTGACTTCCTTCTAAATTTTCTTTTTTATTCCTTCTAAATTTTGTTTTGCATTTCTTCTAAATTTTCTTTTTAATCCCTTCTAAATTTTCTTTTCCATTCCTTCTAAATTTCCATTTTCATTCGTTCTAAATTTTCTTTTTTCATTACTTCAAAATTTTATTTTTCATTCCTTCTAAATTTCCATTTTCATTCCTTCTAAATTTTCTTTTTCATTCCTTTTAAATTTTCTATTTCATTCCTTCTAAATTTTCTTTTTCATTCCTTCTAAATTTCCATTTTCATTTCTTCTAAATTTCCATTTTCATTCCTTCTAAATTTCCATTTTCATTTTTTCTAAATCTTTTTTTTCATTCCTTCTAAATTTCCATTTTCATTCCTTCTAAATTTTCTTTTTCATTCCTTCTCAATTTCCATTTTTATTCCCATTAAATTTTCTTTTTCATTTCTTCTAAATGTCCATTTATATTCCTTCTAAATTTTCTTTTTTATTCCTTCTTAATTTTCTTTTTTATTTCTTCTAAATTTCCATTTATATTCCTTCTAAATTTTCTTTTTCATTCCTTCTAAATTTCCATTTTATTTCTTTCTAAATTTTCATATTCATTTGTTCTAAATTATCTTGTTCATTTTTTCTAAATTTTCTTTGTCATTCCTTCTAAATTTCCATTTTCATTCCTTCTAAATTTTCTTGTTCATTTCTTCTAAATTTCCATTTTCATTCCTTCTAAATTTTATTTTTCATTCTTACTAAATTTCCATTTTCATTCCTTCTAAATTTATTTTTTCATTCCTTCTAAATTTCCATTTTCATTCCTTCTAAATTTTATTTTTCATTCCTTCTAAATATCCAATTTCTTTCGTTCTAAATTTCCATTTTCATTTCTTCTAAATTTTCTTTTTCATTACTTCTAAATTTCCATTTTCATTCTTTCTAAATTTTCTTTTTCATTCCTTCTAAATTTCCATTTTCATTCCTTCTAAATTTTATTTTTCATTCCTTCTAAATATCCAATTTCATTCGTTCTAAATTTCCATTTTCATTCCTTTTAAATTTTCTATTTCAATCCTTCTAAATTTTCTTTTTCTTTCCTTCTAAATTTATATTTTCATTTCTTCTAAATTACCATTTTTATTCCTTCTAAATTTCTATTTTCATTTTTTCTAAATTTTCTTTTTCATTCCTTCTAAATTTCCATTTTCATTCCTTCTAAATTTTCTTTTTTATTCCTTCTAAATTTTCTTTTTCATTCCATCTAAATTTACTTTTTCATTCCTTCTAAATTTCCATTTTCATTTCTTAGAATTTTCTTTTTCATTTCTTCTAAATTTTCTTTATCATTTCTTCTAAATTTCTATTTTCATCCCTTAAAATTCTTGTTCTTTTCTTCTAAATTTTTTTTTCATTCCTTCTAAATTTCCATTTTCATTCCTTCTAAATTTTGTTTTTCATTCCGTCTAAATTTCCATTTTCATTCCTTCTAAATTTCCATTTTCATTTCTTCTAAATTTTCTTATTCATTTCTTCTAAATTTTCTTTTTCATTCCTTCTAAATTTCCATTTTCATTCCTTCTAAATTTTCTTTTTCATTCCTTCTAAATTTCCATTTTCATTCCTTCTAAATTTTATTTTTTATTCCTTCTAAATTTCCATTTTCATTCGTTCTAAATTTTCTTTTTCATTCCTTCTAAATTTCCTTTTACCTTCCTTCTAAATTTTCTTTTTCATTCCTTCTAAATTTTCTTTTTCATTCCATCTAAATTTTCTTTTTTATTCCTTTTAAATTTCCATTTTCATTCCTTAGAATTTTCTTTTTCATTTCTTCTAAATTTTCTTTTTCATTCCTTCTAAATTTCGATTTTCATTCCTTCTAAACTTTCTTTTTTATTCCTTCTAAATTTCCATTTTCATTCTTTCTAAATTTTCTTTTGTATTCCTTCTAAATTTCCATTTTCAACCCTTCTAAATTTTCTTTTTTATTCCTTCTAAATTTTCTTTTTCATTCCATCTAAATTTTCTTTTTCTATTCCTTCTAAATTTCCATTTTTATTCCCTCTAAATTTTCTTTTTTATTCCTTCTTAATTTTCTTTTTCATTTCTACTAAATTGCCATTTTTATTCCTTCTGAATTTTCTTTTTCATTTCTTCTAAATTTTCTTTTTTATTCCTTCTAAATTTTCTTTTGCATTTCTTTTAAATTATCTTTTTTATTCCTTTTAAGTTTCCATTTTCCTTCCTTCTAAATTTTCTTTTTTATTCCTTGTAAATTTTCTTTTCATTACTTCTAAATTTTTTTTTTATTTCTTCTCAATTTTCTTTTTCCTTCCTTCTAAATTTTCTTTTTTATTCCTTCTAAATTTTCTTTTTCATTACTTCTAAATTTCCATTTTTATTCCTTCTAAATTTTTCTTTTTTATTCCTTCTAAATTTTCTTTTTTATTCCTTCTAAATTTTCTTTTTCATTTCTTCTAAATTTTCTTTTTCATTTCTTCTAAATTTTCTTTTTTATTCACTCTAAATTTTCTTTTTCATTTCTTCTAAATTTTCTTTTTTATTCCTTCTAAATTTTCTTTTTTATTCCTTCAAAATTTCCATTTTCATTCCTTTTAAATTTTCTTTTTCATTCCTTCAAAATTTTCATTTTCATTCCTTCTAAATTTTCTTTTTTATTCCTTCTAAATTTCCATTTTTATTCCTTCTAAATTTTCTTTTGTATTCCTTCTAAATTTTCTTTTTCATTCTTTCTAAATTTTCTTTTTCATTTCTTCTAAATTTTTTTTTATTACTCCTAAATTTTCTTTTTCATTCCTTCTAAATGTTCCTCTTTATTTCTTCAAAATTTAATTCTTCATTCCTTTTAAGTTTTTGTTCTTCATTCATTGTAAATGCTCTCCTTTATTTTTTCTAAGTTTTCTTCTCCATTCCTTTTGTTTTTTCTTCATTCCTCCCAAATTATTACTTCATTCCTCCTAAACTTCATTTCTTATTCCTTTTAATTTTTTCTTTGTTCTTTCTAAATTTACTTTTGCATTAATTAAAAAATTTCTTTTTCATTCCTTTTAAGTTTTCTTCTCCATTTCTTCTAAATATTCTTCATTCCTCTTAAATTTCCTTTTTCATTCCTTCTAAAATTTTGTCGTTCTTTCTAAATTTATTGCTTCATTCTAATATTTCTTCTAAATTTCATTCCTTATTCTTTTTTGGTTTTCCTTCTTTATTCCTTCTAAATTTTCGTCTTCATTCCTTGAAATTAGCTTCCTCATCCTTGTAAATTTTGCCCTTATTCCTTCTAATTTTTTTCTTCGTTCGTTCCAAATTTACTTATTCATTCAATCAAAATTTCTTCTTCATTGCTTCTAAATGTTCTTCATTCCTATTTAATTGCCTTTTTATTCCGTCTAAATTTTCTCCTTCATTCCTCCTAAAATTTAATTTCAGTCTTCTCTGTTCATGGTAATTTTTCCTCTCTAGCACATTTTAATTTTTCCGAGTTACTTCGTATTTTTAAACATATATATATATATATATATATATATATATATATATATATATATATATATATATATATATATATATATATATATATATATATATATATATATATATATATATATATATATATATATCAAGTAATGCATTTTTAGATTAGTAATTCAACAGATTTTCTTATATAGACGGTATGTTTTTTTCTATACTGATATTTGAGTGGACGCTGCGTTTATTTTTTAAACAGCATATTATGTTTTTTCGTCTAACGACCTGCATGTTAAAGATATATTATTAAAGAAAAATACGTACTCTCCGGCAGGATTCGAACCTGCGCCACCCCTCCTGTTAGGGTTAGTTTGATGAACCGTCGTTAGATACGAGGTGCTTATACCGCCTCAGATGAAGATTGAGTCGGTGTTCAAGCAAATTTGGGCATTATAAAGCAGCTGGGTCAGTATAAGCACATTGGATCTAACAAGTACTTCTTCCGCGAAGGGGGCCGCAGGTTCGAATCCTGCCGGAGATTGCAGAATTTTCTTTAATATTCAATAGATGAAAATAAATAAATTTACTCTTTAATAAATAAACAGAGCGTCTGCTCAAATATGGATATCCACCAAAAATAACGTTTAAGTAATAATGATATTATTAATAAGAATAACACACATATATACATCAAGTATGTGGTGGAGTTCAATTTAAACTACATTCATATGTATATTCGTTTTTTGCATGAATATTTCATATATATATATATATATAAAAATCCTGTTTTATAAATTTCCATTTCGGATTACAACCTTGTTTTCGTTTGTCCACTTATTACTGAAAGTATAAAGCAAAAAACACAATATTTCATACATAAGGATGTCCGTAGGAACAGACGGAAGCTTGTAAAATAAAAAGATCTAATGTGACGGAAATTTATAAAACAGGATCTTTTCATAAACAGATTCGGTGTTTTTGTATATTATTGAATTGTTCGCGAAGATGGATTTCTCGCCATTTAATCATTGACCTTTGTATTTGTATATATATATATATATATATATATATATATATATATATATATATATATGTATGTATGTATGCATATATGGAGAGAGAATGATAAAAAAGCGGACAGGAAGGAATGGAAAATCCACTAATAATAACGTTTCAATTATATATATATATATATATGTATGCCAGTATGTATGTATATATATATATGTATTTATGTATGTATGTATTTGTGTATGTATTTATGTATGTATATGAGAGAGAGAATGAGAAAGAAAAGGGCACAGGAAGGAAAAGGGACATATGTATGTGATTTTCTATTCAAAACATAATTTCCAGAATAACTGAAAAATTATCACAAACAAAAATCATTTTAAAATGATTCTGTTTACTTTCTGAAAAGTAAATGTTCATTCTAATTCTGATGGCAATAATTACAATTCGCATTAATTTAATTTTCCATTTTAATTGCATCAGAATTTTTTTTTTAAATTCTCTCAAATTGCCCCTTCATCGTCAACGTCAACTATGTATATCCGGATTGTCGCTTTGCCGACAGACCAGGCTCTTGATTTATAAGTGTACAGTTCGCTTGCCGTTATTATGTCATAATTACAGTGACGACAGTTTCCCTCATGTTTGAAAGACATTTTTTCTTTATATTTATATTTTGCTATCAGTTAACATTTTGATATCTTTAACATTATATGTCAGTGTTCAATTATTGGAGTTTTACCGGTTTGTTATTTCTTTGCAATTATTTACTCTTTTCAAGAATCTTGTCCTCTTTTTTTCCCTTTCTGATGTTTTCCAGTCTGTACTTCTCTCGCTTTCAGAAAGAAAAATTGAACGAAAAGAGAGAAAAAAAAAAAAAAAAAAAAAACGACGCTAATAGATACCAGTGAAGCAAAGAAGTAAACAGTGTCGCAATAATAAACGCTAAAAGCAACAATCAAAATGGCGGAGCGGATGCTTACAAATCCGCCATTTAATTTACCTGTCAATAACAAATTAAATAAAATGAAAAAGTCAAGCTTCTCTCTCGATCCCATACACTCTCTCAGCAGTCATGAAAACTCTGTATTGCATATCAAATTAAAAAAAAAAAAGAAATTACTCGGTATTATGCTTCTATTTTTTTTTTCATTTGACGATTTATGTCGAGGTGTCGTCTGAACGAAAGAATACCGAATCATTTTCGCTAGAAACCTCTGGCTTCTATCAAGACATCTTATCTCTTGACGTAAGTTGAAAAAAATGTAGGTAAAATTTGAAAACAACAGCGGTCAAGTAATAAATTCGGATGACCTCTTTGAAATAGTTTTCCATTTCGAAGAAAACCGGACATTTTGATTTATTTACCAATTAAATGTATCTTGCGATATTTACATTTCAAATATTTGTCATTTATTATCTTTCTTTGCTAGGGCAGAAATCGTTAACTGATTTTTTTATTCATAGATCAATGAAACTGTCCCTTGACAAAAGTCTTAATTTCAACATTATTTTACGATGTAAAATAATATGAGAATGTAAGATTGTTGTAAAATCTACGATTAAAACGGAAGACAGAACAATTCAAATAAAAAACGATCGTTAAAAAAGGTGATTTTATAAGTGTAGCTAAGATGCGACACAAGGCAGGAAGAATGTGATATACAAATGGGGATCAAATAAACTACTCAGTTGTAATTGATCAAGCTAGGCAGCTTCTTGCTAACCATTGGACCACATCGAAGTGCCCACGTGGTTGTTATAATGGTTTCATTATTTAAATGAATAAAATAATGACCGATATAGAACGGAAAAGCATCCACACTTAATATATTTGCTATTCAATGAATATTAAAAAGAAAGAATTTTATATTCCAGAATTGTTTAATTGAAAGTATCTGTAATAAGATAGGTAAAATAGGTTTAATTTGTTATTAGGTTGGTGCAAAAATAATGACGTAATAATGTCGTTTTCTGACCTATTTTCTAACGTCAAAAAACGACATTATTACGTCATTATACTAATATTAGGTTGATGCAAAAATAATATCGTTTTCTCACATAGTAATTATATGTGAGAAAACGTACAACGACCGAAACGTTGTGATAAATATGGCGACAAAGATGAGGACAATAGTCCGAATAATGTAAATAATGTACAGTTTTGACAACTTTGTGATCTAGATTAAAAACAATGAGATGCATATTCCAGTTTACTTGGCATTCTATCTGAAAAGGGTATCTAATAGGAATCAAATTTCAATGTTAGATAACCTTTTCACATGATGGCTAGAAGCAAAAAAACGCTACGAAATACTATTCTTCGAGATCATTCGCTGAGTATCAGAAAAAAACGAACAAACATATGTAAAAATAGGGTAGGTTGATTTTACATGTTTTTTTTATAAAATCAGCATTGCACTCAGTGTGAAAACTGGAGTTGGATCTGATAGGGACTGACACCAAAACAGATTCATACCTTTTACTAATTGTTGGCCATTTAGTTCTAAAGATGGTCTGAAAAATGAATAGAAAGAGCTAATTTCAGCAGGTTTTTGATTATAAAGTGGTTTCAAAATTTGTCTATTTCAAGAATAAAACAATATTAAGTTAATATCGTTTGTATTAGACACACATTGAATGGAAAACAGATTCAAACCATTATTCCAATTATGAAACACCACAAGCAATATAGGCAATTTATTTTAATGTATTCTGTAAGTAAAAACTGTGTCAAAAATTGTAAAAGATTGCAGAAAATGTTACTCAACGAATAAGATTTGTTAAATCATTTATTAGATCATAATTGATAAAGAAAATACAGAAATGTATATATAACACTATAATAATGCTAGGTACACATTATAAAACAAAATGTTTTAAATTTTATTGTTCATTGAAAATCACACTAAAACTACTGCACTGTATAATATACTACATCATAATATAGCTAAATTGTTTAGTATAATTTCCCTTTGAAGTAAATGAAGGTCTTATTTGATGGTCCAATGATTTAATAATAATTTGTTTGTGCCATTTGTCTTGTTCATGTACAATTTATAAAGTTTCACTAAGTTATAAATTTTATACATTTCTATGACACATTCACTGAACACCAGAATTAACTTCCAATGCTACGATTTTGAATGTAAGTTAAATTTTAATATTTAAACCCATCTTCTCAAAAATGTTAATATTTAAACCCATCTCCTCAAGAATTTTAATATTGAAACCCATCTCCTCAAAAATATTTAACGATTTGAAAATTAATATTCTGTCTTTATTTAGCTTGTCAAACCCCAACATTCAAATTTAGTGCAATAGCACGCTACCAAAATCAACTTTCCCATATGTAACTACCTAAATTGTTTACAGTGAGGTTTACAGATGTTATAATAATCATTATAATAATCCATCATTATAATAATTCGTCATTCAAGTATATTCATTTAAGTTTTCAGAATCTCCAGAGAGTATTTTTTCTAATCGATCAATTGTCATGGATTCTTGGGAAATATAGTGAACATATTGTTTCCCGTTTCGACTCACCTAACTCCAAGATAAATCATATGATCTGTCAGTCTAGAAGCACTCCACATATCGAGGTCTTCTGTTACTATAAGTAGCGGGATTGTATCCATCGCCGGCTTGCTAGACCCGTCTCTTAGCTTACAGCACCTCGTATTCAAATTCGGTTACCCATTCAATTATTGTTGCTTAACTTCGGTTATCGGACGAGAACTGGTTTTTCAACAAGATATGGCTGTAAGCGTTGTCTTTTATACGGATCAGAACGAAGGTTAGCGGGCACAGTACACTGAGCGATCAAAACCATGGTTTCATGCCTTTTAAAAACGGTAATTCTGCGAAGTGAAATTGACTGAAGAAGCCAAAATTTGGACTCGGGCCGCCGGTTCAGCATTCTGCAATAATAATCATTACATTCACTGCACAGACGTATTTTAATAATATAGAACATGTATTTTATACGATTTTAAACACACACACACACACACACACACACACACATATATATATATATATATATATATATATATATATATATATATATATATATATATATATCATGCAGTGTTACATTAGAACATACACATAGCCACTACAAAACCGTACATCTTGTTTCAACGTTAAAAAAATTTAACGCTTCATCAGGTGGGAAACGATGATGCTACTAAAATATTTTCTTCCGAAATGTAGTTAAAGAAGCACATCTTCCACTTCCGTCGTTGGAAAATTTCCCATAAAAAGGTAAAAAAAAAAAGAATTTACATGTGGAGAAAGAAAGGAAGCTAAGTGATTAGTAACAGCAAGAGAGAGAGAGGGAGAGAGAGAGGGGGAGAGAGAAGAGAAATAAGAGGAAAAAGGTCAATAAAAGGAAATAAAGGTTGAGAAAAATAGGGGGTGGAGGGAGGTAGGATAAACTAAGAAGAGACAAAATCAACCAATGGAATTCCGTCGAATCAAAGAATTCGAATTCTAACGGTTAACATATCGGGGTTAGGTTAATGTTTCTGAAAAAAAAAACTTCCTGTGCTCGGAGACAATTATTCAAATGTAAAAGTGTACTACAGTATTTTATGAAACGAACTTTCTAATATAGATTAAAATACTAAAGTGATTTTAAATCTTTCTATTGTACATATTATTAGGTTGGTGCAAAAATAATTTCGTTTTCTCACATAGTAACAGATGTTAGAAAACGAAATTATTTTTGCACCAACCTATTAATTATACCTAACCAAATATTACATTACAATATGAATTAGAATACTACAGACATTTTAAACTTTCGTGTTATTTTTTTTTTATCATAAAACGTTATTAAAGAGAAAAATGGTTTATATGACATAACAAATTTTTTTTTAAATAAATATGCGGTGAAATCGAGATAGAAATAAAGGTAAAATAACATTAGAATTAATATTAGCCATCAAATTTGAATAAATTAAGTTGGAAAAGGGAATTGATGTTATTGCATTTAGAAAAGGATATAAAGACTCGGCCCTAGTCCGAGTTCTTACTCTTGAGCCATGTGCTTCGTTAACTCCTTTTATTTATGATTATATATCTAAAGCATTTGGAACCTAGCCTTATACTTACAAAGGTGAAATTACATATATGCACGTCATAAGATAATCGAACATGATCTATAATATGGAATTATATATAATATGTGTATAGATATATAAAAATACTATTAATGATGGTTTCAATGAATAGGTGTTGCATATCATATTAATATTCGTAAAATCTATTTTGAAAACTATTTTAATCGGAGTCAATGTGTTTGAGCAGGTGTTTGTTTTCATGTATACATGTTCCTGTTCAGCAATTTAGGGTTACTTAGGATTTTAATATAATAAGCTTCTCCAACAAACACAAGTTACATCTGTCTCCCTTTTCATAGTAGGGTTTAGATTTTGCGATTTTATCCCAGATGGATGGGTTCTTATAGTTATTTTTAATCACCAAAAATAATTTGAGAATGTTGTGCAGTTTTTGTATTTATCATTGTCCAGCGTAATTTGGCGATGATAAAAATGTAATTGCCAGTTGTTCTCGGTGGAACCAAAGTAATATTTAACATCATCGTCTGAATTGACCATAATAATAAAATAAACATTCTTAACAAACAATTTTAAACCAGGACAACGAAAACGCAAATTGGATAACACTTTAGCAGTCAGTAAGTTTGCATGAAACTCTGAGTCGTGCTATCGACGAAGGATATTATGTATATTTACTAATATATATATATATATATATATATATATATATATATATATATCCTTACCGGTAGAACAGCTCTGAGCTTCATGCACCTGAAGATCGCGTTAAGGATAAAAGTGAGAGTTGTGTTACTGGTGAGGAAAAATGTATATTTATTATTATTACATCATTTATGGCGCTATTATTTTCCATGGAGTACTATTTTATTAACACCAGAATTCAATGTGCGATTATATATATATATATATATATATATATATATATATATATATATATATATATATATATATATATATATATACATGTGCGTGTGCGCGCGTGCGTGTCTGTTTGTGTCTGTGTGTTTTGTTGACGGTAATCTATGTATAATTTTCGTATGATATATTTCTTTTGTTTTAACGATTGACTCATTATAACATTTAACACTAATTATAAGATTGTAACCTTTCTTCTTTCTGGAATACACACACACGTATACCCTTCACAGCCACACACACACACACACACACACACATATATATATATATATATATATATATATATATATATATATATATATATATATATGTGTGTGTGTGTGTGTGTGTGTGTGTGCAGTACTTAGTGGAAGCGCTCAGTATCATGATAGAGCAAACATATTCATCTGTATGGATATGAGGTCACAAACTCATATCCACTCAATTGAATATATATATATATATATATATATATATATATATATATATATATATATATATATATATATATATATATATATATATATGAATTAAATTGACTGAATCGTTTTCTATAAACGTTTTGCAAGTTATTTCAAGCTGGAAAATATTTTAGATTGTGATAGTTTTTTTCTAGATAATATCAGATAGTGATAGAATATTCAGTAATTAACCCATACTTGTGGGGGAGAAAAGGTGAAATCTTTCAAAAAGTTATCTCCGTGTAAGTAAATATAACGAATCCAATTGACATTGGAACTCCATTCTCCGATGAACAATTCCGAGCCATTATCCATTATACAACCGGTATATCCAAGCTTACAGCACCTGATATTTACAAATAGTCACCCAT
Source organism: Acanthosepion lycidas (assembly GCA_963932145.1). Classification (NCBI taxonomy): domain Eukaryota; kingdom Metazoa; phylum Mollusca; class Cephalopoda; order Sepiida; family Sepiidae; genus Acanthosepion; species Acanthosepion lycidas. The sequence continues at coordinate 33,576,711 of OZ010593.1, read as the reverse complement.
CTAGGTTCTGACCAAATTGTTTATCTTCATGGTCGTACTGGAAACGCTGTTTCTTTTTGAAGTGTCCGTGAGCCTATAAAGGCAATTTTGTAAATTTTCTCGTTTCTGCTGTATTTATTTTTTCATACTTACGCAAACTTTGTAATAATTCGTTCTACTTATTTTATGTGTTGTGTCCCTTCAAGAATTTCGTGATCGTAGCCTTCCATAACTTAGTATCCTTTCCCGCTCTAAGTAATGTTGCTATCTCTCCCTATGTCTGCAATCTAAAAAATCTTCCCCTCTCTTATTATCTCCCCCTATCTATGCAATCTAAACTCATTAGGTTGTTTACCGTTTCCGTCCATCTATCTTTCCTTCAGTATATCCTGTAAATTCATCCAAGTCCACTTCCCTCCTCATGTCTTTAAGAAATCTCAGTTATCTCTCTCTAATTCTAAGTACAAGTATCCTTTTCCTACTGCCATTAACAAGTTTCCTTATTGCTTATATTATCCACTCATAGTATTCTTAGCTTTCTTCTGTCGAACAAAATCTGTCTTGCTTAAGACATGGTTTCCGCTTCATATATGAAGAAATTGGTCAGAAATCACTGCCATACTGAAGAACTGACAGTTCAGCACTCTTAGTTTCTAAAGAAATGTTCATGTTGCTTCATGATTCGCTCAGTTTTTGGAAGGCATTTTTTGCGATTCGGATTTCTTTAATACATTTTCGGTCGTGCTTTATTCTTACTACAGTATTTATGCTTTCATAGCTTCCTAAGCTTCTTTTTATATTACCTTCCGTCAACGATATTTATATGTTTTCTAAAGCATCACTATATGTACCTTATTAAGATTTCTTCTACTATAAGATTTCATGAACGTCTTCTACATCATCTTTTATTTAATTAAATCTGCTTTTTTTAGTTTTGGTCTACGTTTTCATTCTAAGTATAGAGAAATCTCACGTCGTAATATTGACTGAAGCCGAAAATTAAATCTTTTCCTTATTTCTGGGGAAAGTTTCTAACGAAAGAGAAACTGTTATTATTATTATTATTATTATTATTATTATTATTATTATTATTATTATTAAAATTTCGATAAGGTCGTTTCTTCAACCATTTCATAATATTGTGTGTTATGACATTTTTGGCTGAGGTGATCCGCGTCGTTGCGTGCTGGTATCAATTTAGCACTGATTATAGTAGAAGTTGGTAGCGCTTTCTGTCGAATATGTTTATTTCGGGAATTTTCTTCTTTTTTTTTATTCTCTTTAATTTCTTTATTATTTTTCCTTTCTTATTTCCTTTATTTTCGTTTATTTTATTCGTTTTTCTCTTCACTTTTCTCTCTATCCTTAATTTTCTCTGACGTAACTTGATCTTTTTGACTTCCGCCTTCACCTCATATTTAACAATTACAAGTCAACAGGAAGTTCAATAACATCGAATAACTTCCGTCGCCAGTTAAGAATATGTGAGGTAATACTATTTACAATGTCAGTAAAAATATTTCTGTCGACAAACACTGCCTTCGTTTTATAAATGCAAAAAGGCTATATAATATTCATCAGATATAATTTCTAAATAATAAGATGAGAGAAAAAAATATGAAAATTATCTCAATAGCTATGAATTTTGAAGGATACAAATATTTAATTAATCTAAATTAGATCTATTTGCTTTCTTCAAAATAATGCTGATTTAAAAAAATATTCAAAATTATTAGTTAAAACTATAAGCTGTAAACATTATACAACATTTGTGGGGTATTTAGAAGTAATTTTATTAAGGGTTGTTTTCATTTTTTAATAGAGATCTTCTTCAAGAATTTTTGGTTTATGCTCATTATTTACATGAAAACTATAGAAGAATTTTCGTAAATTGGACAGGCATGCCTTTTTAACTTCTCAGAGATGTTAATTTGTTGATATCCCTTGACGCGTGGATATCGGTGTTTTCAGAGAACACTGTTTTGCTATGATGGATATTTAATCCCTGCTACAGAAGACGTCTCAGGCACATTCTTTTTCTTTAACATTCACAGCGCCAACCTGTGGTTTATTCTGCGACTATGCTGAGTATACGTTATTTGCAATTCCCGTGAGAGGTCAAATTAATGCGTCCCCTTTTTCTTATCTCGTTTGAATTATAGTGACTTATAGTAGCACTCTCAATAAAATTTCGTAAGTAAATAAATTTACAACTACCCAATCACTTTTAGATCATATTTTTCAAATATTATACAATATATATCATTATAGGCTGCTTCCAAAAAGTACGAAGTTGTGATTTGCAAGTATATTAAAAATTACTTTGCAGGAAGCTCACCAAGGTAGCATTTCTTATTTTTCTGTTTTTAAATGAATTCACTAAGAAAAAAGTGAAAAACAGTAGTGGATATTTGCAAGAAAATAAGCTTCCACGTGTTCCAAATCCATCACAATAAGAGGTGACAGCGGCATCAGAACTTGTTTCAAGGAACAGGACACAAGCTGTCGTTCAATTATCAAAGGGAATTTAAAACTGTCAAATACAGTTCATCGTCAAGGTGGAATTTGGTTACAAGATTATCTGAACGGAGATTTTAATCCGAAATTTCGACCAAATGCCCTCTCGAATTTAGAAATGTCAGGAAACAGTGTCATTTTATCCGTTATAGCAAAAACTAAGACACTGTCTTCTCCCAAATGACCTTTAATGAGTTCAGGTTGGAGTTGGCCAACAAAGCATTTGAAAGGTGTCCATTGACAATATCAGCCTGTCTTCAACTGGAAATCTGATAGTGAAGGCATTTTGATATGAAGAGTTCTCTCAGTAAATGAGTATTTAGGTATGAAAAAATCGCTAATTCTGATAAATATTACATTTAATGTTGTGGGTTGTGCAACATTGCATAAACTTACTTATGAGAAAGATTTGCAAGTCAGTCTTTGTTTCTATGCTAGACGAACCCAAAACTCTCAAGAATTTTCAAAGTATATGGCATTTCTAACAGCTAGTTTTTTAAAGCGTTGAAAATCTGTTTTGTATACAATTCAAATCATAAGTTATATAATAAAGATAATTTGTGAAATGCGTTTTAAGAGAAGGATGCTACTCTATAATATTTTGGAGGCATAGCCTTGACTTTTACAACAGACATTTTAAAAGTGTCTATAATAAGTCTATATAATCTATATATAATATATATATATGAAGTTGCAGTTTCTGTATGTCTGTTTGTTTGTCATCCAACTCCTCCAAGGATTTTGGAGATAGACCTCCATAACGATAAATAATCTGAAACAATATTACCCAAGGTACGTGGATAAGTACATTTCATTTTCATCAAAGCGAGTCCCCGGGGGTACAAACACCCCACCAAATATTTTTTCTATTTGATATAAATTAAATTTAACATTTATCAAGGGAAATACTCCTAAGATACTTGAATAAGTATATTTCATTTTGAGCATAAGGAGTCCCCGGAGGGCGGGGCACAAACACCCCATTTAATTTTTTTCCTTTCATTTAAATCTAAAATACAGAAGGAGATATCCAGAAGATTGAGGTCACATCAGCAAGATCAGCATATTTGTTGCGACAGTTCAAATGTCATATCAATTTCGAAATCTGCTCATCAATTCATTCAATCAAAAATTGCATGAAAGTGCTCAGATCAAGCTGTTTGTGCACCCCCCGCTAACATTACCCTTTGATTTAAATTAATCTTAAATTTGAACAAGGGAATGACTTCTATCCAAAATCTAGAAGGAGAAAGTCAGAAGATGGAGGTCCCATCGGCAAGATCATTGATTAATAGTGAAATAAATCTTTTTTCTCCACAAATTATAACAATGATTTAAAATCAATCATTATTTTCTTACAAAAATGTGTGACACGCAGTAAGGCGCGGGTAATTCGACTAGTATAGAATAATAAAAAGTGGAGAAGAGGGTATTTGCGGGTAAGTGAATATAAGAAACTTTACTGCGATTTCCAATTCCGAGACGACATCAATTACACCAGCCAAACATCCTGATATTCCCAAACGGTTACCCAACTAGGCACTGTCAAGGTTCGACGTTGCATAACTTCCGTCATTGTACAAAGACTGTTATTTCAACGTGATATTTATTACGATTTATTACAAACACTATCAACTTTTTATTAAAGCAGAAGATATGTCACGAAAAACTGTAGCAAATTTACGACATTTTGATGAGATATAGTTAAAAACTAAAATCATAAAAATGAAAAAAAAAATTAAAAAAATTTTGAATGCAGTCGTTTCGTTAATGGGTTTGAATTCATTAGGATATTTTTTTTTCTATTTCTTTCTCCTCACATTATCAATTCAGTTTTGATAACAATTATGTGTTACTTTCCAAAGTATTGGTAAAAAGATTTCCAAGATATTGGCATGGAAATAAACCCTGCAATGTAGAGTTATTTGGTTGGATAGTTGCTTCTTTCAATGAGGAAGAAGCACTCAAAGAGAAACCTGAAAATGAGAATATTCAATCTATTACAAGTGTTTGTCACCAAAAATATATATTCACTTCGACTTTATGCTAAGTTTAGATCTTTTCCATTGCTGACGCAAATTCATTAGAAATCGATTTTTCAAACGTTCCTTTAATGGATGTTAGAAAGAGCAGCAGAAATTCTTCACTGGCCATTTGAGTTAATTGATCAGAGAGTAGCTCCCGATTAATTGATATAATTTATTGATTCTTCGCAGATCAGAGGAAGCGCTGGAAAACGCACGAGTTGAACAAAATATACTCGCACATTCTATATAATGTCTCCATTATTCTAGAGATGCTTTCAATAAATCAATCCTATTTTTCACCTATTTTATTGCGCACACTTCACATATCTGCCTGTTGGTCTCACTTAACAGTTTCAAATCTCTCTCCGACTGTAGGCATCTGTCAAAAGATCTTCACACCAGTCTAGCTCATTCTCAATAAATATCTCCCAATGTATCTCTTAATTTCTCGATCTCTCTTCCTCCCTCACTCCGGCACACACACACACACACATTTATTCATAATACACACATACATATATATATATATATATATATATATATATATATATATATATATATGTATGTATTTCATTCAGCTTTCCGTCACTTGGTTTTTTCTTTTTATTTTCATTGTTGTGTTTTTTCTTAAATATTCGACATTATATGAACATTCGTCTCACAAAATGGAGACTGGTACCATTTAGGTTATCTAAAACAATAAAGATTAAAATAATGGATTTAAATTCAAAGCTAACCGTCCGGGTATCTGTATCAGTTTTAAGACGTAGTAGTTGTATTGACATTAAAATCGACGCAGACCATCGTACTTCTTGATGATAATCGCATAACACACACACACACACACACACACATATATATATATAGTCATCCACAGACAGACTATTTCGATATATCGGAGCTCTTCAGTGTGGCTAAACGTCCGATTGCTTAAACCGGGATCGAGATCCGACCGACTGGGCCAGAGACCCTACCCTTAGGCTATCGCAGACATACACACAGAAATATATATATATATATATATATATATATATATATATATATATATATAGAGAGAGAGAGAGAGAGAGAGAAAGAGAGCGAGAGAGATATCGTTTAAAAGTTAAGTAATCTTTTTTATATAATATAAAAATCTGTATCTAACAACATAATACATATATAATATATATATTTATATATATATATATTTTTATTATATATATATATATATATATATATATATATATATATATATATATATATATATATATATATATATATATATACAATCATCGTAGTTTCATTGAAAATAATTCTTAACGTATTTATATGTATTTCTGTTGCGTTTTCTAATCACCAGCAAGAACAATTCTCCGGTGAATTCCAAAATATTCTTCTATGTACTGTGTCATTTCAGGATGTACGTGATTATGACACTCCACAACTTCCTGTCCTTTGTAGCTCTTAATACATTTTGTTACTTTGTTAACACTCTTAAACCGTTCTCCGCCATCTATTTACTCAAGTTCGCTATATAGGTTATGCGGTGTTTTTCTCCGTCCCTCTTACCTTTAATATGACCTATGAGTATTAGATTTTCAAAGCACTCTTTCCTTCATTATGTACCATAAAAATTTCAACTGTCTTTTTCTGATGTTAAGTAAAAGTGTCCGTTTTTTTGTTTTTTGTTTTTTCATTTTCTCTAAAACTTCCTCGTTCTTTACATATTCGGTCCATGGTATTCTCAGCATCCTTCTGTAGAACCACGTTTCTGTTTTTTCAAGTCTCTTTATCTGTGAGAAGATTGTCCCGCATTCATTGTCATATAGGTGGACTGATAAATATTATTTAGAAATTTAAATACCCAACAGGGAATTGTGTTCTGGACGAAGGCTACTGCACGAATAATTAGGTGGGCGCAGAATTGGCCGTTTCTCAAGACGGTTGACCTTTCACACTTCGGACCATGTCTCCATAAGGACCTATTTAAAATCACATGAAAATTTTGGCAAATTTCAATAGCGAAATATTTTCATTCAGAACACAAATATAGTACCCACCTCCAACAACGACAGGATCATTTAAAAATAATATTAGCTCGCATCATAAAAAAACAAAATCAATCTTTATCATCAGCTATGAACACTGTCAAAATGTACTGACCGTATTCAGGAATTAAAATTAAAATACTCAGCATCATATACATCAATTACAACAACACAGCTCAAATCTTTGAAAACGCCTAAAACATTAACGAAAATCGCTTAGAACCAATAAACCCTTGAATAATTTCTCGATACAAAAAGAAGTCTCTTGTTTGCAGGCAATGAAAATTCCTTATCACTCATTTCGATTCATTGATGTCTGTTAGGTTCGTTTACTTCAGGTTGGGATGAAAGGCAATACTGTGTCCACAAAAAATGCGTTGATAATTTTGTGCATAAGAGGGGCAATAAATCAAGTTAATTTTCTGAAAAGTAAAACTGTCAACTGCTTTCGAAAATGACCTTGAATCAATGGTTAACTGGGGCAAGGAATGGCTTGTAAATTTCAACGCCTCCCAGACATATATGCTTTCATTTAATTACCACAGATAATTTTTTTTCTGCTTGGCTGATACTAAACTGCAGGAGAGCATCATTTTGAAACTTCTAGTTCTCACATTTTCTATTGACATGAAGTGAGATGATTATGTTGAATCAATTGCTGGGTTTGCTTCTACGAAAGTTGCTTCAGTGCGTCTTGCCAGGTAATTATTATCGTCAGAATCCCTCTTGTACATTTAAAAATCTATTAGGTTGTTGCAAAAATAATGACGTAATAATGTCGTTTTTTGACGTTAAAAGATATACCATTCCTTTAAGCAATGAATATTAATGCATTACAGGGTCTGGTGCTCCGACTATATATCTTGAGATACTTGATAAAATTCAAAGAAGAGTCTGTAATGTAACCGATGCTGACCTGTCTAGACTTCAGTTACTTTCATACCGATCTGACATGACTTCCCTCTGTCTTTTCTAAAAAAATATTTTAATGGCAATTGTTCTGCTGAGATTTCCTTCTTGACGCGTCCACTGCATTGATTTAGGCGTGCTACTAGATTGGCAACGAGGTCACATCGTTTTACTTTGAAATAGCTAGATGAAACCGTATGTTCTATTCCAATAGTTTGTTTACTCGAATTTTTCGTCTGTGGAACTAGCTCCCCATATCTTGCTTCCCTGGCACCTACAATCTTCAGAAGTTTAAATGCAATGTCAGTCGCCATGAATTGTCTTTCTAAATGATGTTCCTTTATTGTCTTTTCCCAAACCTTTCCTCACTAAAGTTTTCTAATTCTCTTTCAATCCTTGCATCTTAGTTGTATTATCGCCTTGCTTGAGGTAAAATGATTAAAGCAAAATTATAGCCGACGAGTAGTGATCAGATTCCTTTTTTATTACTTATATATATATATATATATATATATATATATATATATATATATATATATATATATTATATATATTGGTGTTTGTTGGATTTTAAAACTGAAGAAAGTGAATCTAACATACATCGGCAAAACCTGTCGTTAAAACATCTTTTGTTTCGGATACTCATACAGATCCTATTAATGCTTATATATATATATATATATATATATATATATATATATATATATATATATATATATATATATATAGAGAGAGAGAGAAAGAGAGATCCGAATGTAATATATAAATTTAAAAGGGGGCTCAATATCGTTAGTAGAGCAATAATTACTTAGAAATAGCACATCCTAGTTGCCCACATTTGGGGCGATCGCAAAGGTCAACACAACCGGAGTGCAACAGGAGGGCTTCACTCTGTGAGAACGGTCTAGCTGATCACCATTAACTCCTGTGCCAGGTAAGTATATATATATATATATATATATATATATATATATATATATATATATATATATATATATATATGTATGTGTGTGTGTGTGTGTGTACAGGAATTGGACAAAATAATTGGAAGAGATGCAAATTCTACACCTATATTTCAAAGACCTATTATATTAAGAACTTTAACTAACACTTTGTAATTGCAGGTTATATCTAGTGTAAATAGGTTTATTTAACTAATTTACTGTCTTAGTCTTATTTATTTTTAGAATCTAGCAAAATTTAAGCTATTAGGTTGGTGAAAAAATAATGACGTAATAATGTCGTTTTTTGACATATTTTTAACGTCAAAAAACGACATTATTACGTCATTATTTTTGCACCAACCTAATAAATACGTGACTTCTCCGAATTCGAAAAAGGGTAAATTGTTGGATCTCGCATGGCAGGAGCCTCGATCACTAAGGTTGCAAAACTGTTTGGTTTTTCAAGAGCGACCATACCAAGAATTATGACGCAATTCGTGAAACAGGGCGAAACCTCTAGCAACCATAGCAATTCGGGCCGGACATCAGGGCGAGTTTATGTGTGGAGGCAGCCCAAAGAAGCTTACAAGCCTTCTTCCAGCAGTGAAGCATGTAGGTGGATCAGTGATAGTTTGGGCCACCATTACATGGAATTTTCTCGATCCAATAGTTGCCCTGCATGGTAGAATCAACAGCAAAGATTACCTGAACATTTTAGGAGATCATGTTAATCCAATGGCTGGCACTTTATTCCCTGGTGGTGACTGCATCTTCCAAGACGATAATGCTCCAATACATACCGCTCGAGTGGTAAAGAATTGGTATGAAGAGCATGAAAGAGCTGGAACACATGGAGTGGCCTCCCCAATCTCCAGATATCAATATTATTGAACAGTTGTGGTGCATTTTGGAGCGACAAGTTAGGAGCCGCTATCCTCCACCATCGTATCGTAAAGAGATGGAGAAGGTTTTAATGTAAGAATGACTGAAAATTCCTCTGGATGAAGTAAGGAAGATATATGTTTTCATTCCTAAACGTATGTGCTGTATATGAGGCTAAAGGAGGACTAACTCCGTATTAAGTATATTTTCTTTGAATTTAACGATTTTTTCAATTATTTTGTCGAACATCTGTATATATATATATATATATATATATATATATATATATAGAGAGAGAGAGAGAGAGAGATAGATAGATAGATAGATAGATAGATAGATACTGGACTCTCCTGTCGCATTTGACGTATGAGGGCCAACAAACTCAGTTCCTAGGAACCAACCGCCAGACACTTGCACATATGATTTGATTATACGGGTGAAGGGTTTGTGCAGAGCCAAGCACACTTTTGACGAGGCGTGTACAGAGACCTGGTGCACCACGTGCCAAAGACCCCCAAATGACCTTCCGCAGGTTTTGAATTAAGAGTTGTCCTTCCCCTAGACCAATTGTCATCCAAGGCTATAGAACACAGTTTGTCCTGCTATTTACCCATATTTTGGGGGGCGGGGCAGGGGGGTAGCAGAGAATTTATACCTTTCTAAAAGGTTATTAGCACGTAAGTGAATGTAATGTATTCGACTGGAATTTGAATTCGAATTCCTCGATCCGAGTCGCTATCCACTACTCCACCGTACCTCACACACATACACACACACACACACACACACACACACATATATATATATATATATAATTATTCGAAAATTATAATATGAATATGTTATAAAATCACTACAAAAATAGTCATTTTGTTTCAACACCTCTAGTGACTTATCAAGTGATGACATTCAACATCATAAGTTGATAAGACTTGTTGAAAGAAAATGGCTATTTTTGTAGTGATTTTATAACATATTTATGTTATAATTTTCAAATAAATAATTATATCCACACTACTCTGTATTGAGCACTCTTTTAAGAATAGTAATTGTTGGTTATTGGAATTTATTCCGTATACACCAATCCTATACTTTTGTGTGCAGATAGATAGATAGATAGATAGATAGATAGATAGATAGATAGATATTGTGTTTTCACGGGTAGGAGAAATGTCGACCCATGTTATCGATTACAAAGCGTCATCCAGTGCTGAAAATGATCTATTTTCATTATCGATATGATTGATTTCTCATCAGACTACCTGGCAGATAACAACCAACTTCGTGAAAAAATTATCTGCCTAGTAGAGCGCGCCGATAAGCGAGCCATTGCTGATAGGATTTCCATAAAGTAAGTCAGAACCGTTGATGAAGGGGAGAGGTCATCTATTGAATAATGTATCGCCACTAATTACGTCTAAATTACATTTTCTGTGGAAAAGGGTGATACAGAGTTGGGTGATCGTTTAATGCGGATGGGATATTGCTGCCATTAAGGAGTTGACCAAGGTTGGGAAGATGTTATGGCTGTTGTTGGGTGGAGAGCGTGTCTGGAAAATAAAATGTATATGCAAAAATTTAAAGTTTACAAAATTTTCTTTTTGCAAACTTTATATTTTTTAGATATCTATTTGCTATAACATCTTCCCAGCTTTGTTCATACAAAAAGAACTCAATAATATGAATTGATCTCTTCGGGCTACTGGCGTATTTCGTATAGAAAACATTAAAATTTCTCTTTCTCTCTACCGTGCGACGATAGCCTAGGGGAAGGATCTCTGGCTGATGCCCAATTGGTTGTTTTTTTTTTATCCTGGCTTGAAGCAATCGGATGTCTAGCCACACTGAGGAGGTATGATACATCGAAACAGTCTGTCTGTATATGATTCTATCTATCTATCTATCTATCTATCTATCTATCTATCTATCTATCTATCTATATATATATATATATATATATATATATATATGTGTGTGTGTGTGTGTATATATATATATATATGTGTGTGTGTGTGTGTGTATGTGAATATATATATATATATATATATATATATATATATATATACATGAAAAAGAATCAAAAGAAAATCTTAGCCGTATTTCGTCCTCTTTTTTGCATGCGAGCATGCTAGTTAACATTCGTGACCGTCAACTGTTGGCTCTCACGCTGGCCAGTAGAATCTTCCTGCCTATTCATGAAAACCAGCTATAAGCTCTCACTCTGGCCAGTAGAAAATGGCCGCAAACTACATGAAAAGTGCCGTAGAAGAATGAAAATATCGATTATTTCCACTATCGATGGGAGGTGGGAAATACAAAGTCGGTCTTGGCCTACCCGCTTAGAGCATGTGCATGTAAATTTTAGTGCAAATCCGTCGAAAATTCCGGCCGCGCATTCGTTACACACACACAAAGACACACACACATATCCTGCCTTTTATAGATAGAGATTCTACATCAGTTTTGCAGATATCATTGCTGTCGTGTTCTTACCAGTTTAGGTATTTATTCTTAACCCCTACTTTCCGAGGTCATGTTATTTGGTGCTTGGCTGAATTGTTGAGCAGCATATCAACAGCTTTATGGGTTATTTAATGCCGAAATCTAGATATTTTGAAGACAATTTTATCGCTTAAACTAAATATATTTTTTTAACGCAGGTATGCCATCAGCTACAGATAAAAGGTATTTACTATAAATATTTATTGCCCGTCAATTTTTTTAATAAAAATTAATTGCTGGTATTTTTACTGTAAAAATTTATTTTTTATATTTTCACAATGTTTCTTTTTTGGTTAGGAGTTCACTATTTGCCCATAGCTGAGACCCTAACAGGTGCTACCTCCCAGGGTCAGAGTAGAGCTGGCAACAACAGGAATTAAGAAGTAGTTTATTTCTTCTAGCGCCATATCGACTGTTATGAAATATTTAATGGCGAAGTCGAAATATTTGGAACGCAATTGTATGCCTTTAACTACAGATAAAATGTATCGTTGATCATTTTGCTATAAATATGTAATTCTGATCATTTTTTCAGGTGGTTGATTTCGTTTAGCGGTATATCAGCTTCTCTGCGTTATTTAATTCCGAAATCTAAATGTAGATAGATAGATCTGGAATTGTAGGTGACTGATATATCCATATGCTTTCCTAGCACGTCGTAAGGAGCTGTCTACAAGGACTTTATTCTGAACACACTTCCAGACCTGCTAGAGGATTTACCCCTGCTAATACGGAGACACGTGTAGTAGATAAAATTACGGACAATAAATATCTATTATCTGTAGCTGATGACATACAATTGCGTTGAAAATATATTTAGTTTAAGCAATACAGATTAAAATAATCGATTTAAATTCAAAGCTAACCGTCTGGGTATCTGTATAGTTTCGATGTTCAATTTTAAGACGTAGCATTAGGTTGGTGCAAAAATAATGTCGTTATTGACGTTAAAAAATACGTTATTTTTGCACCAACCTAACAGTTGCATTGGCATTAAAATCGACTCAGACCATCGTACTTTTTGATGATAATCGCATACCACAGTCCCCCCCCACACACATATATATATATATATATATATATATATATATATATATATATATATCGATATTTGAAAATTATCTTTTTTTATATTATATATAAAAGTACATATATAAAAATAATCTCTATCTATAAAAGGCAGGATGTGTGTGTGTGTGTGTGTGTGTGTGTGTAACGAATGGCTGGCCGCAATTTCCGAAGGACTTGCACCAAAATTTTCATGTAGTTTGCGGCAGTTTTCATGTAGTTTGCGGCCCTTTTGTACTGCCCAGAGTGAGAGCCTATAGCTGGCTCCCAACTATGGACAAATATTGCGCCCCAAACAAAACATTATGAAAATATAAGAATACATATCGTATATGTATACAAAGAAATAATCACACATAGAATCAATCAGAAATATTAATGCCATTAATGGTGACATCCGTCACTCGAGACATAATATATGCATTAAAATACTGTTAATCCATAGAGTGAAGTGATCCTCGTCGAAACCATAGATGTCGGTAGTTTTCAGTTTTTATAAAAAACTATTGATCCGCAGTACAGAAACATTCCTATAAAAAAAACTACTACTAAGACATTACACTACATAATTGAACTATATGCTTAGTTCATACTATATAAACTGAATACACTTGTAAAAATAGAATTCGTGGATTTAACACATCACAAGAAATATTTAAATAAAATTCTCACTTAAAATTTTGAAAAAATTGGCGTTGCGTTTTTGCACGTTCCGAAAATTGTTCCTAACCGTCATTAATAGCAGACATTCAAAAAACATCTTTCGGTCGACAAACAAGTATTTCGTCTTCAAGTTTTTGATTTTATAAGGAAGAAAAAACACATGCCTGATGATGAATAGAGGACTATTCGTAAGTACTAGCATTTTAACATCAAATAAACTGAAAACTACAGACATCAATGGTTTCGACGAGGATCACTTCACTCTATGGATTAACAGTATTTTAACAGTATGGCATTAATATTTCTGATTGATTCTATGTGTGATTATTTCTTTGTATATATATATATATATATATATATATATATATATATATATATATAATATCCAATATTGATAGCATGACTTGGAGTTTCATGCAATCATGCAATATTCAGGTGCTGATTATATTCTGACCATAATTAGATTCGCATTCTCGTGGTGTTGATTTAAAATTTTGTGTTAAGACTTCTTTATTTAAATATGTTTGTATAAATTATTATAATTAATTATTTGTATTTTATATCATTCAAATTCGTAAGTTTGTGCCGGATGAGCTGGAAAACCAGGGAAAATTAAGTCGCACACCAAAACGTAGGTATATGTATATCTATAAATATATATATCTTAGCTCTGTCTAACCACATTGAGAACTATTATGTTCACACCTCATGACTTAATTTAATGATTATTTATTTACCTGCTTGTCACGCCAATAGGCGCGAATACAGTTGCTTATATCTGGTCATTTGATTTACCTAACAATATATATATACTACCCCCTCAATAAAATCATTATTAGCCTGGAAAAGTACCTTCGATGGCTGAAACGCTTTGCTTTTTTAGTGTGTGTCAATTGACTGAAACGTCCAACATACACCGAACGAAGGTGGAGAAATGGACAGGCTAAAATATTTAAAAGAAACAAACAATAAGACTAACAAAGCAAATATTTTAATGTTAATTTTCCCAGTAATTCAATTAACCTGCACGACACTTGGTGAAATTGCGTCTTTCATTTCTGTAATTATCCATTTGCCTCGCTAATTTTCATTGAAGCAAAAAGACATACATTAATAAACATTTGATTGATTTTGTTTTGCTAACACACACATAGAAATAGACAAACGTATACAGATTGCATTTTGCAGGTGCTTCGCTCTGTTCAAGTTGCAACTCAGTCTATTTCAGTCACTTCACATAAATGATATTAGGAAAGTCATGATAATATATCATCTCAATGGCTGCCGGTTAAATAACAGAGTAGATGTGGCTGTTTTGCCTTGGTTGTCTGCCCGTCTACAAGAAATAATACTCTGAATTTCTGATCGTATCGTAGTTAATGAAAACCACTAAATTATTTTTAGCAGGAAACCACGATAATTCATACATAAAAACACACAGAAATATATAGATAGCAGTGATCGCCTACCTGGCATTATAAAAAAAGATAGTAACAGCTTCTTCACATTAATCTGGTGAAGCAAGTCTCCCGATTCGGGGCTTTTTTTAGAACGACCTTGGATGTATAAAAGGTGCTAAGAGACAACAACAAATTGAATATTTGCGCATTAGTTTTAGATATGAAGGACAGTAGTGATAATATTAGCCCTTTCCTTATAAGGAAACTTTCGGCATTTCAAAATAAATGAGTTTAACACGACCATGGAATTTATCTTTATTTATGTACAAAATGATAGTTCAGTAGAGAAAAATCCCTTCTTTAACAAAGTATTAGATTGGTGCAAAAATAATGTCGTTTTCTCACATAGCAACATATGTGAGAAAACAACATTCTTTTTGAACCAACCTAATACTAACGTTCTACTGCGTACGACAAAGTGACTGACAATAGTAATGATAACATTAGCCGTTTATTTATAAGGAAACATTCAGTATTCATTGACTGTGTAAGTTGTATTACTGCGGATTGAAATTGATAAAATAGTTTTCTTAAAAAAAATGTTTCAGGAAAATCTGCTTCTTAAGTCCAGTAGCAGACTGAAATAGATAGATAGATAGATAGATAGATAGATAGATAGATAGATAGACAGACAGATAGATAGATAATGAGCAGACTATGATAGATAGATAGATAGATAGATAGATAGATAGATAGATAGATAGATAGATAGATAGATAGATGTGAAACTATAAGATAGATAGATAATGAGCAGACTATGTTAGATAGATAGATAGATAGATAGATGTGAAACTGTAAGATAGATAGATAGATAGATAGATAGATAGATGTGAAACTGTAAGATAGATAGATAGATAGATAGATAGATAGATAGATAGATAATAAGCAGACTATGACAGATAGATAGATAGATAGATAGATAGATAGATAGATAATAAGCAGACTATGACAGATAGATAGATAGATAGATAGATAGATAGATAGATAGATAATAAGCAGACTATGACAGACAGATAGATAGATAGATAGATAGATAGATAGATAGATAGATAGATAGATAGATAGATAGATAATGCGCAGACTATGACAGATAGATAGATAGATAGATAGATAGATAGATAGATAGATAGATAGAGAGGGAGAGACTGAGATAGATAGATAGATAGATAGATAGATAGATAGATAGATAGATAGATAGATAGAGAGGGAGCAGACTATGATAGATAGATAGATAGATAGATAGATAGATAGATAGATAGATAGATAGATAGATAGATAGATAGATAGATAGATAGAGAGATCTTTAGAAAACACAGTAGAAAATGATTGTTACCATCGTAAATATAATCTATTGGAAATTTAATAAACCCGACTTATGATTTACGTCCGAAAGCTAATGGATTACTTCTCTCCAATACATTTCCTATTGCGTATTGTTGACACTTCTGGCTATTGAATATCGACACCTTTCTATCCAATATTTCTGACTATAGCATATATCAGTATCGTTAATCACCAGAACCGGTCGTCGATAAATAAATTAGAAAGTATGAAATAAACACCGAAAATATCCCTCAGAGGAAAGCAGTATATATTTAGGTTTTTATCCTAAGTGCCTGAATAATTATTTATTGCCAAGCGTCATAATTATTTCGATGTTTCCTTACATCTTCTTCAGCTTAATTTCCTTCTCAACAAAAATTTACAAAATATTTTTCCATGAAAGTAAATCTCTTACTTTCTTGTCAAAAATCGTTATTACAAGTACAGTTATTACAAGTACAGTTATTACAATTGAGTTCTTATTTCAAGATGTCTATCTTTCAAACAAATACATATATTTATTTTAAAAAAATGGTTTCAGTTTGTTTGATATATTTAACAATATATCAATTCTTTTTGGATAATTTAATGAGAAATTTCATTTCATTAGAAGATTTGTTTTTTTTTTGTTTTTTTTACTATTAAAATTTATTGCTGGAATCTTTTTTTACTATTAAAATTTATTGCTGGAATCTTTTTTTACTATTAAAAGAAATTATTGCTGGAATCTATTTTTACTATTAAAATTTATTGCTAGAATCTTTTTTTACTATTGAAAAATTTATTGCTGGAATCTTTTTTACTATTAAAATTTATTGCCGGAATCTTTTTTTACTATTAAAAAAATTATTGCTGAAATCTTTTTTTACGATTAAAATTTATTGCTGAAATCTTTTTTTACTATTAAAAAATGTATTGCTGGAATCTTTTTTATTATTAAAATTTATTGCCGGAATCTTTTTTTACTATTAAAAAATTTATTGCTGGAATCTATTTTTACCATTAAAATTTATTGCTGGAATATTTTTTTGCTATTAAAATTTATTGCCGGAATCTTTTTTTACCATTAAAATTTATTACTGGAATCTTTTTTTACCATTAAAATTTATTGCTGGAATCTTTTTTTACTATTAAAATTTATCGCCGGAATCTTTTTTTAATATTAAAAAATTATTGCCGGAATCTTCTTTTACTATTAAAAAATTTATTGCCGGAATCTTTTTTTGCTATTAAAATTTATTGCCGGAATCTTTTTTTACTATTAAAAAATTTATTGCTGAAATCTTTTTTTACCATTAAAATTTATTGCTGGAATCTTTTTTTACCATTAAAATTTATTGCCGGAATCTTTTTTTACCATTAAAATTTATTGCTGGAATCTTTTTTTGCGATTAAAATTTATTGCTGGAATCTTTTTTTACTATTAAAATTTATTGCCGGAATCTTTTTTTGCTATCAAAATTTATTGCCGGAATCTTTTTTTACTATTAAAAAATTTATTGCTGAAATCTTTTTTTACCATTAAAATTTATTGCTGGAATCTTTTTTTTACCATTAAAATTTATTGCCGGAATATTTTTTTACCATTAAAATTTATTGCTGGAATCTTTTTTTGCTATTAAAATTTATTGCTGGAATCTTTTTTTACTATTAAAATTTATTGCCGGAATCTTTTTTTGCTATTAAAATTTATTGCCGGAATCTTTTTTTACTATTAAAAAATTTATTGCCGTAATCTTTTTTTGCTATTAAAATTTATTGCTGGAATCTTTTTTTGCTATTAAAATTTATTGCTGGAATCTTTTTTTGCTATTAAAATTTTTGCCGGAATCTTTTTTTACCATTAAAATTTATTGCCGGAATCTTATTTTACCATTAAAATTTATTGCTGGAATCTTTTTTTACCATTCAAATTTATTGCCGTAATCTTTTTTAGCTATTAAAATTTATTGCTGGAATCTTTTTTTGCTATTAAAATTTATTGCTGGAATCTTTTTTTGCTATTAAAATTTATCGCTGGAATCTTTTTTTACCATTAAAATTTATTGCTGGAATCTTTTTGCTATTAAAATTTATTGCCGGAATCTTTTCTTACCATAAAAATTTATTGCCGGAATCTTTTTTTACCATTAAAATTTATTGCTGTAATCTTTTTTTTTTTTTAGTCTTCTCATTGTTTTTTTGTTTTGTTTTTTTTTTTTTTATTAACTGTGAATTGGCATGCCATGAGAGATGGTGCAGTTTTCTTTTTGCTTTCTCCATGCTTATCAATTCAGAATCATTTCATTCAATGAAGAATATAATCTATATCCTAAACTTGCTTCTTTCGTCACCATTGAAGAAGGTACATTTCTTGTTTTACCCAAATCAGGTGTCTTCAGTGTTATGTAGAAACGGTTTTCTTATGTCTATTCGCCAGCAATTTAATTTTCATAATCGTAACGATTGCATAGTTTCCAGCCGTCATGGTGTGTTCATAACTGATGAACTAGTCATACAAGCGAAAATCATTGCATTTTAAAATGTAGAATTAAATCAAATTTGGCGCATTACAATGTTCCTACCGTAATTCCTTGCATTTGTCTTTCTGCTATACTATGTAAACATCAGATGGTGACCAAGGCTGATTTAGCCAGATTATTAAAAATCACGAAATATTTCTGGCAAATTGACAAGTGTTTGTTGCCCAGTGAATTGCGAACTTACTATACGCAGATAATAGTCTGCTGGACTCGCTCAATGACCATGACCATGACCCCACGGAGACTCGCTCGGATGACATTTCTATAGAATGTAAACAAAATAAACCTTTAAGAACTTAATTAATTAGAAGGCATCAGGCCAAAATTTTATATATTTTATCCAACTCTGATATAATTGGCAATAAATATTCTTAAATGGAAATATCGAGTTAGTTATTTCGCAATAGTGAATAAGCATAAGGTGTTGCAAGAAGAGAGCTTCATGGATATTTTGGTTTCAGTTCATCGAAACAGTTTGACCCCTGGGACTCATTATGTATTTTATTAAAATAAGATGCAACCTTGAGGCAAAAATTAATAATGATTATTGAAGTTGACTTTTTTTGTTGTTTTTTATATAGATTTTATTCAAGGGAATAGACTTACTAGTGGCATGCTTAGCTGGTTTTGAATTTAGTATTGTTCTCCTTCTTTTGACTGGTTGCCAGAAAAAGGTTTAAGAACCCAGTCTGCTTTTCTATTTAACCCATTCCGACAGCATAAATGAAAATGTATTGCCATTATATTCCAAAACACACTCCCTCTCTCTCTCCGTCTGCCTCTTTTTCTGTCCATATATATACATTATATATATATATATATATATATATATATATATATATATATATATATATATATATATATATGTGTGTGTGTGTGTGTGTGTGTGTGTGTGTGTGTGTGTGTGTGTGTGTGTGAAAATATATAGAAAATCGGAAAGAACTGGTTAGGTAAATAATCCAAAGTTCTTTAGTATTTTTGTAATTATTAAAAAAAAATAGTGCTCGATACAAAAGTAGAGCATAGATATAATTATTTATTTAAAAATATGATTCCAGCACGCTACATAAGAGTTCTCATGTTTCAAAACAAGAGCCGAAAACTTCAATATAATTATTTGAATTAAATTGAATTAAAGTAAGCTCTGGTCAAGCGAATTTTTTTTTTTTTTTGATCAGTTATTTCAATTTCGATTACAGGTCCTCTTATTACCGAGAAGTAAAAAACAAAAACAAATCTATTTCCATACCTGAGGATGTCTGTAGGAACAGACGAAAGCTTGTAAAAACTAAAAAAGACCTTATGAAACTGGAATTTATAATCAGGGATCATATTCATATACAGGTTCGGGGTTAGTGTAACTTATTGAAATTGTTTGCGAAGATGTATTCTCACCATTTAAATCATTAACTTCTATATTCGTTTTTGTATGAATGATTCATAGATAGATAACTGAAATGATAAAATAAAATAAAACTTACACATTGCTCATTTCGTCCTCCTAAAGGACTTCTTCCGACTAGTAAAGTTGCTATCGATACAAACGTATTGTGGGACGAGACAGACGTTAGCAACAAGAAACTCCGAAGATATAGAAACGCAGGTAGATTTCATTTCAAAATCTGGCCCATCTTTTATTTGCTCGTTTCATTTCCGATTATTTGAATTGATACTTTGCTGGCATTTGATAAATATTAGTTGTACGCAAAAGTTCCCACCGTATTTTCTTTAAAAATATAGACTGAATGAAACACATTTTTAAATAAAATATTCTGGAAATTTATACGCGCACTTCCTATAAAGCTGTGACTTATATAAGTAAAGAAAATGAAATCGTTATGCTAAATTCAAATTCTAGACAATTCGGTGAGGTTAATTGCTATCAATGGCCTTTACGAAAGGAATGAATTCACTTCTACCTTCGGCTATGGTTTAACTTGCAGAATAGAGTGGGCTCTCTAGGTTTAAAATGTAGTATAGATTGGGCTCCCTAGGTATGAACTGCAGAATAACTTGATCTTTCTAGGTGTAAATTGCAGAACAGGTTGGGCTCTCTAGGGGAAAATTGCAGAATAGAATATGCTCTCTAGGTTCTAATTTCTGGATAGATTGGTCTTTCTTGGTGTAAATTGTAGAATAGACTGAGCTCTTTTGGTTTAAATTACGGGATGGATTGGGTTATCTAGGTTTAAATATTGCTGAATAGATTGGGCTCTCTACGTTTAAATTGCTGGAGAGTTTGGGCTCTCTAGGTTTGCAGAAGGAATTGGGCTCTCTACATTTAAATTGCAGGATAGATAGGACTATCTTGGCTTAAATTGCAGGATAGATTTGGGCTAAGTTTAA
The DNA here is from genome assembly GCA_963932145.1 of Acanthosepion lycidas. Classification (NCBI taxonomy): domain Eukaryota; kingdom Metazoa; phylum Mollusca; class Cephalopoda; order Sepiida; family Sepiidae; genus Acanthosepion; species Acanthosepion lycidas. Next base: position 33,555,542 of record OZ010593.1, on the reverse strand, counting down.
ATTGAAGGATATATATAAGGCTTCCTGTTTAAATTAATTGATAGATTGGGCTCTCTATGCTCTTTGGTTGTTCGTACTTAGCGCAATGCTGACTTGAGGACGACCATTGTAACGGTGCTCATACTTACTTACCTTAACTTCTGGGCCAAGACAAAGCAAAAGAACATCCCATAAGCATGTTTAAGCTCCCCAGTGATTAATTAAGCACAACTTTTTCTTTGGTTGTTGCTGGATAGCCATGTCTCTGTAGGTTTATATTGCTGAGTAGTTTGGGCAATCTTGCTTTGGCTTACAGCCATACTAGATGAAGAATCGTTCAGGAAAAAACAAAAGCATAATATAGCATAACTTAGATCAGTTTTTACCTACATGCAAAAACGACCTCTGTTTGCCAACACACTAAAGTATAAAGTCTACCTGACCTGTGTTTACCAATAGACTCAATCATAAAGTCGTCCTGTTTTTGTCTATATATTCAATCATAAACTCTAACCGTGTTTCCCTATATACCAAATCATAAACCCTATCCCTGATTATCTTTAGACTGAAGCGTGAACCCTAACCGTGTTTGCCTATAGACACAAGTCTGCTTGCGTTTACCTTTTTGATACAAGCATTGTCCTCAAGTTTTTGCTTATGACCGTAAACAATGTCAACGAATAAAAACAGAAAGATAATTGGAAACAAACTTGTCACCGATGAAAAAGAAAATAACGAAGACTTAATGCAAAAAGAAGTAAAAATAATTCCCACTGAAAATAAATTAAACTGGATTTCGTCACAAATAAAGTATATGGTTTATGTCTATATTTCTGAGATGAGGTATTATGTACACTGTTTACATTATTCGGACTAGTCTCCTCCTCTTTTTCGCCATATTTATTACAACGTTTCGGCCGTTGTACGCTCCGGCCTTCTTCAGGTGGTTGGAATGTATATGGTGGTTTTCTAAGCGTAGCTTAGACGTCGCACAAGGCCGAAATTGTGGGCCGCACAATGATGATCGAAATAGCTACCCAGTCGTAATAAATCCAGCTAAACAAGCTTGCTAACCATTACACCACGTCGAAGATCCCAATGAAAAAAAAGCATATGAAATAGAAGTAAAATGGCCAAAGTCCACACAGATGGCGCGTTGAAGATCAAGATTTATAGAATTTAAAACGTCGCGTGTGTGCACATATTTTAGATGAAGGAGTGTGTTCGTATATGAAAAAACAAAGAAGAAGCATACACGTTCAGTTTCAACCACGGACTGTTTCTCTTTGTCAATATAAACTTTAGTGAAACAAAGTTCTTTGTCTCTCTTGGGAATGTCCGTTTCCTTTTGGTCCAGGAGTAAGGGTAATAAGCATAGCTAAAGGAAGGTTTGTGCTTACTTAATCATTGGGAGACTTAAACATGGCTATGTGATGTCAGATTAATTTTTCTTGGTCCAGAAGTTAGGATAAGTTAGTATAAGCATTGTCACAATGGTTGCGCTCAAGTCAGCCTTGCGCCGCGTTGGAACAACCAAAGAAAGGTTTGTGCTTAATTAATCACTGGGGAGCTTAAACATGCTTATGGGATGTTCCTTTGCTTTGTCTTGGCCCAGAAGTTAAGATAAGTAAGTATGAGCACCGTTACAATGGTCGTCCTCAAGTCAGCATTGCGCTAAGTTCGAACAACCAAAGAGCATGCTTGAATTACATCATAGGTGGAGGTTTTTGAAAAATGCGTTCGAGTGCCATGCGTTGATGAGTGAAAAGAGAGTTCAGTTGTCAGTGGACCAGTGGAACTACCATTCCCCAGTTGGAACGTAAATACCAGGTGGTTCTACACTTCTGGAGCTGAGAGTGGATAGACAGTAAGGCAGAAAATATTTGCCTTTTTATAGACTTCAACAGTACCATCTAACAGCTTTTTTTCCACGTGGGATAATCATATTTCCGGTTCTTTTACTCGTTGCATCTTGGGAAAAATATATTTCCTTTTTTATTCATCATTATTATTACTATTTATCTATTTTATTTCGTTTTTTCACAGATGTAAGCTTAAAGGTCTTTGTAAAACAACGAACTGAAGTCATTAAAGGCGACAACCAATTATATTTTTTTTGTAACCACATTAAAATTACAAACGCTTTTTTACTAATTTTTACTACTAATTTTTTTACTAATTTTTTTTACAATTTTGAAATTTTGTTGCAATAAAGTTTTCTTTCCTTCATGTCTCTGTATTTTTTTTAAAAAGTTTCGTGAGAGGGAATGAGGAAAAGTAACAGCGTCAACTTACTTAAACAGACAAACAACAACGGAGAATTTTTAGTAGATGGAACAGCAATAAAGACGATTCCTTTGTAAAATTCTATTCTTGTTTTTGGTCTCACAAACAAAAAGCAACCAGAAAAGCCCGATAACAACCTGTGCGAAATCCAATATGTACGCATGTTTCTCTGGCTTTTGGGCAAATCAATCACACACTGGTGTTTTTACTTTCTCCCCGAGAGACAGGGATTTTTTCGCTTTATTTTCCGATAAGACTTTCGAGATATGTACAAAAACGGCAGCCTCCTACTACAACTTCTACTCTACAAATGCTCAGCAACCGACAAAAAACAAAAAACAAACAAAAAAAAAACAATACATAAGCCAATATTTTACTGATTTCTATGGAGGATATTTAATACGAAAGGATCCAACGAAGTAAAAAAAAAAAAAAACAATTCTAATACATGTGTGATTTTAAACAGTTTAACTTTATCGAAGTATAGCTTATTCTAATAAAGGGTGTTTCATTAAGACGGATCAAAGTCAACAGTAAATAAATCAGTGTTATTTGGGAAAAAATATGTATTTCTTCACTGGATCACGTTATTTAAATTAAGGCAAGTATGTGCGAAAAATAATATTGCCCAAATATCCGCCAAGTTTTCAGCAGCACATATCCACTCAATGGTCAAAATTTTGGTTGACGTCTCCGCATAGTTGCTCTTGGATCTCACCAATATGCTTTATTATCCCATCCTTCAGCTATTGAATTGTTGTTAGCTTGTTGGCATAGACCTTACTTTTGAGATGACCCCAAAAGGAAGAAATTTAAAGGCGTCAAGTCGCACGATCATGGTGGCCAATTGACTTCGCTGTTTTGAGAGATGATGCAACATGGGAACTTCTCATTACATTTCCGTTTGAACGTCTATTATCGGAATAGGCTACGATAATTTTAACACGTTGTTTGATTGTTAATCTTTCTGTGGCTGAAATTGCCAAAGACTTAAGTTGTTAGATGCTTAAATTTGAGGCTTGAACTCGTCACACAAATTAATGAATACTATCTACTGAACGATGTTAAGTTCAACCCAAATCTCAAGTGGAATGCTTACATATGACCCATTCTTAAAATGCTCGAAAAAATAGTCGCTTCCCTCGAATTCTCCTGTAAACACGTGACTCCTCCTTTTATCTACAACATTTAAAAGATCCAGATCAGACCAAAAATGGAGTACTGCCGCCATATATATACAGGAACTTCCTTGTCTCAATAAAGCTCAAAATTGTCTCAGCGGCCTTGTGGGTGATGACATATTTTCTGCCTTACTTTTGCACAGACGAAACGTTGCAAGCTTTTTTCTATTCTATAGTTAATTCGATGGAAAGTGTTCAGACGATTTACATTCCTTTGTTCCACCGGTTCTATCATTCACGACATGCCACACCCATGGTAGCAAACAACTCTCATTCCCTTCGCATTCGATAGGTGAGATGTAAGTTCTACTCGAACAGCTTCTTCCCAAGAATCACTTATTTGTGGAATCGACTCTCAAGTCAATGCTTCCCTGATCAATACAATATTAACGCTTTCAAGTCTAGGGTCACCGTTATCTTCTCACATATCCCCATAAATTGTGCCTCTTACAATTTACGCTGCAATCCTCTATCGTGAATGGCTATTGGGCGTTTAAGAGGGTAAACTTAATTGTAAACTTAATTGTAAACAAGAAAACATTACGAGATACATAAAAATTCAGTGAATAACCTAACACTTCTAGAGAATTTCTTTAGGTTAAAATATACCTAAGTTACTCTAAAATATACACGAACTGATAACTAAAAGTTTCCCAGTTATAAGTTCTGCGATTGTATAGCTCAACGGAAATACATGCGCAGCTAAGGAACGTAGATACTCACCCTACTGAGTCAGTCTACAAATAGGATTCGTGCTATCAACACGTGTCTAATAATTAAGCGAGATTTAGTAACAAGCTACTGAAAAGGCTCTGCGATCATTACGATCCCTGACATGTTCAAGCATATTTCAAAGGAAATACCTGCGTAGATAACGGTCATTGTTTTTATTTCTCGCGAGATTTTGTAACCTTGTGTTGACGCGCCTCTGTGATCTTTACTATACCAAAAAAATTCAAGCAACAAATTCTGCGTGGAATTTGCAAGGGGCCGACAAAATGAAAAATCAGATTTTCGAGAATATCCAAATTCCGAGGAGTATAAGGCGCAGCAGAATCAGATAGAAAATAGGACAACAATAGTGTGGGTTCATCGAAGACACTGCAACAAGGGATGCGATATTTATGCTTAGAATGTAATCAAAAAAAGCATTACAAATACAGAAGGATGTGTACCTATGTTTTATAGATTAGGCAAAGGCATTCGATAAATTATGCCACAAAGATCTATTGGAGACTACTCAGCAACCTGGACATACTTGGGCCGGATAGAATAATAATAAAGAATCGATACTGGCAGCAAACTGCCTGCACACCGATGAGATCAGCATATATATATATATAAACAGAAAGAGCTGTGAGACAAGGACGTTGTCTTCTCACCGAATTTATTCAACTTATATAGTGAGACGATTCTGATAAAATTCGAAGACCTTTCAGGATTCATTATTGATGGACATAATAATAACAAGCTATGCAGATGACACAGAAAGAAAACTACAAAAACTCCTTCGCAAAGTAGTGAAGGAAAACGAGAATAAATAATTAAAAATTAACAAGACATAATGCATGGTTGTTAGCAAAAGGATGAGCCCAAAATGCAAATTAGAAATCGCGGGAAATTGCGATACTGAAATTCGAAATCGCATTGGAATAGCCAAAGATGCTTTCCAAAAGCTAAACAGAGTAATAATAAAACAAGAAAACTTGATAGAAATTATTTAAGTTTAAATCCTTTAAACGAAGACTGGGCGGAAATTTGACGGAGTCACCATCCTGACAGACTGTCCCAGAGTACCAGTACCAATAATGGACGTAATTCGTCCGTAATTCGCCAACGTCCGTTGGGAATGTGATTTTTAATTCCTTGTATAGGAAGGGATAGTGAAGAATCGGGACACTCCCTACACACATTTTACACGTTTTCTGTAACTCCGGAGACTATCTGTGCCATCCGGAGCTTTAGGCAAGAATCTTTTAAAAAATTAAAAAATAAAAATAGCCATTACCATTGATAAGAATTATATGACGTCATAAGCATTATATGACGTCATGAGAGAAGCAAGATAGTGTAACGTTATTGGGTGATGGGGACACAACATTGGAAATTGCGTAAATCTGAACAAAGATCAAAGAACAATCAAAAGAGAAAATGAAAATATTAGCAACCTAAGAACGAATAAAGTAACCTGCTTTTAGAAATATCAGATTTTTTTTTAAAGTTAAATTATAAGGCCATACGCCCAACGAAAAAGCGCAGCAGAAAATATATGACAAAATCAGGCAGAAAAGATATGAAACTAGTGTTGTAGAGAAGGTACAGATACGTAATATTATGGAGAAGACAGAGAGTCAATCTTTAGACAAGTGTTGTAGACAGTATGAAAATAGGCAACTTCGAAGATGATTATGGAATCAAGTTAAATGCAGAGATGTTATTGAATGAAACGTTTTTGAGTAGTATAGATTGGAACCAAAAACATTTCTGCCAAAGTGTATATTTATCTCAGACAATATTTCTGGAGATCCTGGAAAGCTAATTATTGCCAATCTTGCAAAAAAGGATTTAAAAGGCAACAAATTAATTGGAATGACCCTCTGGCTCTGAAAGTGTCTGTTCCATCATTACAGATGCATATGAAAATACAAAACGATATTCAAGGATTAAATATAAGTGACTACAAGTTATGGCAAAGTTGAAACAATAATAAAGTGAACAAAATCAGACTGATGAATGATATATAACATATCATTTGACCCATATTAACGGTTGAAATAATAAAATAATAACCCGTTTAGTTAGTCGGCATGCAGTGTTAATCAAATATATGTACCTGAAGTCGATAATTTTGTTTTTATTTATATGATGTGGAAAGATTATATTGAATCAATTGCTAGGTCTGCTGTTAGGAATCACGGTTCACGGTGTCGTGCTAGACATTTTTTCTATCCGGAATCTATCTTACAACTTTATAAATGTAGCATTCGTCCATGCTTTGAATATTACGACCACATATAATCTGGTGCTCCTGTTATATATTTAGAGACCCTTGATAAAATCCAAAAAAGAAACTGCAACCTCATTGTTACTAACCTGGCATCTCATCTTTAGTCAATTTCTCACCACCGTAACGTAGCTTCCCTGTGCCTTTTTTATAAATACTTTCATGGTTCTGATGAACTTTCCTCTATGGATCCTAGACTTTACCAATTTAAGACTGGCGGCACGGTCTTATCATTTTACAGTTAAAATGGCTACAGTTTCTGTTTACGCAATTCTCGTTTGTAGAACTCTCTTTTGTCTTCTTGCTTCCCCGTCAAATTTGATATTAAAAAATATAAATGCAATGGCAATTGTCATATCCTGTTTTCTTCATTCTTCTTCTTTTTTTGTTCTCTCTCGCTAATCAAGTTTTTTTTTTTTTTTTTATATATCTTCTTTCACAATCAATAACCCTCCTGCGTCGTAGGGGATTTGTCACCTTGCATAGCGATGAAAGATTAAAAAAAAAAAAAGGAGAAATCTATGATGCCATTTAACTACTTCAAATCAGGTCTTATCAATACTGGAGGATATTTACGCACACACACACACACACACACACATATATATATATAAAAGTGAACATAGAAGTCAACACTTAGAGGCCTCTAAGTGTTGACTTCTATGTTCACTTTTATATTTACACACGCTCTCTGATATTGAGCACTTTATTCCATAAATATAGCACACCTTAAGACTATATTTCTTTATATATATATATATATATATATATATATATATATATATATATATATATATAGAGAGAGAGAGAGAGAGAGAGAGAGAGAGAGAGAGAGGGAGAAAGAGAGAGAGGACTCTACCGTCGTATTCGACATATGAGGGTCAAGCATCTCAGTTCTTAGGAACCGACTGCCAAACACCAGCACATATGATTTGTGCAGAACTAACCAGACTTTTTAAAGTACATATTATATATCAAATACATTATTTTTGGTACGCGGCCAGAGTGGAAGTGGGTGGAGGCTAGTCGACACTGTCTATTCTGCACCTAGCTGATCGGACTCGCAACCCATTCATTCAAACAATTTCTTCAATCACCACAAAAACGCATCCTTCACCATTCAATCTGATATCTACCATGATACAACATATTCTCTGGGATCCTACTAAAACACCCACGATGTATGAATATATGTATACATGTTCATGTTTTTTTTGTTTCTTTTTGTAAGTTTTATTTGTATGACAAAATGGAAAATGTTTACCTGTGACGCGTTTCGTCCTTTAGGACTTAATCGGAATGGGATTATTGACGTTGTTGTGGCTACACATGAACGAGAAACGCGAGCTATTTTAAAATTTTCATAGGTCATATATATATATATATATATATATATATATATATATATATATATTAGGGTATGTTGATTTTTCCCTTTTTTAAAAATATTAAAAAGAATAATGTACTGAACGTACTGTATAGCCCTATTAAGAACTGATACAAAATTTAGATCTGATACTTCAACGGTTTTTTGAGCATTTGGCATTGGAGATAAAAATGCACTGAAAAATCCTCGAATTTGCAAGATTTGGACTAAACATTGATGAGAAAGCCAAACAGTATTTATATCAGGGAATGTTGTTCTTTTATTTTATCAAATTATAATAAAATGAAGAAATTATAAGTAAACTTCAAATTGAAAATCTGCTCTCCCCCCAACCCCATTATCACTGACTACTTCGAAATACAGTTTTTTCTTTTTTTACCTAACGAATTAAGCAGTAATAGTTGAATGCATTAAAAAATTTATTTTTTCTATTATGAATGGAAATACAACAAGAAACAAATACGGAGAAACAAATAATAGTTTAATAGGACTTAATATATAGAGTCAAATAGCTCCATATAAGAGCCCTTAAATGAAGATGATGGTCTCAATTTCTGACACAATTTTTTTTCTATTATGTGCTGGTGCTTTGCTTCAAAGACCATACACAGATTGGGAAGCTTCTGTTGTTAACTTGACTGCCCGTTCCCCGCCTTGAGAATGTGAGAGCAAATCTTGCAAGTCAAGACTCGTACCATTTAATAATAATTCCCGGAGTTCATTTTCAGAAAATTCTTCTGTGAGTAGTGGTTCACAAACTCCACTTAATGACAGATCTATTAACTCTATCCAGTGCATAGCTTTAAAATTGCCATTCTTTTTATTCTTTTCTTGGCTGGCTCCCCACTCGTGAATGTATATAAAAATTAATTTGAGTTATTTAAAAAATGCATTCTGTACTGCTTTAGTATTTATAGTGAAATTAGATAAAATCCTTAAAATGATTCCATAAATTGGCATAACTAATTTAGTCAGTTTTATATGAATAAATATTTACATACCTAATGACTAAAATTATTTTTATAGCTTCTTCCCTCACTTCCAGTTCATCAGATTTGACCATTGAATATAAAATATTTTCAGGCAGTAAGACGAAAGCATTGTATTGTATATATTTCAATGTGATCTGTTGAATTTCATATGGTTGGATCATATTGAAAATATACATTTGTTGAACTTGTTATTTCTTTTATTTTCAAACCAGCAAATGGCATACACATTCACAATAAAATTTATTAAACTGGAGTTTGGTTGAAATATTTCCTGGGTATGCACCATGAGTCCATAAACACATCAGACTGATGGCTAAAGTTAACCACCTTGCCTGGTTTAATGGACCAATTTTCCATGATACAAATCTAGAGTCCACCTTACCTTTAGAAATACCCACTCTATATTCATAAACGAGTCTTTGGTTACAACTAAGGGTATCTGCATTTTCAATTTTAAAAATAGAATCCAGAGGACTACCAACAGCTGAAAAGGATATTTGGGGTAAATTATGGTAATCATTTGCACATAATTTACCCAGTGGACTATTGAATGTGGTATAGCTTTTTGTGGTACCATCTACATGTTTAAAAAGAGCTCTAAACGGAAGTTTATTTTGGTGAAAGGAGCAACCAATAGTGTGAAGACTTCTGTTAAGTTTTCTTTCTAGAAGTGCAGCAAATCCACCTTCACAGCCTGAATTGGCATTAGTGCTTGTCAAAAAGGATAGCCTTGATAGTGCTCACGCTGTTGAATTCATGCAAAACATCAACCACTTGCTCAGCAAGAACAGTACCAGTTGCACCAATATTAGGAAGAACCCTATGTGTCAGATATTCACTTTCATATGTCATCTTTGTGACAGTCAAGTGGCGTTCTGGTCCCTTGTTTTTTTTTTTTCAGAGTCTTCTCTCTATTTTCCTCCACTATTTCCTTGTACATTAGTGTGTCGTTGTCAGTTATCCCATCAACTCCAATACAAAGATTTTCCACCTTTTCATCATGCTGTTGATGGGCATTTGTCTTCACTTTAGCCTTTGCTCTATCAATTTTACATTTATCTATATAGATATATTTTATATTAATATTGGCTTTGTTGACTTTGCTTATTAGCGGCTTAAACCTTCGTGTACAAGATTTGTAGCCTTGTTCTAATAGCCACCGACGGACTATTGAAGAGGCAAGACTAACACCTTGCTCGTCGCTTAGACTGGCTGCAATTTCTTGGTTAGTTATAGTCCTATTCTTCGCAACTTTTCCTTTGATTACCCTGCCAGTTCTATCATCAATCTTTTTCTTTCGTCTCCTTGTTTCCTTCCTTGGAGCAGGAGTGGCATCATTATGTGCCCTAAGCACTCGAGAGACAGTTGATTGCGAGGTTATAGCAATTTCTGAAATTTTTCTCGTAGACTTGCCTGCTTTTGAGAGGGCAATAATAGATGCCTTAAGTGGTTCTGAGTGGCTATTTCAAGCTGATTTTGTACTCTATGAGGCTTTCTGGAATTTAATTTACGCTGTTCTAGAATTCTCTAGAATATTGTTCTGAGTGTATTGTAAAACAGTTTTCAATATTTTGTCAAAAGCTCTTTAAATTTACCAGTTTAATCATTAGAATTCGATATCTGAGTCACTTTTTTGCCCAGAGATTTTTTTTCCTGAATCTCATTTATATCCAAATTTATAACTATCAATAGAATACCTTAGGGTGAATAAAATTTGTTCCTAGGTGGTTGGGAAGGGGTCTTTATATTAGTAAGATTAAAAATTATTTTAACCCCCAAAACAATAGACAAAAATATTTTTAGTAAAAAAAAAATCGGCTGAGTCACTTTTATCGAACAGCACTGTATATATAATATCCAACGTCGATAATACTTCTCACTAAATGAATTATTCAGGTGTGAAGACTCAGACCGTTATAACACCTGAGGAATAAATTTACTTACGTACGTGCAAGTATTTGTGCGTGTATGTATTTCTATATTATATATATATATATATATATATATATATATATATATATATATATATATATATATATATATATATATAGGCAAAGTAAACAAACATTAAATAATTTTTAACATCGTACGCATTAAATGTGCTCAATATCAATATATGTCTAGAATACGCTTTCTCTTTTCTGTATATATATATATATATATATATATATATATATATATATATATATATATATATGTGTGTGTGTGTGTGTGTGTGTGTGTATATGAGGTGGAGATCGAAGTTACCTATGGGTGTTGACTTTGATGTCCGATTTTATATTTACATACACTATTTTAATATATTAAATAATATTATTTTTAACCATTTTTATCTTTATATATTTGCTCGCTTAAGTTATATTTCAATAAGTGGTTAACATTTGTTTAATGCCACTTTCAGTCTTAAATATTTATCGGTTGTGGTATCCGATTGTCTGGGTCAATGTCTGTGGATGTGTGTGCATGTATTTATAGGTGTCTATGTGTATGGAAAGTGCATTCACTTTTAATTGTGTATGTATGTACGTGTGTGTTGGTTTTCCTCTCCCCCCACTTCGTTTTTTTTTTTTTTCATGAAGGACCGTGGAGATGTTCTCTGTCTCGTCTCTTTTTGTGTGTGTATATATATATAAATATGTCTGGGTGCTTATATATTATATTCTGATTGCGTTTGTTTTACGCGTGAGTTTAGGACCCCATTCACACACTCTTAGGATTAAAATATATACATTGTCAAAGGACCGGATATAAAATTAGCTAAAGTAACTTCAATGAAGAAATAAATTGAATAACATATATATTTCTTCTTTTCTCTTCAGTAATTTTATAGTTGTAAACTTAATAGCGATTAAATTCTAATTTTGAAATTAGCAGTTTTTAATTTTAATATTAAATTTTATCATATAATTTAGTAATTATTGGTTAGAATAAATTCGTTTTTTAATATTACCCATATTTTAAACATCTGAATAGATATTATAACATGACTTCGTTGTCAAGCTTTTTTAATTTTCCTATACTTGTATTTTGATTGGTCAATCTAGCTTTTGTAACAACGTTTTCCTCTTGCGAAGGATTGTTAATTAATTTGAAACTTTTAAAACCATTTATTTTACATTCAACATCATCACTTGATAAGACACCGAGGGTGTTGAAACAAAATGACTATTTTGTAGTGATTTTATAACATATTTATGTTATATATTCTTTTTAAATAAATAATTTTATATATATATATATATATATATATATATATATATATATATATATATATAAAGAAGTGACAGGATTTTATTTACCTAATAATAATAATAATAAAAATAATAATAATAATAATAATATATGTATATATTAATGTTTTGAAATACGAATGCTAACAAGAAAACTACCGCGGTTTCGACACCTACGGTCTCTCTTAACAAACCCACTTGGAGCTTAACAACTTAAGCACTTTAGTTCGAAACCGGAAAAAAACACCTGAGGAGACCGTATTGGTCGAAACCGCGTTAGTGTTCTGGTCAGCATTCATTTTTACACATTAACATATATATATATATATATATATATATATATATATATATATATTGTTATTATTATTATTATTATTACTTAAATAAACTCCTGTCACTGATATATATATATATATATATATATATATATATATATATATATATATACAGAAAATAGAGAGCGCATTCTAGAAATAGCGAAATAGATTCTAGCTCTCCACATGCACATAGCTGTATAAATTGAACTCAGTCGACAGAGAAGAAGAAGGAAGAGGAGGAGAAGAAGAAAATTTGTGGGTGAGAAAGAAAAACGTGTAAGGAAAAATTTGGCAGGACCCTTGCCTCAATCATGTATTGCTCGAAGAAAGTGCAAAGGTTATTTTATTCCAAGTTAAGTAGAATCTCAATTAAGCAATATGGTGAATGGAAGGCGTAAGTAAATTAGTTTAATTTGAAATCTTCCTGATTAAATCTGTCAGCTACGATGACGCTCAAATATAGAGGCGTTTGAAATGGCCCTCGTCTCAGTGCATCCTCACCCAAATGCGTTTCAGAGCCGATTCAAGAGACACTTCTTACAGAGAAGGACTTCTGTAGAAGCCACACCAACCTAGACTGCTTAACAGAATAAGAAAGAAAGGTCCTTCACAATGGAACGAGAGACTTCCTTTCAGTTCTAATTACAAATGAAAAGTAAAACCTATCGGTATCAGCCCCTACCGTATCTGAAGCAATAAGAAGTAAAAAGTCCTGTCATATACTCAGCATAGGAAAATATATGCTTAACGTATAGACTTGATTATATATCGACCTCCGAGTATAATCCATTAATCATAAAATTGGAGTTAATAATTCAACTGAGGAAACCTATACAAAAATCTGTTATTCGAGGACTTTTTAGTACTCTCTTTTATTTATGTAATAATTACGAGTGGGCGCTGAAAATAAATAAGTCTGACTCAATATTCACAAATCGGAATAAATTTCCAACAATCACAATTGTTACAGTGAGTTCCATATTCATTGTTTTCCCGAAAATTAGACCTTGACAGCTTAACAATAATATGCACTTTTCATTTGGTTTAGCCCAAAACTTGTAGCCATTTTTTCGATAAAATACGCGTATGATATATACTATGGAGAAAGAGGATTTTTTCTAGTAGCTGCTCCAGTTGAAATGTACAGATCTTCGCAGGAATTAAGAGCCCTGGCTGCCTATTTAGCTTTTCTATACATCACGAATATAATACGTTAAATGATCCCCTTTTTTCTGCCGTGCGCCGATAGTTTAGGGGTATAATCACTGACTAATGCCAAATAAATCGAGGATTGAATCAATCGGATGCCCTTCACACTGATGAGTTGTAATACAGCGAAACAGTCTGTATGTGGATATATATATATATATATATATATATATATATATATATATATATATATATATATATATATATTAAAGATAATATATTATTATATATAACAGACAACAAATATCTATTATGTTTTATGATAAGCCTTTCCAAGCGTCGTATAATGGCTTTAGTTTCAAGAGAAAATAAAGACAATAACTGTCTAGCATCTGACGCTTGGAAAGGCTCATGACAAAACATAACAGATATTCGCTGTCTGTTATATTTAACAATATTTGTTTGAATAAACATCTGCTGCCCCTATAATCTCTCTCTCTCTCTCTCTCTCTATATATATATATCTATATATCTATATATATATATATATATATATATATATATATATATATATTTTTTTTTTTTTTTCAAAGAAGGCTAGAAGTTTAGAGTACTGAGTAAATATCGAGCTAACTAGTCAATAGTAACGCTCTACTTTTTAATAATCTATGGGTTCTCCTTTATTTTGAATAACCTTTTCAACCCTTTTTGGCATTGACTTGATTAGGTTATGGCAAATCTCATCTCCAAGCATTGAATTCCATTCAGATATGAAATTCACAATCAAATCCTCTTTGTTACTCAACTGCTTTCTCGAGAACGTGTACTTTATAATGCTCCATAAGTTTTCGATGGGGTTGAGGTCAGGAGATTGGGGCGGCCATGTCCTAACACTCACCTGCTTCTCATCAAAGTATTTTTTCATCAATTTTGATTTGTGATAGGGAGCATTATCCTGCATAAAAATGAGCTTGGTGGGGTCGATTTGCACCCTTTCAGCAGAAGGGAGCAGACAAGACTCTAAAATTCTCTTGTACTGCTCGCTCCTGAGGGTCTTTTCAATAGGTTTTAAGAAACCAGTTCCATGAAAAGAAAAGCATCCCCCAGAACATTATACTGAACGGATGATTGACAGTACTTACTGCTAAATTCAAGGAGCTTTCAAAGCTTCTTCTTCGGATTTTAGATCGCTTATCCTTTGAATTTATCTCAACTTTCGTTTCATCTGAGAAGAGAACATTTAGTAAAAAAAAATCAGATGAGTCACTTTTATCGAACAGCACTATATATATATATATATATATATATATATATATATATATATATATATATATATATATATGATAAAGATCCAATAGGAAATCCTTGTACGTCTAAAACGTTTCGCTGTGAAATATGGAGGAGAAAATTAGAAACTAAATTAAATTCTGCTTTTTTAAATTTTTCTGTTTTTTTTTTCATTGGTTAAAAAGACCTCACCTGCATCTGTCTTGGCGAGTATCGTTTCTATGTATAATTCATGTCTAGTTTGTTTATTTGGGATTTTGACGATAAGTTATATTCGTTTGTGTGTGTGCGCACATCTGTTCAAATTATGTACACATACACGCATGAATCACAGACATGAATGTTGCTTGAGAAGACTGATGCACGTGAAATCAATAAAAATCAACATAAAATTAAAAATACCAGAAATTTCTTTCAAAATGCACAATAGACGCACACACTCGCCCAGGCAACAAAAACAAAACAAAACAAACGAATTTACATTATAATTTGAATCCCGCAAAAACCAACTAGAAATATGATACACATAAGTCCCTGGGTTACGACAGTCGCGGCCTTCGACTATTCGTGGTTACGACGCAGTCTGTGTTAATCTTGTTTCTATATATGCCGTTTGACTCGTAAATAAGGCGACCTGAATCAGTTTCTGGTTGTACGCCTCTTTGTATTATTGTGAAATCGCTCTATTTCGTTTCTTTTGCGTTTGTAGAAAAATTATCGTTTCTTTATGGCTTCTAATCGTAGCCTCTTCTGATGGCTGTGCTTCGAAGAAAAGGAAAGCCATCATCCTGGAAGTGAAATTAGATATTAGTTTGGTGCAAAAATAATGACGTAATAATGTCGTTTTTAACGTTAAAAATACGTAAAAAAACGACATTATTACGTCATTATTTTTGCACCAACCTAATATAACTAAATGCTCTGGAAAACAGACAAACGGCGATGGACATTGAACGGTTGTTTGGCATAAGTCGTTAGAATATCGCTTAAAATGTGTAGACATTGAGTTTCCCTGTAAGAGAGAAATACATTTTCTTGTTAACCTATGTGAATACACAATAAAAAACATGGATAAAAAGAGCAAATGCAATAAATCTATTTTACGAAAACTTTATATTTTATGTCTTTTAAGAGATATCACTATTGTCACACTGAAATGTATGTCTTCGTTTATGTTTTGTACACGGCAATAAGGTTAGCAGTTATAAATTTCTAGCGGACTGATTGAGAGATGCGCAATGCTCAAGTACTGGAATTAAGATTTACTTTGATGCAATGACCCGTCGGAGTCGATATACAGTTGAATTAAAAATCAAATTCCACAAGTCAATACAACTTCGATAACTCTAGGAAGGCATGTTTGATGTATTACTCTTTATTTTGATCTATAGGCAGGTAGACATTAATTTCACTATATTAAAAACAATGATGTCTAATCAAACATATCTTCCTACTAAAATATAACGATGTCAAACACAGGAAATAATATTGGCTAAAAACACCCTACTAACTACTGTAGAAGCACAGAAACACACGCACACATAAATGTATACGTGTATGTCTTTTACAGTCTTCCTGTCAATGCTAAAAGAACGATTTAAAATACCTTTCTAAAATAAATTCACACGTTCTATATTTAAACAGAAATTTACGCATGCTAAATGAATATATTTTAGGTGCTGCTTCCGAGTACTGCAAGAGAGACAAATTTCTTACGTTTCGCCCACTCACCTAGCGAGTGACAATGGCAATGAGGTTTCGAATTCAGAGTTGTCCTTCTCCTAGACCAGTTTGCATCCAGGGCTATAGAACCCTGTTTGTCTTGTTTAGAAGAAGAGGATTCATATGTAAGTGAATATAACAGATTCAACTAGAATTCGATCCGCTATCTACTTCTTGATGTTATTGGTCTGGAGGAGGATGATACTAGACTGCGGCACCTTTGGAAAAAACCTTAAAACCATTCCACGGGTTGATCCAAGCCATGTGAGTTAAATTGGATAGACGGGACACATGGGAGCGTCCATAGCTATCCTAGCACAAATTTACAAGTCATTGTGATCGAGTTTGAGTGTGCTGGTGTTGTTCAAATTGTTGAGCACGCTAGATAACACGCTCTCTATCAGAAACTGTAACTAAGAACGGCTCAGCATAGTTGCAGGATAAACACAGATGGGCTAGTGGGTGTTGAACAAGCACAAATTTGCCTGAATGAGAGTTTGCAATAGGGATTGGCTACCCGCCTTGTAGAAGGGTGTCCTTGAATATGAGTGGCCAGCTATTATTATTATTTATTATTTCATAATATATATATATATATATATATATATATATATATATATATATATATATATATATATATATATATATATATATTACATACATATATATATATATATATATCATATACACAAATATATATATATAAACATATATATACATATATATATATTGTATACATATATATATTATATACATATATATATATATATATTATTATTATTATTATTTATTATTTCATAATATATATATATATTATATATATATATATATATTATATACACATATATATATTATTTATTATTTCATAATATATATATATATATATATATATATGTGTGTGTGTGTGAAAAGTGTGTGTATATAAATATAAATAAATATATATATATATGTATAATTATTTATATATTATATGCGGGCTACTTATTAGAAAGCGCTCAATATCAGAGATAGAGCTAACATACATGGTTGGATAGATGTGAGCTTGTGCACACACACACACACACACACACGCACACACACACACACATATATATATATATATATATATATATATATATATATATATATATATAAGAAGCCTAAATATCTGTATAGATAGACAAGGTTAACTATTTTATTATACCCTGTAATTTTCCTCACATCTTATTCTCGGAGTGTTTCAAAAAAACATTCTAATATTCTTTCCCACAAGCCTTTCCCGGGATAGCACATCTGGTTTGATGCGCGTAATTCTATTTTGAATAAGTTCCTTTTGAGGATTTATGGATTATGCATTTTCGCGTACATCTTCAGGTGGTCCACAGCAATTACAATTTAATTATTACGTCATTATTTTTGCACCAACCTAATATATATATATATATATATATATATATATATATATATATATATATATATATATACACACACATTTCACAGTCAGTTGATATCTGTCTATCTATTACAGCTTGTTGATATCTATCGCAACCTGTTGATAGTTATCCATCTATCTGCTACAGCCGGTTGATTATTTATCTATCTATCTATTTATCACAACCTATTGATATACATATCTGTGTGTGTGTATGTGTGTTTGTAAGTATATATATATATATATATATATATATATATATATATATTTATATATATATATCACGCACTTGATATCTGTCTGTGTTACAGCATGTTGATATATATCTATCTATAACATCCTGTTGATATTCATCTACGGATTTATCACGACCCGTTAATATATATCTATCTGTTTATCACACGCTGTTGATATCTATATCTATTTATCCATTTTCAATATATATATATATATATATATATATATATATATATATATATATATATATAGAGAGAGAGAGAGAGATAGATAGATAAATAGATAGATAGATAAAGAAATATAGTTTTAAGGGGTGCTATATTTATGGGATAAAGTGCTCAATA
The DNA here is from genome assembly GCA_963932145.1 of Acanthosepion lycidas. Lineage (NCBI taxonomy): Eukaryota > Metazoa > Mollusca > Cephalopoda > Sepiida > Sepiidae > Acanthosepion > Acanthosepion lycidas. The sequence goes on along the minus strand of OZ010593.1, from coordinate 33,537,016 downwards.
TCAGAGTTATAGCGTATGTAAATATAAATATAAAAGTGAACATTGAAATTAAAAGTCAGAGGCGAATGTTTCATGCTAGACGCAATCGGACCAAAGTTGGAAATCACTCAACTACACGAAACTATCAAACATATGAATGACAATCAAAAGAACAAACTGAAATAAAAATTTACTTACCTACGCTGTAACAAGTGGAAATATGTTGGAAAGACTAATGTTATAGAACATTTATCGGATATAACGCTTACGAAACGAGGAAGCCTCATCTTCCGTTTAAAATTGGCAGTGTAATCCACAAAGCAGACATAGTAGACACTGTAGTAAAAATCACAAGGAAAACGATTCCGAATTCACCAAAAGTTTCATTGAAATCATAATCACTAATCCATTATAAAAACTAACAACGAAAATACTTTACTACTGACACACCTAAATGCACTAAATAACCTAGCGAGCAATAACGAAATGCACCTTACTCCCTCTGAAAGGGGAGTGGGGATAGTGATAATAAACAAGAATACATACTTAGAAAAAATTAATTCACTACTCAACGATATCGACACATACGAAAAAATAAACGCACAATAAATAAATACGGAAGCACAAAAATCAAAAAGAAAAAATGAAAACAAATCGTGATATAGACTCCTAGAATACCACCCACGGACACCAAAGCATTACAGTCTCCTTAGAACCCACTATGTTGGTATCCCTATGCGCCAAATCAATTCTGCGTCCCTCCAAAAAAAATACGTAGGGCCATAGCAAAAATAATAACCCTTCTCCGTGGAAGAATACGTCAATCACATATAAAAACAAATCAGGCAACTTAGTTGAAAAACTAAGAGAAATAAATATAACAGAAAAACTCATGACCTATCTCGATATAAAATCATTTTATACTAATATCCCTAGTAATAGCTAAAATAATAAAAATCATGTCTTATCACCAATAAATGCTATTTCATATTCAATAACTATTTTTACAAACAAAAATTTGGATTGCCAATGGGATCACCTCTCACTGGAGTAATAATATTTTGGAATTTCTTCTTTTGTTTTTTCCAAAACATTTTACCCAAACAAATTACTTCCTATATATTGATAATGCTCTGTTAATACATCTCCGTGATAGTAACTTGCCGGATCTTGTAAATAAACTATACAAAACTGAACACACAATACAATTCACATACGAAATAGAAAAAAAAAACAATACATTACTTTTCTTACTTTTAGACATCATGTTACACCGATTTGACAACAGCCTAAAACTTATTGTCCAGCGAAAATCAACCAATGAAAAGGATCTAATAAACTTCTATTCTCAACATAACAACAAAATAAAATCCGGAATGATCACTGGATTCTACTTAAGAGCACTCAGAATTTGCAGCCCGCAGTATTTACACGAAGAGGAGAAATATATTGAAAATATATTTAAGACTCTTCAATACCATAATTATTTCATATTCAATGCAAAACAAACGGCTCGTAAAATATTACAAAATCGAATAAGCTGTCCTTCCTGACAAATCCAACGAATCAAAAAATATATTATTTCACTCCCTATGTCACATTTACAACCGAAAAGAAATAATTTTAACTCAACATTAAATTTGTCACAATTACATTTAAAAGAATCTTTTTGATTCTTATTAATCAATAAAAAACAAAAGAACAATCCAAAATTTGAAGGAGGAATTTACTCTATCAAGTGCAGGAATTGCCAGAATGAATACATTGGAGAAACCTCAAGAAGTTTAAACAAAAGACTGTGAACACAAAAGAGACATTTGAAAACAAAACAACGCACAAAACAAAAATAATGTATGCAAATGATTTTGGCTGAATTCAAAAAATATTCTTTCAACATTTTGAAACTAGCAGCGTCTCTCGTTTCGTGCGCATGTGTAGACGTGGCAACATGAACAATTCCCAGTCCGATGAAATTATTACGGATGAAAGGCGTCACAATTTTTTTTTTTAATTTGTCAGTCTCTCTCTCTCTCTCTCTCTGTACATATATATATATATATATATATATATATATATATATATATATCACTGTTTATATCTATCTTTCCATCTGCCTGTATGCATGCTTCTGTGTTATTGTATATATATACATCTCTCTCCATCTATCTATCGCTCTCTCTCTCTCCATATATATATATATATATATATATATATATATATATATATATATATATATATATCACTGTTTATATCTATCTTTCTATCTATCTGATAGTATGCATGCTTCTGTGTTATATATATACATCTCTCTCACTCTCTCTCGCTCTCTCTGTCTCTCTATCTCCTTCTCTCTCTCTGTCGCTCTCTCTCTCTCTCTCTCTCTATATATATATATATATATATATATATATATATATATATATATATGTTGCACGTCTATTTCAGCTTTATGTCTGTTTGTTTTCATCTCAGGGTACATATTCTATTTATACAGAGTAAGTATTCCATTTGAAATCCAAAACTGAAAAAAGCAGATAAATATACGAAAAAATATAAACATTAATTACTCTTCATACTGGCACACCACTGTCAACGCACATGACTGATATTTGACATTTTTAGAAAATTTATCAAGTGTTAATAGCAACACCTGCCTTTTATCTACTCAAAATATTCTCTCCTCTAAGTTAAAAACGCTGAATTTTAAATTGACAAAATCTTCATTACAAATTATGATTTTATTACTGCAATACAAATGAACGCCTAAATTACACAACCACAAACGGATAATTAGAAATTAACAATTTCACACATTGCCCCCCCCCCCATTGGATGATCTTGCTGCGCCATTTTGGCGGCAAAATGTCTCATTACAGGATTTACGTTTTCCTACAAAGAATACATATTATAATACTTAAAATAATCATTCGATGAATCGATGTCTACTGTTGTTTCTAATAATGACAATGAAACAGCAATCACTCATGAACGATATCGGCTCATGATCCAAACAATTTTACGTTCGATATTTCTGAACAAACCTGAGATGTGGTTTCAACCGAAAGTAGTTACTCAACTTATGGCCCAGTTAACAATTTAGCTTTTCCGATAAACTTAGGAAGAAATTTAGCGAAACCCCGAAATTTTATTGCTAAAACTTTGTTCTGATCTGACGTGTGAGGATTATTTTCTTTGGAGACACATTAAGGAGCTTGTATACATAAAATAAGACAATTCAACAACTGTGTAAAATATATCCAAGGGCTGCAACTAATTATTGACAATTTTATGGAGAATATTTTCGAAATATCGCGTCCGTGTAAAGATGAAAATAAAGGATATTTATGTAGCAGAATTTTTCATAATTAAATGAGAATATACTTGCAGTGTTTTAATTTTTCATTCTTTATAAAAACTAATTTTGAGTAATAAAAATATTTATATTACTAAATTTCTAACTGATTTCTGGATCACCGTGTGTATAAAGGTTTTCTTAGCTTAGTTTTGTCAATCATATCTGAAAAACGAAACGAAATAATAGGTTGTATAAAGCTTAAAATAATATTTGCTTGAGTTGTGAGCGATGCCAAATGAAGGGCACAACCTCAAAGAGATTGGACAGCTGTTGCTTTACTCAAATGAAAAAAACCGTGTGTCAAGTACCGTCGAAAGAAAGAAATAAGCTTTTTATTTCTAATCTAACCCTCTCTTATTGGATTATGTTATAAACTTACCGTTATGTGCGCATGATATATATATATATGAAAATATATAGAAAATAGGAAAGAACTGGTTAGCTAAATAATCCAAAGTTCTTTAGTATTTTTGTTATTATTTTTAAAAAAATAGTGCTCGATACAAAAGTAGAGCATAAATATAATTATTTATTTAAAAATATGATCCAACACACTACATAAGAGTTCTCATGTTTCAAAACAAGAGCCGAAAACTTCAAAATTTCCATGGTGACGGCCAGCGCGATTGTTCATATAAAGAGGGGCGCATGGTGTTAATAATTTGTATCAGTATAGAGTTACATTCATAGGTGTCAAGTCAGGGTAACGTTGGGGTGTCTAATTTAAAACGGAAAATGATTTAGTTTAGTCTGGTTTACGTGTCTATGGAGATTTTTTTTTTCTGAAAGGGTTTTGTGTATATAATGGAAATTTTGATTTCAATAATGAATCTGCTATTAAAACACGTAAATTTCAGAAATAAGTTATTCCCAAAAAAATTTCGCTTGAAGATGAAACAGAGCTTACTTTAATTCAATTTAATTCAAGTAATTATATTGAAGTTTTCGGCTCTTGTTTTGAAACATGAGACCTCTTAAGTAGCGTGTTGGAATCATATTTTTTAATAAATAATTATATATATATATATATATATATATATATATATATATATATATATATATATATAGTCATTAGTACAATTTACCCTTTCTAATCCAATGAAAATCAATCCATTCTTCTCCTCTGCCACACAACACACATACGTGACGCATACACTATGAGACAAACCGTCAAAACAAAGGTTGACCGAAATTTTGTGCCCCTTCTTTTTCAGGCCACAGTGATAATATTTATCCTTTCTAAACACTCATAACTAAAATTCGACGTAAGAAAACTTTTAACATATGTTTTCAGAGTGCTGAAATGACAATGACACCAGGTATAAACATAGCGCGATGCAAGTGTGTTCAGGACCGATGTAATGGTCTCGTGTCCACCTCCGAATCTGTGAAATCTCCGAATCTACAATACGTCCTCAACTAAATCTCAATTTTAATGAGATAGTATTCAGATACAATCCAAATATTATTGTAACCTAATTATGTACAATGATGGATTATATACAATATAGATGAACAATTCAACTAGAAAAATTGAAAATAAATACAATTTAAATCTAAATACAAATTAGAGAAATTTGATTATAGATCATTCCAATTTAAATAAATCAATGTTTTGCGGAGATTTTTAACAACAACTTAATATTTTTCTTGTTAAAATGTTGAATAAAAAATAGCGAATTTATGTTTTTTTTCGAGATTTGGCAAGAGCAAAACAAAAACACGGATTCTGAGAAGAAGAAAAAGACATAAGAATGACGTAAAAATCCTAGAAAATTTAATCATTTAGTAGTCTGTTGTGTATAGTTTAATTTGTAACATATATAAATGTCGACAGAAAAAAGCAAATGCCAGTAATATAGAGATGGTCACAAAGCACTGTCCAGGTTCCGCATTCAGTACGCACCGGCCCTGACTATGTTTGAAATATGCGCTCATATACATATATATACATCATATATATAACTAAACTCAACATATACTCAATTGCTGGCGTTGATATATATATATATATATATATATATATATATATATATATATATATATATATATATATATATATATATATATAGACATTGAAGTCAACACTCTTAGGCCTCTGAGTATTGATTTCAATGTTCCCTTTTATAATTATATTTACATACGCTCTATCTCTGATATTGAGCACTTTATTCTTCATATATATATTAGGTTTGTGCAAAAGTAATGACGTAATAATGTCGTATTTTGACGTTAAAAAATACGTCAATAAACGACATTAGTACGTCATTACTTTTGCACAAACCTAATATATATATATATATATATATATATATATATATATATATATATATATATATATATATATATGACACATAATGGTTGCCCAAAAAAAAACGATTAAATTCGGAAAGACTCGAGACAACCGTTAAAACTGGTGAAGACTGATTGACTGAAAAATTCAGGAAGAATTTCTACTCATTTGGTCAATCCCAACGCCGGATGTTCTTTGAAAAGTACGATGACTTGACGCTCAAAATCAGTGAGTCGTTTAGGTATACAGGAAAAGATAGATGAAAGCTGTCTGCAAATAACCTTTAATTGACGAGTCACAAGATCGAGCTGCAATTAATCAATCATAAAAGAACCAATGAAAGTTACGTAATTACGTGAGAGTCGAATGATTATTCAAGGTCATGAATATTCAAAAAAATTTTTTCAAGGTTATTCAAGGTTAATTATTCCTGAAAGATAAAATAATGATAATAAATTTTCCACTTTTTTTAACTGAAAACTATATATATATATATATGTGTGTGTGTGTGTATGTGTATGTGTGTGTGTGTTGTATATTTACGCAGAAACCCTTTCTTTATGCATGTTTCATTAAAGACGACAGGCAAGATACTACGATTAAGCTTTTTATTTAAATTTTCTTGTGTTCGAACAAGAGCTTACTTTCTTTGACAAAGGGTGTGTAAGAACTGTCCAAATGTTTTAGATTTCCGGGCACTTTCGGCTATACCTTTAGCCATTATCAAGGATGATTCGATTTTTCAGCTTAATTGAATGTGTGCGTTCTGTGTATGTCTTAGTGTGTGCTAGGCATGTTTTTAATTTCCGAATACGGTTAGCACATTGTGGCTTTGTTCGTAGTTAATATTGTTAAGAGTTGCTTATCCTGATGTCTTACGTTACACCTATCTGATGACAGCTCCATTAGAACTCATTTATACACACACACAAATTTACCAGACTCCATTAGAAATATGCTAGTAGAAAGCACAAATATATTAACTGCATCCACCTTCAAAAAAAGACTAAAAATATTGGAAGCTTTAATAATAAAAAAAGAAAAACCCAAAATTAAATAAAAAGCTTAACGTAGTACCTTGTCTGTCGTTTTTAATGAAACATGCATAAAGGAAGGATTGCTGCCTAAATATACAACTATATACAGCAATCCTTCCTTTATGCATGGATATATGAGTGCTTGTGTGTGAATGTGTGTACATTTTATGGTGAATAATAACCCTGGTTAAATCCCTAACGCGTTTATACATATAAAAATTCTTGTAGAAAATTGGAAACAGCAAGACGTGGAAACAATAAAACAATTTTTTATTTATTAGCCGGTTGACAGTGTTTTTTATGTCGTGTTAGAGGCAGTCATACTGCGACCGAGCAGAAAGCGATCCCCCTCATGTTAGCTTTCCGGTCAAGAGAAAATCATATATATATAGCACAAGGCCGCAATTTTTATATACCTACTTACACCCACTGACCCAACCATGCAGATATTTGCCCTAGCACCAAAAACTTCACATTTACACTATCAATCGTAAAGGAGACGAAATAAAACCGCAATTGAATAATTATATATAAATACGACCCAAGACCAACAGCAGGAATGGAGAGGTTTGTCCCTTAGAACCTTACTTTTTACCCTAGCTAGTCGCAAACACACGAATATTTCCTTAGCACCAAAACTTTATATTTAACTATCAGTTGAACTAAAAACTACCATACTGTCACAATTTCTTTATGAAGTTCTAAATATTACCATATACATAATTTTGGGGAGATATGGGAATAAAAATATTGAAAATTCACTAAATTATGCGGGTTGAATCCGGGAAATGTGACCTCTGCTTCTATTGGGCTGATTATTTGGGAATTCAACCAATGAAATTTGTTGTTTTTTTTTCGCTTATTTAATGTCATCGAAATTTTCGCGCCAATGTTGGCAGTAACATTTTTAAAATCTTGTTATTTTTATTCCCTACTTCCCGCAGGGGATTAGTTAAGACTTCATCGAGACTAGTGATATTATGGTGACTGTAGTAAGGCTGGTAAGTAAAAATGAATTTTAGTGTGAGGAATATTGTGATATATATCAGTGATCTTGACTAGCAAAGTTTAAATATAAGACAGATAAAGATTCATCTCCCCCCCCACCATCTCCTTTTTGTCATTCTTCTGTTAATTCAGAAATAAGTATCTCTTTCCCCACTTGGTAGGTAAATTGCCTCGTCTTTTGTTAATCTAGAGTCATGTTATTTTCATATTATTTATAAGTACAAAATTTAGAATTATGAATGACTAATAAATTTTAGTGTGATTTACACATAATACTAATGGTCTTATTTTAAGAAACAACCAAACATAGTACCTATTTGTCTGCTTTTGTTTTGCATTGATTGTTAATACATTGAGAATTATTGATGCGTAAAGTCCTATATCTTCTAGCTTTGTTAATAAATAGTTGAGTCGTGTTTTGTGTGATCGCCATATTATTTTGAATAGCGGTCCCATCTTTGAATATTTAAATAAAATAATTTAAAAAAAAACAACAAATCCATTGATTGTGTATGACTAACTTAATAAGATGTTCATTTTGGTGGCGATACATTCATAAACGTTGTAAATAAACATTAAATAAAATAATATAACTAAAACTTGTTAACTGTTTTGTGGTTAATGTTCAGTTCAATGATTCTTTGTTATTTTCGGCACAGTTTAATATCCACCGTAATGCCTTTTCCGTTGGTTCTAATGTTTTTTTCTTCCTTCTTGGTGTTCAGTTAATACCAATATTGGCACTGGCCTTAAAGCTTTGCCTACAAATTCATTTCAGCCGACTTTTGTATCTTTGATGTTCTCAGTTCAATATATTTACCATTTTTTCTCTCGTGTTCTTGTAATATACTCTCCTCCCATGTTGCAGTTTGCATATTAGCAGTTTACTGGTTATGTTAGGGAGGATATAGAATTTTACTGATATTATAAGGTAATGGAAAATAGGTTTCACGTAGCAAAACTGAAAAACTAAAGTTATTAACTTTAATAAGTCCAGAGAAAGAGTCGGTGATAAAATAATATACACTTTATGTTCTTTTAAAATTAAATCAAGCCTAATCTGTTATTTACGCGCACCCTATACAGTAACATGATGCGGAATAAGATTAGATTAATGTTTTGTGTGCTGGTTGAAAGCGCGTACATTGAATGTGCATTGAATGTCCAGTGCCAAAAATTGTCCGCTGTCCCCCATTAAACGTAGGTCGTGCTGGTGTTGGTAAAAAGTGACTTACTAAAAATAGCTTAGATATGACACAAGGTCGAGTGCAAAGAGATACCTAGTGAGAATAGGACTCCCTACCCAGTCGTAATTGATCTAGCGAGACAAGCTTGTTTGATCTTTGCACCACGTCGATGTGATCACATCAGGTCTAATTTGTTTGTTGCAGAAATATTTGGTAAATATTTCCTACTACACCGTCTCCCATATTCACGCGCCCTTTCCTTCATCGTCAATAATACTAACTATTATTAAAGACTTCATTCTTTTTGCAATTCCTACTTAATATGATTAATTTGCAGTGTAACACTCACGCTCAGTTCGCATTAAAAGTTTCCAAAATACATACATTTATGCGTAGTTCTACGTGCTCTATTCGAATCTGGCTTGATAAATTTGATAAAATCCGCCGTTTTGGAATTATCCACAGTGGAAGTTCGGATACATTCGCGTCGTTGACGGCAGCCATTACTGTCCTTGTTTGCATACATTCGCTGCGAAAAGCTAAACGCGGAATTCTACGGAAAGCTAAGCAGGGAACTAATCTTTCTTGTCTAAATTTGTCTCAATTACTGCGCACGACAACTATTTACGTAGACACGCCCAGTTTGCGCAATGATACCTCCTTTAATTTTATTATTTTTTTGCTAAAATTTAGTGACGTAAACTATGCAGCCGGTTTTGAATATGTTGGGGACATTTCCGATACCAACTGGTGGCGTTTTATTATTATTTTTTTAAACAAACAAGCGAGAGTTCGATTATCAATGAGACTCTGTCGTTTTATTCCTGAATTTATTAAAAAGAATGAAATTCTAGTAAAAAATCCGTTTGATTTTTACATCATCCACTAAAAAGTAACAATACAACTATAATATTATTACTCGTACTATTATCAGACGTACAAAAAATGTCGACCGGAAAAAAAATTAATTGCAAGTTTATAGATTTTGATTTTCAGCCAGCCATAAATCTTAGACAATAATTCCGATTATGTCTATTTACTCATGGCGGAAGACTGAAGCATGTAGTTCCAATGAAAATTGGAATGAATATAAAAAATATTAAAGTTAATAATGCAAATATATTTAATGTAATGAAATATTTCACATAAACAGATGGAATATATTGGTTATAAATATACTCATTCTTTATACAACAGGATTTCAATGAATCTAGTTGATGGTTCTTTTAAAGAGTTATTTTCCAATTGTACATTTATCTTCTAGAACGCAATGAGGATTCAAACAGAAGGATTCTAAATTTGTCGTGCCAATCTGTCTGAACTTATTCAGACTAAATAAAACTTTATTGGTAAAATATCGCATGGATAAGATGAAGCAATTTCAAAAATAAATTTGTTTTTATTTTCTAAAACGATATTGAAAGTTTTTCTCAACGGCATTAAAAATATACTCGAAGAAGCAAAAACGTAAGTTTTAAATTGCCTTTGATTTACTAAATTTATTTTCTTCGTTTTTCCCGCGTCGAATTGGTTTGCTTATGGAAAAGCTAGTCAAGGTTGAATCCTTGAAAGTTCTTAAATTTAAAAAAAAAAAAAATGATAAATAATTAAATGATAAATATTTATACAGATATTTATCGCTGAAACGCTAAAGTTATGCTGGAAATGCAGACGTTGGATTTTTATGGAAAATCCCTTAATGTTTAATGACAAGAACACGGCCATATTTGCATGAGAAATCAGACAAATTAGGTGGAAGCATTGCCAAAAATCTTACGTTTGCCCGAAATAAATTTCTTTCGACCAAATAAATGGTTATTTTCAACTGCTTTTGACAAAAAACTTAAAAATAACAAATTCCTTATTTTAGGAGGCATACAAATTTAAAATATCAAAATTAATATTTTACAAGGCATGTGATGTGTCCGTTTAGGACGCGGGCGGTCAAGGCTATTTCCTGTACATGTTAATTCTTAGTATTTTAAAAAAATCTTTTCGTTATCTCTTAACGCTTATTCTGCTGACCATTTACACAAACTCGTTAGGTAGGCTACGCGGTACGTTCTACTGTCCTTCTTATATCCTGTGAGTATCAAATTCTCTAAGCCCTCTTTCTTCATTATGTCTCGTAGAAATCTCAACTATTTCTTTCTGATGTTATGAATAAATGTTGTTTTTGTTCATATTCTTTCTAAATATATGTCATTGCACACATATTCAGTCTCAGCGTCCTTCTGTAGAACCAAATTTCTGGGTTAATTTACAGTTTAGCCCCTGCGCTCAGTTTGCATTAAAAATTTCCAGAATACTTACATTTAGGTGTAACTGTACATGCTTCAATCGAAACTGGCTTCATAAATTTTATAAAATCTACCGTTTTGGAGATATTGACAGTAAAAGTTCGGATTCATTCACGTCGTTGGTGGCAGCCATTACTGGCGTTGTTTGCATACATTCGCTGCGGAAGAATGTAGTTAAAGAGCATTCTGTTTTACTAATCTTACTTGTCTCAATTACTGCGCAAGAGAACTATTTACGTACACACGCTCACTTGTGCGCTGAGTGCGCACTAATCAATACAAGTGCATATCACCCATAGCTATTCCGCAACGAATCTATGCAAACGACGCCTGTAATGGCTGCCGAGACGTGAATGAATCCAAACATTCACTGTCGATAACACCAAAACGGTTGATTTTATCAAATTTCTCAACTCCTTTTCGAAAGAAGTACATACTTTTACACCTAAATATAAGTATTCTAGAACATTTTTATACGAACTGAGCGCAGGTGCTAGACTGTAAATTAACCCATTACTGTTGCCTCAATTCTCTTCATCCGCGAGGAGATCGTTCAGCATTCACTACCATATCGGAGGAACGATATTACATAAAAGTTAAGTTCTCTTTGCTTCTAACGAGATAATCAGTTTTATTTAGTTCTTGCTTAGCTTTTGGAGAGTGTTATGGACCAAGGAAGAACAACAAAAACACAAGAGTAAAAATAACGAAGGTATATTACACGAAATAATAATACAAGATGTGGAAGGTGTTAGTATGACTGTCAGTCTGGTTTGGAGTCAACTACTATCGGCCCGACTCGATTCGGTATCTAGCCACCCCTCCACGAGGGTTGCATGTGGCACAAGGCCGAGTTTAACGTGGGTTTCCCGAGCCCGTAGGCTCGGCCAAAAAATGCCCGTAGAACCCGTATAAACGGGATCGGGGTGGTCAGCCTCCCCGAACGAGACTCTGCCCTTCGGTGGAGCCTCGTCCGGGTTCCTCTCTGCTCAGAGGCAGAGAGTTCGACCGTCAAACCGAGAAGCTCAGCTTGATTCGTCCCTCTCTCTTGAGAGGCGTAGTATACATAGTGTTAGGAAGAGTTCATTCTGTAGTTATAATAAGGACCCATAACAGAGAGCATCTTCGGACATCCCAATCTGTCTTCAGATTTCGATGTCGTATTTCCCGCTAAAAAACCTCCTAGATATTTAAAATATTTTACTTGCTTGATTTTGGTATCTTCAATTAGTAATTCACGTGTTGGGCTCTTCTTGCTGTCAAAAATACATTATGTTTCAATTGATGTTTAGATTTCATATTTTAGAAAACATACAGAAGAAATAGGAACCAATGTTGGAAACGGTTTTAAAACAAAGTGAATTTTCCAGGAAAAACTGTTTTATTTAAAGAGTTTTGAAAACTCGTTGCCAATTTTGTGATGCCAACGAATACTCGTTGTAGTAGAGACTTTGCAATCGCAGATACAACTATAGTAACTCCGTTGAACATTACTGGTGTCGGACGACTTCGAATAATCTCGCACTAATAGTACTTGCTCGATAATACTCGCTCGAATAGCAACCACCGAATAGTAATCCGAATAGAAAAATACTATAGTGAATAAAGTAGAGAATATCGATCCGTATAGTAATAGAGGTTAGATTAGAAATAGCGGTCCGTATAGTAATAGAGGATAGAGTAGAAAAGGAGATCCGTACAGTAATAGAGGACAGAGAAGAAATGGAGATCCGTATAGTAATTGCGGATAGACTAGAAATTACGATAGTTAATTGTCACTATACCTTCTACTTATGAATTTCCTCTATGGTCACGTGATTTACTTAATTCAATAATGGGATCGCCTGTGTTTGCTCACTGGCAATCTATGTTCAATCTCAAGTGTCGGCAGCAACATATATAACAAAGAGATATACCAAATCAAAATATTCCATAGATCTTTACAATTACTGTATCTTTCAGTGTATAAGAGGCACTATTTACCCAAAAATATGATGCCAAATCTGTTTGCGTCCTATATGCTTCATTTGGTTTAACAAGTCAACTATAGCCTGTCGGTGTTTCTTATGGCAAGGCATTTACGAGTTTAAAGTCATTAGGAAAGAAAGTAACAATCTGATGAAACAACGAAATTTTGCTACGCTACCGATTGAGTAAGCAACAAACAGAAGCTTGCTCAGATGTGGGAGAAGAATTCGAAGAAAAAGTGAGAAGTGATATAGGGCTTAAGTGTTCTAAAAAATTGCTACCAATATCGAAATTGATGATATAGAGAATGACATTCTCTTTGGTCATAATATTGAATACATTAATGAAATGTATGGTTCCTTTTCAAACGACAGTAAAAGTAATAAGATTTTCTGTCGCTTCTGAACCAAACTCAAGAAAAGTGAACTTTATTTCGTTTTTTTTATATTCTGTTGTTGTCGGCTTAATTTTTACTAGAACAATATATACTATTTTAAGAATTAAAATAGAATTTTGGTTCAATAAAATATTTAAAATATGACTAAATTCTTGCCAAAATATTTGTTCAAAATGACGGTGCCTCTTATACACTGGTACATATTACGAAAGTTACGGTTCTTGATTTAGGCGTTGTTCGACTAAACGTTAGCAATAGCGTAGGCCTTGTACTTAAATTACTGACTTTTATACGATTATCAGTGCGTTTCGAGCTTCAAACTATTAAAGATTGTATGTGACGTTTATTCTTTCTTGTAGAATTCCAACGGAGTAGTTTTCACAATATTGTAGTACGAGAAAAACACAAAATTAAAAATAAATAATCGCCAGATAGTGAAAAATATATCTTCATCCATTTCTCTATCAGATTTGGATAATTGAAGCCTGTGATGTATAACGTTAAAACAGCTGTGATTCTGTCGTATTTTCTATGGCACTAACAATTTAACATAAGTTATATTTTGAATATTAGTCTTAGCATAGAAAATCTTCCATGTTTACTAAAAGATTACATAATCTTCAATTACAATTCACTGTTTGGATCTAATACGAGGAAAGCTGACAAGATCTTGGCCTTTAAAAGAAAAGATAACTGCTCAGATTTTGCGAAGTGATTAAGTAGAGATACTCTTGGCTACATCCTCTTAATATTATTAATATCAGCAGTATATAAAATATAGTTTTACTGAATTAACGCTTGGTGATTAGCATTGCTGGCTTAGCCATTTAATCTCCCCTCAATGGTGGACGTTAACAATGACATATTACCTTTGTAGATTTTTGTAAATTGAAATTCTTGGATTTTACTAATTGACGAATTAAGCTGCCATTCCCAAATAAAAAATCTTGTTTTTCTCTTGCATGTTTATTGAATCTTGTAGACGCAGTCAAGTTCTTTTACTAAATTTATGTAATTCATTTTGTTTTGTTTTTTCTTCGAAACGCCATCGTGGGTCGGAAGGTTTCTCAGATTGCAGTCGATGGTCAGGACGGAAGGAACACCAGATGAAATCAACGGTCACGTATCAGTGACTAAGTTGAACCTTCAAGTCTGAGGGCGTTCGCTGTGGACTTGCAGAATAGGCTTCGCCTGGTCTACGCTTGGTCTACGCTTCATATGAGTGAATGCCTGTACGGTGTTCAACTCAAGCTATGTGATAGCTAGATGCGGACAATTGTAAGTTACCCAGATGCATAGTGAGACTATGACAACCCGCAGTTATAAACCAAAATAGTCATTCCGTAAAGATGCTTTTAAATGTGCAAGGGACAAATGTTTCCAAACTTTAAGGGAAAAAAATGCATAAGATTAGGGAATGTCAAACGGTGACACTTAACATATGCAGGAATGCTTTTTATTTAATATATGATCTTTCTTTTTTTAAAATGTTTACCCTGGACAAGGTCCGAGTGCCACTCGAGGTAGAGGGTTACAGTTCATAATTTATGCTTATATGTGAGGATGATAACGACTGACCCTAGATTTGAACAGGTTAATGATTGCAGTGACGGGGGAAGCATCTTCTTGGGAGTTATTTCCAGAAAGCAGCGGTTCGTGAAACTATCTCACCAATTGAGTACGGAGAGAAATGAGGATGGTTCGTTACAATGTGCGTGGCATGGTAGGTCTTAACTATGAAGGTTAAAACTGATGGAACTAAGGAATGTAGTTCGTCTGGATACTTCCCATGGTAAAAAGCGATAGAGCAGAGAGAGGCCTGCAAACTTTCGTCAGCGATAAAGTGATTGTCAGTTTCCTACAATCTCGTATGAGAAAATCGATCCACTTAAAAATATTACAATTGACTTTGCTAGTTAGTTTTATTTTTATATTAAATTGTTTGTTACTAAATTTGGGAAAATTATATGGATTTTAAATTTCTATGCTTTTAGTATCTATAGTTTTTTTTATATATATATTTTCATTGGTATCTGTCTATATTTCTGAGATGAGGCATTGTAACTATTTACATTGTTCAGACTGTTGTCTGCGTCTTTGTTGTCACATTCAAGACGTTTTGGCCGTTTTAAGCTACGGCATTCTTCAGTTGATTGGAATATCGAACCAAAACCTTTATTCCATCCCCAAGAATATATGACCCAGTTGATAAAAGCTTTGGTTAAAGTGATCCAGTAACTTGACCCAAAGTGTTCAATACCTGATCACGACTAAGATAAACAAAAACTGCTTACTAATAGGAACTAACTGAAACTTCAGGAAGAGGCATGGGTCGTAGAACTAGAACAATCCAGTAGATGAGATAAAGGGTTCGCTTCGAAATTCCAATCACTTGAAGAAGGCCGAAGCGTATAATGGCCGAAACGTCAGGAATATGGCAACAAAGATGAGGACAACATGTAATTACTGTAAATATTTTAATTTGTCTTTATAAATGAAGCTAGATTCTTCGTGATCTAACCTGGATAACCCCAATCGCGTTAAAAAGATACCATTTTTTCATTTTAAGGAATAGATGAATGTAAAACATTGCTTTTGTCTTGTTTTCTTCTGATCA
This sequence comes from Acanthosepion lycidas, assembly GCA_963932145.1. Taxonomy (NCBI): domain Eukaryota; kingdom Metazoa; phylum Mollusca; class Cephalopoda; order Sepiida; family Sepiidae; genus Acanthosepion; species Acanthosepion lycidas. The sequence goes on along the minus strand of OZ010593.1, from coordinate 33,520,875 downwards.
TTTCTCGTCATATGCAAGGCGATGCATCTTCCTAAGACGCAATAGGTTACTGAGTGAGAAATAAAAAAGAAAAATACTTTAGGCCAGTAAAAGAACAGGAATTAAGACGGGAGATGACGATTCTCATTGCATTTAATCTTTTAAGATCAAAGTTGACGATAAAGTTTAAAGCGTTTCACAAACGTGAAGTTCGTCCTGGGTATGATGCTAAATTACATCCGGCCTGAAGGCCTCTGATGCGGGTGTAACCTTCTCTTAATAGCTGCTGATCCCAGCTCCACACTGACCCGGGGTTGTAACATCTGTTAGCTTTCCAGATATGGGCAAACAGTTAACGTCAAACTGGGGACAAAACACTATGAAATTATAAAAATATATAAAAGTATCTACAACACATTTTCATAGTAAAAAAATAAATTATCGGCAATACATTTCTGGGAGAAAAAAAAATGCCAGCAGTACATTTTTTTTTAAGAAAAAAAATAGTATTGGGTTGGTGCAAAAATAATGACGTAATAATGTCGTTTTTTGACGTTACAAAATACGTCAAAAACGACATTATTACGTCATTATAAAATTTTATATTAGGTTGGTGCAAAAATAATGACGTAATAATGTCGTTTTTTGACGTATTTTGTAACGTCAAAAAACAACATTATTACGTCATTATTTTTGCACCAACCTAATAATACATTTTTATTTTAAAAGAAAAAAAATGGCAGTACGTTTTTAGTAAAATCAAACAAAAATTACCTGCAATATGAATTCAAACCTGTCATCTTGATCTCATCATTTTACAGTTGAAATAGCTAAATGTAGCCCTATATTCTTTGCTAACGGTATCTTTTCTCGCTTGTGGAACTTCCTTCCGTCTCTATGCTTTCCAGCCAACATTATTCTGTAAAAATTTAAATGCAATGCCAATCGCTATCTACTGTCATTCTGATTACTCTCCTTGGTCATTAATGCTTATGTTACTAATTCTTCCTCATCCACTTGAGTTTTAGTGGCTTTACTGCCTTGCTTTGAGTGAACTATGGGTTAAAAAAATAAATGTTTTCTAAAATAAAAAAAATACCAGCGATACTGTCAAAGAAATAAATTACCAGCAATATATTTTTGTAAAAGGAATTAGTAATGCTCGCATGAAAATTAAGTTTCTTCATTAAATGAGTCATAACTAGTTGATATGATGCTAAACAAACACCCAAACGAGATGTGTGAGAAAAGAAAGCATTAGCACAGAATTTACGATTACCTCTAGCAGTTTCAAAAGAATGAGAGGTAGCTGCCACTTATGTACTTCCTTTAAATTCGTGACTTCGAGGTACCAAAGTACGTAGTCTGATCAAAAAGTATCGGGATTGGTGCTATAAGAGGAAACTACAACATGTATCAATTCGGCATTTAATCTCCTACGAAGAAGTCCCTTTCTGAAATTACACACTTTATCCAGCGTCATTTCCATTGATGGAAATATGCCTGAAACCGCTTTATTGGGATAGCGAGCTGCTGCCTCGTCGCATTGGATATTAGACGTTTTCAAATTTTGCTGCTTTCTAGTGAGTTTTATGAGGTCAAACCAATTGATATTATTTGACTTGTGATGTTTAATACGACCAAAAGAAACATTTCGTCAGGTAATCCACCGTCAGACAAATCATAGTGTATAGGCCCCATGAAAGTAATGTAAACGAACGCGATAACCCAACTGAGTCGGTATATTTCCAGACAACGACAACCGTCGCTAATCACCATTTCTTGCCACTACGACCATTACCAATTGTACAAACAAGTCGTTTTTAGGAGCACAACCTACAGACTAAACTACACAATATATCGTGACAATTTCCCTACTTAATAAAACACGTGTACTAAGTAGAAGTTCGTAATAAGAGCTAACTCACTGTCTAAACATTACTATATGTTAAGCTTTGTGTAAATATATTTAACTCTTGCGTGTTTTCGACCTGTGTCAGTGTTGAAAATTAAAATTTATGAGGAAAGGATTCCTGTTTAAAAAAGTATTTGGTTCAAAACAGTTTTGATACCGAGTAAAGTTGCTGAATTGACTATTGAATGTTCAAATATACAACTCTGCTTGATGATAAGATAAGGAAAAATAGTTATAGCTTTCGCCTTTATCTAAGCATCATCAGAATTTGGAGGAAAAGGAATTATGAAACAAAAGGTTTCAGTAAGTTTTAGTTCTGTGCTTGTTTTTCACTTGCTAGATAGACCTCATATGTCTTTGCCTTGTAGTGTTCATGATTCTGTGTGGGCATTTTGGTTTCGGTCTGGTCATGTATAATTTTTGAAGATGGTAGTGGGATGTTGGAATGTCTGTGCTTGGGTAACATATTTCTAGTTGGTTTTATGCGATTCGGGTGCTAATGTGTGCGCGTCTCTAGGGGAGATCTTAGCTTCTGTCTGACTGTGTGGGTATTTTGATTGGTGGATTGGTTTATGGGTGAAAGACTTTAGTTACGTCAGCTGTAGGCATCCGGATCTTAGATTCTTTAGGTATAGGTTTAACTAAAGTTGGTCAAATAAGTGTTTGGCGTATGGAAAAGCGAAACCGGCTAAATCGATAAACGTTTGCTATTTGTTCCATCTATCATACTCACTATTTGATGCTAGTTTTCACACACACACACACATATATATACAGAGATACACACACACACACACACACATATATATATATATATATATATATATATATATATATATATATATATATATATATATATACAGATAGATTGATATAAATATATATATATATATATATATATATATATATATATACAGAGAAAGATAGATTGATATATATATAGAGAGAGAGATATGTATATATAGAGATTGACATATGTATATAAAAAGAGAGATTGATGTATATGTATATATATATATATATAGAGAGAGAGAGAGATTGATGTATATATATATATATATATATATATATATATATATAGAGAGAGAGAGAGAGAGAGAGAGATTGATGTATATATATATATATATATATATGTATATATATATAGAGAGAGAGAGAGACTGATGTATATATATCAAGAGATAGATATATATATCAAGAGATTGATATATATATATATATATATATATATATATATATATATATGTATATATATATATATATATATATATATATATATATATATATATATATATATATATATATATATATATATATATATTAGTTGGATTGATGTGAGTTTGTGACCCTGGGTTTCACGGTTATCGCAAAAGCGTGAAACCCAGGGTCACAAACTCACCTCAATCCAACCAAATATGTTAGCTCTATCTCTGATATTGAGCGCTTTCTAATAAGTACCGCGCATATAATATATAAATAATTATATATATATATATATATATATATATATATATATATATATATATATATATATGTGTATATATTTATTTATATTTATATAAACACATTTTTCACATATATATATACATATATATATATGTATAGTGTGAGATTAATATATATATATAGAGAGAGAGAGGGATTAATATATATAGAGAGAGAGATTAATACATATGCAGAGACCGATATATATATATATATATATATATATATTTATAGAGAGAGACAGACAGACAGACAGACAGAGATAGACAGACAGACAGAGAAAGAGAGAGAGAGGGGGAGTAAGAGATTGATATCTAGAGTGAGAGATATTGATAACTAGAGAGTGATAGATTGGTAGCTATAGATATATTACTCGATTTTAATGCATTTATGATCTCAACCATTAACGAGACCAAACAAGGAGAGATAACTGGTATTTGTTAATGCAATAGCGAACTGCTTAATCTCTTTTAAATTGTCCAAATCTTCACGTTATTTAGACTAGATGCAGAATTGTCAAAGACCCAGTTATGTGTATAACTCACGGCAGGTAATATCTTCTATTTACCAACTCTTGTCTTCTTTTCTGAGAATCGAACGCTCGAATCACATTTCTGCTGAATACGTTCTCAATTTGTCTCATGACGTACTTATTTAAATCTTGTAAAATATCTCTGTGTACACCAACAATTCTGACTTGTCGATTCCCAACTTCCAGGATCTTCAAAGTGAAGCAAATTGCATTTTCTTTACTTTAATTTTTTCTTTGAACCCCTCAACCTTTTCAATTATCTTCCCCGCTTTCTTTTTTCTATCTAAAATAATTCCAAAGATTAATCAGCTTAACCAAAACAAAAAAGATCAAAAAATAAAAAATAAAAAATTCTCAAAATCTCGAATGTTCCTCTACTCTGAAATGACCTCACATTATCTGAGAATAACGAAATAATATGCGTGTGCTAACGGATTTTCTTTTCAGGAAATATTTATCGTAAATAAGCTGCGTCAAAAAACAGACTTTTTTTTTCTGTTTCTTTTTCCTTTTAATCATGAGCTGAAAAATAGTGTTTGTAAGCTGTAACCAGAGTTGAAAATTTTCGTAAAAGGAAAAGCTTACGGAACATTCAAAGGAGTTCATTGAGGCCAAGTAAGACAGAAAAGATCTGTTCACGTGAGCGAAAAACACGTTTAAATCATTGCATACTACACCGAATATATATCGAAGTAACTCACTCTCACTCTATATCTATATCTATATATATATATATATATATATGTGTGTGTGTATACATAATGATCTTTCAAGCGTAGCTCCGATGTGACACAAAGCCAAAAGTATGGGGCTCCCAGTCAGGATCGAACTCACTACACAGTTGTAATTGTTCTAGCGAAACAAGCTTGCTCACCATAACATCATCTCCATATATATATATTATGAAATGGACAAAGTTTAGAAAAGAAATTTGAACTCTATAGAAATTACATAACCACAAACCAAAGGGAAAAGTATATCGAATGGTTGGAAGCATCAACATGGAACTGAAAGACATTAACTGTTCTTTCTATAAATGTCTGCCCACAAGTCAACGAACAAAGATTACGTATTTAAGAAAAAAAATAAAAATGTTATATAGGATAACTGAAGGACATCGTTTAATACTTATACATTTCGTCGCTAATGAATTCTTGTTGAGACAAATATATTCTTAGAACATTTTCTTTTTTGCCATTTGATTAATTATATTAGGTTGGTGTAAAAATAATGACGTAATAATGTCGTTTTTTGACGTTAAAAAATACGTCAAAAAACGACATTATTACGTCATTATTTTTGCACCAACCTAATAACAGTTTTTTTTCCACTTCTTTCTTTCACTTTTCTCTCCTTATTTTTTCTTTCCTTCTTTCCCCCTATTTTTTTTATTCATTATTTTTATATTTTATTTCTTTTTATCGTTGACCCTCGTTTTCACATTATCCTTTCTTTATTTCTTTTTTTGTCTTGCTTTCAATATTTTCTATTCGTTTTTTTCTTTTTTTCTTTTTCATCCTCGTTTTTGTTATTTCTTTCTATCCTTTTCTTCGTCTCCATAATATTTTTTCACCAATAGGCACAAGTATTAGGTTGGTGCCAAAATAATGACGTAATAATGTCGTTTTTTTACGTTAAAAAATACGTCAAAAAACGACATTATTACGTCATTATTTTTGCACAACCTAATATAACCCATATATATATATATATATATATATATATATATATATATATATATATATATATATATATATATATATGTATGTATGTCTGTATGTGTGTGTGTGTGTGTGTGCAATTTATTTATTAATCCGACAGATTTTTAGCACTTAGATTATTTTTGGTTGATGCCCATATTTGCGTTGACGCCTTGTTTATTTTCTGATCAATACAGTGGCCCAAGACTAGTTTTTAGCCAGAAATAAACTACATCCAATTTCACAATTTAATTACGCAATCCCTATTCAACATAAATAAACAGTATTTGGAACTGGTATAGATTAGGTCCTCCATTTTCTAGTTTCAGTGCTTGTATTTGATTTTTTATGGATTTGATCAAGTTATCAACAATCTCTGATCCATATTTTGGCCCTCCATTAACAATGTTTTTTATGGATTGTCACTGACGTATTTTTGTTTGCACGCTTTCGAAGTCTTCGGTCAAGGTGCTCCCACACGTGCTCTATTGGATTCATGTCAGGACTTTGGGTGACCCATAGCAGTGACTAGATTCATTGCGATTCCTTTCAGGCCTTTGCTACTTTGCTCGTATGACATGACGCTCCATCTTCTTGAAAAAGCTAGACATTTTTGTCAGTCTGATTGGTTTCAAATAGAGGAAGTAGCTCTTTATCTAATATTTGGCAGTATTTTGAATCATTCAACCGCTCGTCAACAAGAATCAGTTCAGATTTCCTTCCAAACCAGACAGTACCCCCACAACATTACTCCAATCCCTCCATGTTTCATGGCCGACTGAAGACATTCAGTGTTCCAAGTCTCATTCTGATTTCCCCAAATATAAACCTATCTTGAATTCGAATATTGGCAGTATTTACTTTCATCTGACCAAATTACAGACTGCCAAAATTCATAATCTTTGCTCTCGAATTCTCTCGCCCAGCCCATACTCCTGAACCTGTTAACTTCTAAATCAAGGGCTTTTTTCTTGCAACTCTTCTTTGATAGCCTAGCTCTTTCAGAGTCTTTCTCATCGCATATGGCGACATTTCCATGCTGTTGGTGACATCTTTGACTCTCTGACGACGGTTTGTTATGGCTTCCCTATTCAGTGTCTTTTCCGTTCGGACAGACATGATGCTTGGTCTTCCTGAATTGGCCTTCTTCATTAAATTTCTTGACAATATTAACCGTTTGCTGATTAACCTGGGAAAAAAAACTGTCAATTTCTCTATTTGACTTGCCATCCTATTATTTGCCCTCGTTGAAATTCATTAATTTCCTGACTTTCAAGACCTTTCATTGCAAAATGTAAGTCAACTATTGTTCATAGATGAGAGTAGCTTGATACTAACACGGTATTGTCTGAAAAAAAGAAGAGACGTTATTAAACAAGGTAAAATTGTTTTAATCAAGGGCAACGAAAAACTTATCATAGACCACTGTATGTCTATTTTCGTCGATTGGCCTCAATATAAATCTTATTAAAGATACGCCCTCCGGCAGGACTGCAAACTCCGTTCCAATTTAGCAGTAGAAATCATCGTTAGTTGCTAAGAGCGTTAGATCAACTCTCTCACCCTCTCTTTATATATATATATATATATATATATATATATATATATATATATATATATATATATATATATATATACCAACGAAAAAGCGTCAGCAAATATTCCTGTTGCTTTGTCCCGAAGCATTCATTGTTGCACAGGAGGTCACTAGTGGGACTGAAGTGTCACATACGACACAAATATAAAGACTGAATGAGGTTGTTGGATCCCCATAGGTCGAAATCGAAGGGATAGTCCATTATATGTGTGTGTGTGTGTGAACACTGAGTGACGACAGTCTTTTTCATACTTGAACGCAATCTTCAGGCCATCTTAATTTTTATCTTAAAAGCAATCCCTAACCACGTCTGTCTGTCTGTCTGTCAGTCTCTCTCTCTCTCTCTCTCTCTCTCTCTCTCTTCCTCCTCATAAAGAAACAAAAGGACATTGCTCTAAATATAAGGTAATCAATTCTTCATTACTGTACAAAAAATGGAAGCCAATTATTTGTGACGCTTTTATTCACCTCATTACCAAGACTTAATGAAAATTCCATTGATTCCATTGCCATATTATAGTTCTGTATTCAAGCCGCATCGTAACTAAATAATCAAGAAGAATATAATATCGCTTCAGGTAAAATTTATCTTTCGTCTGATTAACAGTTAATAAACAAAGGGCGTAATAAAAGATGTACAAAAATCAGGACATAAAAATTTCAATATCTGGACGTTTTGAAACACGTTTTGTGCGCTGGTCTAACCAGGAAGAAGTTTCAAAGCCCTGAAGCAAAACGTTGCGTTGGTTTCTATGGATTTCTGTTTACATTGATGTGATTTCTCCCTCATATTTCTGAAGACCGTTATGTGCCATGCGTGAAACACGCTTAGGCGATCATCTATCTTTCGATACATGACTGACGAGGTACATTTTTCCCGAAGTAGGTTGCCATTTCTTTCTGCCGTAGACAAGTTGCCATCCAAAGCGGTCTGTACTGTTATTTACCCATAGCTGGAGGTGGGGAAAAGAAGAGGATTCATACCTTTCCACAAGGTATAAGCATGTAAGTGAATATAATGGATTCGACTGGTTGGATAAACAGCAGGACAGACCCAGTTCTGTAGCCTTGGATTTCAACTGGTCTCACGCAGAAAGAAATAGCAACCTACTGCGGGAAAAAAATCCGCCTTGTCAGTCATATATCGAAAGATACATGATCGTCTAAGCGTGTATCACGCATGACACATAACTGCTTGATATTTGTGAAACTCCGTTAGAAAAATGAAGTAGTTAAGCAATATTACTAAAACTAAAAATTTACTTTGTCTTTTGCACAAAATCGGCTCCAGTATGAATTTTTACATTCGCATATATTAATTAATCAGCGACGTGATTTTTAAAGGCGCGATGGAACTCACAACACTTTGGGTCTAGTCCCTGGATCAAACCAACGATTTATCCACTGGTACAGCAGTGGTGAACCAAAACTTGGAGATTTGAGTTAAAGAGATATAACTTAGACATCTGGAAGAGGCATGGCACGTGGAAGCAGAACAATCTATCCCAGTGGACGAAATAAAGGGTTCTTTTCGAAATTCCAATCGCCTGAAGAACGGAGCGTTGTGAATATGGCAATGAAGATGAGGGTAACAGTCCGAATAATGTAAATCATAATACTTCATTCCAGAGATATAAACAAATATTGTCCTTGTTATATTATATTCCAGAAATGCGACGTTCTTTTCCGGAAATGTTTAGATCTTATTGTTTAGCAGATTACTGTACATTTAATTAATATTTTTTTTCTTTTTTTTTTTTTTTTTGTACATACAATTAATATTTTTCTATTTTGACATTTGTTTTATTTCGAAAAAGTTAATTCTTCATGAATTTAAGCGTTCTTCTAGTCTGGCATCTCGCTGTCACCCTTTCACTGTCGAAACTTTTAAATGTAGCTGTCTCTTCTACTCTAATAGCTTCATGTCTCGCACTTCTCGCCGGCGGAACTCCCTCCCCATTTCTTGTTTTTCTGATAACTATAATCTCCAACTATTCAAATGTAATGTCAATCGACGTCTCAAGTTGCTTTGATCTATGCCCTATCCTTCTCTTCATACTTTCCTCTATCACTCCTATTTGCTCTTGCTCCAACTCTCTGTAACCCCTTGCGTGCTAGTGGCTTCCCGCTTTGCCTGGGATGAAACGCTTAAAAAATAATTCAAATATTAAATCCTTCTCTTAAAACATTTTTTTAAGAAAATTGATTTTTCAAGTCCAATAGTAGTTATCATTCTTTTCAATATTGATGATAGTTTCCTTCCTAACCTTTTATTTGAAGTATTGTGGAATGTCAGCATCTTGATTATGTCATCTTTTCTTTTTTAGGTACATGTCCTATCCATTTTAGTTGTTGCTACTGTTGGCAATCTTTAAGTGATGTGGCTTCTATTATTATTTGGTACAGTTCTTTATTTGTGATTCTGTAACACCAGTCACAATATTCAAAGAAAGATGGTCAGGCTTCACTTGCTCAAAGCCTTTTGTAACCAAAGATCTCAGAAAGCAGTTGTATATGTTTGATGCCATATATGACATCATTGTCTCCTTTACCAGAATGAGTTTAATAACCTTCACCCCAAAACAGTACTGGCTGATCAGCCACTGAGTGCCAAATATTTCCTTGCAGGGAAATGGCTCACACTACCATTCATATCATATCATAATTGTATTTTACTAATATTAAATATAGTCGGAAACTAGTGTTCGTGGAAACTAAGAGATGTCTCAAAATACGAATTTAAATAAGAAATATTTAAATGTTTCTAAATGAATTTGAAAGATTAAAAATTTTGTAAAGATAACGATAATAGAAAAAACAGGTGAAAAATAAAAAGTAAAATTTATGGATTTCATAATCTTTCTTCTATTTTCTCGTTTTCCCCTTTCGTTTCTTCGCTCTTCTTTCTCGAGTTTCTCTCGCTTATTCGCTCTTTTTTTCATGTTCTTTCTCTCTCTTATTCGTTCTCCTTTTTACATTTTCTCTCTCGCTTGCTTGTTCCTTCTATCTATCTATCGCGCTTGTTCGTTCTCTCTAATTCGCTTGTTCGTTCTCTCGCTCTCTTTCTCGCTTGTTCGTTCTCTCTAATTCGCTTGTTCGTTCTCTCTAATTCGCTTGTTCGTTCTCTCTAATTCGCTTGTTCGTTCTCTCGCTCTCTTTCTCGCTTGTTCGTTCTCTCTAATTCGCTTGTTCGTTCTCTCTAATTCGCTTGTTCGTTCTCTCGCTCTCTTTCTCGCTTGTTCGTTCTCTCTAATTCGCTTGTTCGTTCTCTCGCTCTCTTTCTGGCTTGTTCGTTCTCTCTAATTCGCTTGTTCGTTCTCTCTAACTCGTTTGTTCGTTCTCTCGCTCTCTTTCTCGCTTGTTCGTTCACTCTAATTCGCTTGTTCGTTCTCTCTAACTCGCTTGTTCGTTCTCTCGCTCTCTTTCTCGCTTGTTCGTTCTCTCTAATTCGCTTGTTCGTTCTCTCTAAACTGCTTGTTCGTTCTCTCGCTCTCTTTCTCGCTTGTTCGTTCTCTCTAATTTGCTTGTTCGTTCTCTCTAACTCGCTTGTTCGTTCTCTCGCTCTCTTTCTCGCTTGTTCGTTCTCTCTAATTCGCTTGTTCGTTCTCTCTAACCTGCTTGTTCGTTCTCTCGCTCTCTTTCTCGCTTGTTCGTTCTCTCTAATTCGCTTGTTCGTTCTCTCTAACTCGCTTGTTCGTTCTCTCGCTCTCTTTCTCGCTTGTTCGTTCTCTCTAATTCGCTTGTTCGTTCTCTCTAACTCGCTTGTTCGTTCTCTCGCTCTCTTTCTCGCTTGTTCGTTCTATCTAATTCGCTTGTTCGTTCTCTCTAACTCGCTTGTTCGTTCTCTCGCTCTCTTTCTCGCTTGTTCGTTCTCTCTAATTCGCTTGTTCGTTCTCTCTAACTCGCTTGTTCGTTCTCTCGCTCTCTTTCTCGCTTGTTCGTTCTCTCTAATTCGCTTGTTCGTTCTCTCTAACTCGCTTCGTTCTCTCGCTCTCTTTCTCGCTTGTTCGTTCACTCTAATTCGCTTGTTCGTTCTCTCTAACCTGCTTGTTCGTTCTCTCGCTCTCTTTCTCGCTTGTTCGTTCTCTCTAATTCGCTTGTTCGTTCTCTCTAACCTGCTTGTTCGTTCTCTCGCTCTCTTTCTCGCTTGTTCGTTCACTCTAATTCGCTTGTTCGTTCTCTCTAACTCGCTTGTTCGTTCTCTCGCTCTCTTTCTCGCTTGTTCGTTCTCTCTAATTCGCTTGTTCGTTCTCTCTAACTCGCTTGTTCGTTCTCTCGCTCTCTTTCTCGCTTGTTCGTTCTCTCTAATTCGCTTGTTCGTTCTCTCTAACCTGCTTGTTCGTTCTCTCGCTCTCTTTCTCGCTTGTTCGTTCTCTCTAATTCGCTTGATCGTTCTCTCTAACCCGCTTGTACGTTCTTTCGCTCTCTTTCTCGCTTGTTCGTTCTCTCTAATTCGCTTGTTCGTTCTCTCTAATTCGCTTGTTCGTTCTCTCGCTCTCTTTCTCGCTTGTTCGTTCTCTCTAATTCGCTTGTTCGTTCTCTCGCTCTCTTTCTCGCTTGTTCGTTCTCTCTAATTCGCTTGTTCGTTCTCTCTAACTCGCATGTTCGTTCTCTCGCTCTCTTTCTCGCTTGTTCGTTCTCTCTAATTCGCTTGTTCGTTCTCTCTAACTCGCTTGTTCGTTCTCTCGCTCTCTTTCTCGCTTGTTCGTTCTCTCTAATTCGCTTGTTCGTTCTCTCTAACCTGCTTGTTCGTTCTCTCGCTCTCTTTCTCGCTTGTTCGTTCTCTCTAATTCGCTTGTTCGTTCTCTCGCTCTCTTTCTCGCTTGTTCGTTCTCTCTAATTCGCTTGTTCGTTCTCTCTAACCTGCTTGTTCGTTCTCTCGCTCTCTTTCTCGCTTGTTCGTTCTCTCTAATTCGCTTGTTCGTTCTCTCTAATTCGCTTGTTCGTTCTCTCGCTCTCTTTCTCGCTTGTTCGTTCTCTCTAATTCGCTTGTTCGTTCTCTCTAACTCGCATGTTCGTTCTCTCGCTCTCTTTCTCGCTTGTTCGTTCTCTCTAATTCGCTTGTTCGTTCTCTCTAACTCGCTTGTTCGTTCTCTCGCTCTCTTTCTCGCTTGTTCGTTCTCTCTAATTCGCTTGTTCGTTCTCTCTAACCTGCTTGTTCGTTCTCTCGCTCTCTTTCTCGCTTGTTCGTTCTCTCTAATTTGCTTGTTCGTTCTCTCTAACTCGCTTGTTCGTTCTCTCGCTCTCTTTCTCGCTTGTTCGTTCTCTCTAATTCGCTTGTTCGTTCTCTCTAACCTGCTTGTTCGTTCTCTCGCTCTCTTTCTCGCTTGTTCGTTCTCTCTAATTCGCTTGTTCGTTCTCTCTAACTCGCTTGTTCGTTCTCTCGCTCTCTTTCTCGCTTGTTCGTTCTCTCTAATTCGCTTGTTCGTTCTCTCTAACTCGCTTGTTCGTTCTCTCGCTCTCTTTCTCGCTTGTTCGTTCTCTCTAATTCGCTTGTTCATTCTCTCTAACCTGCTTGTTCGTTCTCTCGCTCTCTTTCTCGCTTGTTCGTTCTCTCTAATTCGCTTGTTCGTTCTCTCTAACTCGCTTGTTCGTTCTCTCGCTCTCTTTCTCGCATGTTCGTTCTCTCTAATTCGCTTGTTCGTTCTCTCTAACCTGCTTGTTCGTTCTCTCGCTCTCTTTCTCGCATGTTCGTTCTCTCTAATTCGCTTGTTCGTTCTCTCTAACTCGCTTGTTCGTTCTCTCTAACCTGCTTGTTCGTTCTCTTGCTCTCTTTCTCGCTTGATCGTTCTCTCTAATTCGCTTGTTCGTTCTCTCTAACTCGCTTGTTCGTTCTCTCGCTCTCTTTCTCGCTTGTTCGTTCTCTCTAATTCGCTTGTTCGTTCTCTCTAATCCGCTTGTTCATTCTCTCGCTCTCTTTCTCGCTTGTTCGTTCTCTCTAATTCGCTTGTTCGTTCTCTCTAACTCGCTTGTTCGTTCTCTCGCTCTCTTTCTCGCTTGTTCGTTCTCTCTAATTCGCTTGTTCGTTCTCTCGCTCGCTTTCTCGCTTGTTCGTTCTCTCTAATTCGCTTGTTCGTTCTCTCGCTCTCTTTCTCGCTTGTTCGTTCTCTCTAATTCGCTTGTTCGTTCTCTCGCTCGCTTTCTCGCTTGTTCGTTCTCTCTAATTCGCTTGTTCGTTCTCTCGCTCTCTTTCTCGCTTGTTCGTTCTCTCTAATTCGCTTGTTCGTTCTCACTAACCTGCTTGTTCGTTCTCTCGCTCTCTTTCTCGCTTGTTCGTTCTCTCTAATTCGCTTGTTCGTTCTCTCTAATTCGCTTGTTTGTTCTCTCGCTCTCTTTCTCACTTGTTCGTTCTCTCTAATTCGCTTGTTCGTTCTCACTAACCTGCTTGTTCGTTCTCTCGCTCTCTTTCTCGCTTGTTCGTTCTCTCTAATTCGCTTGTTCGTTCTCTCTAACTCGCTTGTTCGTTCTCTCGCTCTCTTTCTCGCTTGTTCGTTCTCTCTAATTCGCTTGTTCGTTCTCTCTAACTCGCTTGTTCGTTCTCTCGCTCTCTTTCTCGCTTGTTCGTTCTCTCTAACTAGCTTGTTCGTTCTCTCGCTCGCTTTCTTTCTCGCTCTCTTTCTCTCTCTTTTTCGCTCTCTCTCTCTCTTTCGCTCTCTCTTTCTTTCTTTCTTTCTTTCTTTCTCGCTCTCTCTTTCATGCTCTCTCTCTTTCTTTCTCGCTCTCTATTTCTCGCTCTCTCTCTCTCTCTTTCACGTTCTCTCTCGCTTGCTCTCTCCTGCACTCTCCTGCTCTGTCTCTCTAGTTCTTTCTCTCTCTCTCTTTCTCTGTAGAATGTTAACAAACCCATTAATACATACCAACAGTTCTAATAGGTTTACGCGACAGCTCATTTGTGTCTGACATCGAACAGATGTTCTCAGTCCAATTTCTATTTCATTGCTCATCAAATATGGCCGGCGGTTTTCTATTGAAAGAAAGAAAGATATGAATGCTTGACAGAATGTGGCCATCTCATCAGACACATAAAACAAATTGATTGCCGGGAATAGGCGGATTTACAAGCAAACAAATTAAACGATAGCATTTATTTGTTATTAGGCTACAGGAGCATTATATATATATATATATATATATATATATATATATATATATATATATATATATATATACACTGTAATAATAATATTGGTACGAATGCATATATATTCATTATCTGTCTATAAAGAGTCAAGATTCTCATACAAACAGTTAAATATGTGGAGAAATTCAACTGCATGAGAAATTGCAGAGGGTAATCAAAAGGAATTACAGATCAGATAACGTGGTCATGGATGCGCAGAGGACATTTGAGAAGAAAAAGTAGATACCTCTTGCTAACTGGTTTGTTACAGATAAGGTCATCAAGAAAGAGGATTGTATGTCTGCGAGGGGTTCCGAAATTGTCTAGGTCCGAGCAAAAAGATCTAAAACAAAAACAAAAAAAATTCTGTTGTTTCGTCATTTGTCTAATTTTTTTTTTTAACTTTTTACGATAACTTTTCAGCAAACTGTCGTGCAATGGCGTAAAGCTGTGAAATTTCATTTTCCAGGCTTGATAAATTTTAAAATTTATTATGTTGCCTTATTACTTATTTTCCACCCTACCGCCGCTTTCTCTACAACGTCGCAAGCGTGCCGTTACTCTATAGGTTCTTGTTTGACAAATGTTCAGATGAGCTCTATTCTCTATTTTTACACGCTCATAACTTTACAGTCAAGACCCACCTTGCTACATCCACTGGATTGAATCATCCTCATTTCTTACGTATCCCTTTGGTAAGAAGCTTTTTTCCCAAGAACCGCTATTTTGTGTAACACTCTCACGTGAATTTCCCAACCCCGAACGCTACAATTTTAATTGCTTCATATCTAGTGCCAATGCACCGTATCCGAATGAAAGAAATGCAAATGTAATAAACATAATGTCGTGACCGAGCGAT
This sequence comes from Acanthosepion lycidas, assembly GCA_963932145.1. Lineage (NCBI taxonomy): Eukaryota > Metazoa > Mollusca > Cephalopoda > Sepiida > Sepiidae > Acanthosepion > Acanthosepion lycidas. The sequence continues at coordinate 33,505,688 of OZ010593.1, read as the reverse complement.
CACAGGAAATCGTAGACAAGGTGGTAAGAGAAAGGGAGAAGAAAGGACTAACCTTCAATTGTAAAAAGACGAAATGTATAGTCGTTAGCCAGAGGGACAGCTCAAGATGTGAGATAAGGATTGTGACACCGAAATCCGAAGAAGCATAGTAATAGAAAAAACATGACTTGCAAAAGTTAAACAATGTATTAAGAAACGGGAAAATTTCGTTCTCTTCAAAGAGAAGTGTACCAAACTGCTATGCAATTATAAATGCTCTTATATGACTGTGAATGCTGGAGAATTTCTTCAAAGACAACGAGACAAAAGACAACAGATGCGGTTCCACAAAAGGGTGCTTAGAATACCATGGATGGATCATAAGAGTAACAAGGAAGTAGTAAGCAAATTATATTCAAACACGAAATGAAGAAAGTGAGAAAATTTCCCACGAAATAGATTTAATCAGCGAATAACGTACATAATGATCTTGCATGAATAGACAGCAGATAACGACTGGGAGGTATAGCAAGGTGAGTAAAATCACTTAAGAAGGATAGGATGGTATGGAAAGACATTACTCTCCCTCTCTCTTGCTTTTTCTGCCAGTCTCTTGCTCTTCACCCCACCCTGGCTGTCTCTCTTGGTTTTTTTTACCTGTCTCTCTCTCTTTCTTTGTCTGCCTGTCTCTTTCTTTTTCTTTGTCTGCCTTTTTCTTTCTCTCTTTCTTTTTCCGCCTGTCTCTCTCTCACTCGAGCTTCACCAGTCTCTCACTTTAGCTGTGTCAGTCTCTCTCGCATTTTCTGCCTGTCTGTCTCTCTCTTTCTCTTTGTTTATTTCTCTATTTCTTTCTCTGCCTTGCTGCTCTTTCTTTTTTGCCTCGCCATTTTTCCTTTTCCTATTTTAGTTTTGTTGCCTATCTTTATCTCTTTTTTACCTTTATTTCTACTGCTCTCTCTTTCTCTCTATTTCTCGATACTCACACACACACACACATATATATATATATATATATATATATATATATATATATATATATATATATATATATATCCTCCCCGGCCTTTTTCGTTTTTTTCGCCATCTTGTTTTATGTCTTGTCTTCCTATTCCTCAATGATTCTGTCTCTCCTTCTCTTTTCTCCCTTGCTCTTTAACTCTACTTGTTCTCTTAGCATTTTTCATTCTCTGTCTGATTGTCCCTTTTTCCTTTCATCTCTCTCTCTCTCCCTCTCTCTCTCTCTCAACGAGAGAAAGATATAGAAAAGAGAACTTTGCATACAGATGTATACAAATTTCTCTTTTTTAACTTCTCAAGTTTGTCTCTAGTTTTTATCGTCTCAGTTCCTCACGCATTCTCTTGTCCTCATAACGTCTCGTATGTCTCCCTTGCGTTCCTTCTTTCGTTTTCCCTCTACTTCGTTGCTTCCGTTTCTTTCTCACACGTCATTTTTTTTTTTTTTTTTTTTTTTTTTGGTCTGTCACTTTTCTCCCGCACCATACACGAGTAATTGTAATTAAAGAACTGTTCTCTCTGACTACCGGAAATAACGATTAAACGTCGGCTACTTCCGATCAAAGAACCTTGATTTACGACCTTATCTCATTTCCCAATACAATAACCAATAAAAAGTTAATGGATACTATTTTTTTTTTATTGGAAGCCACGTAAAAATTTGTTAATACTTTTTTTTAGATAACATTCTACAACTTCCTTATATTACGGTTCCCGCACAGATATGTGTTTTACTGTGTCGTTTTCTGCTTAGTCAGCACTCCATTTGTATATGTAAATGAATATGTGTATCCCTGTATGCATATATCTCTACATATCCCCCTACATCTCTCTCTCTTCCTCGTCTGCAACTTGACATATTTCGCTGTCTCAGAAGATTAATTCTATTAAAAAAAACAAAAACAATTGAGCATTACCAAAATGAAACGTTTTTATGTTAGCCTATTTAAAGATATCAAAGTTTAATCAATTAAATGATCACCCACGCCCTGAATGGAGACGCCCTGAATGGAGACGCCCTGAATGGAGACGCCCTATACGAGAATTCAGAATATGCGGCCCCGTAGTGTCTCTTCCAAAACGTGAAAGCTTGCATTCTCGTCTGTTATGTCTTAGAGATTCCCGCTGCAGTGGGTATTTTATAGCTTTGTGCAATACAGTTATGTCTCATGCTTATAACCCACGACATGGAAGGCACGGTGGAATAATAGACAGCGGGTCAGATTGAGGAATTCCAGTCGAATTCATTACATTCACTTACGTGCTAATACCCTTGTGTAAGGTAGGAATCCTCTTCTTAACTCCAGCTATGGATAAATACAGGACAGACAACGTTCTATAGCCTTGATAACAACTGGTCTACCGCAGAAAGAAATGACAACCTACTGCGGGGAAAAATCTGCCTCGTTAGTCATGTATCGAAAGATGCATGATCGCCTAAGCGTGTATCACGCATGTCACATAACTGACTGATAAAACACGATATATGCTGGTCCGGTCACGGGATTCTACACACGGTATGGTCAACTCTGGTCAATACTGCCCCTGACTCGCTCCATGATCTCAATGAAATATAGTAGTCTATTCTGGCGTGATCTAGAGCGATACTCTCACAAGTGATGACAGAGGTTAGTCATTGATTGAAAAACGAAGAAAATGTTATTCGGTTTATCTGCTGATATTACCGGTGCCAGACACTTTTAGTCTCACACTATAAACGGTAAGCAGAAATGTTGCAGGATTCAAAGTTTGCGAAACATTTCAGATGTATTTTTAACTTTCCAAATCATTTTGTAAAGGTTTTCGTAGTGCTTTGAAAAATAATCCAGTTTGAAGGGAATTTTTGCTTTTATTTCGTTTTTGCCAGAGTTTAATTTGATAACGTTAACATCAAATTACAGCTTCGATACCTGCAAGGTAGATAGAAGAAATCATCGCGTTTGCTAAGGAAGATATTTACACTGTACGTTCAAATAAAGACAAAGTTTAAAGCTTAAAAGTAATATATATATATATATATATATATATATATATATATATATATATATATATAGAGAGAGAGAGAGAGAGAGAGAGAGAGATAGATAGATAGATAGATAGATAGATAGATAGATAGATAGATAAATGCGTTGTTATCATTCGACATTGTGAGCTCAATACTGGATGAAGGCTTTTGCAACTCCTTCCGTGACGACAATGACTGTAAAATTCTTTGCCAGGTTTTATTACTTAATTCCATATCTCCCCATCTGTTTTATTCCTCTTGCATTTGCTATTTACTGTGCAGCACACAACCAACCTTTTGCTCCATCTATTATCCTTTCTTCTTGCGATGTCGCTCGCCCATCTCCATTTTAGTTCTGTCACTTCTATAACAGTTTTTATCATGTTTGTTTTCTGTAATGCTACTATTCTAGTTCCCAAAAAATAAAAGGTAAAATTATGAATATATCTCCCCCAAATATAGGTTAAATTATACGAATTGTATATGAAAAAAATCATTGTTATTGTCAAAACATTTTTAATGTAATATGGATTTATTATTACAAGATGTTTCGGAGATATATAACGCACAATAGGCTGATAAACCATAAAAAATCAATCTCGTTTCCACTGCTCATCCGTGTTGTATCTTCAAGAGCCAGTCTGGGGTTTACACTGCAACAATGCTGAGTGTACATAGTGTTCTCTTCTAGAAACTGTAACCAATCTGGAATTTAACATGATCAGTGCACAAAAACACCCTATCATGATGACTTCGTGGTAGAAAAGCTTCGTCTATGAATTTGGTCAACACGTGGCATGGTCTTGTAGTCGCTTTCTATCGGCGCCACATTTTGGGAGCGGCTCCCAAACCGATATAATCAAGGAATCTCTTCTTTTTTTATCACAAGTCGACCATTAGGACATCTTGTGACCCTCATGACTTTATTTCAACCAAAGGAAGATAATTGTCTTTTGTATCTCTAAAAGCCCATATGTACAATTTGGCAGTTATGGGAGGGCGGTTAAAATGTAAGGAAAATTACCTATGTTTATTTCCAATTATATAAAAGTTATGAACAAAGCCAAACAAAACTGTATTAGTAATGGAGGTCCCCTCCCCAAACCTATTTGTGGCAGAAATCCCAGCTTACTGGGTGAAAGAAAAAAATGCATCTCGCATCTACCAGAGAAATGAAACACCTGTCACCTAATAGTCAAATTAAACTAAACAAAGAGGGGAGTTAAAAAAGATAAAAAGGAACTGGTGTGCTTAGCTAAGTTAAAATTAAAGAGGACCAACTGAAAATAAATTATCCTATGCTAAACTAATGTCGACTAGAATGACTTATGAATAATTCAGAGGCTTAGAATCCTCATACCTAAGTGGTATCCAAACAACCACTCCAAGTTAGCAACTCTCATTCTACACAAATGCATACCATTCAATGAATTTCAAACTTATTATATAATTATTGTTAAATATCTTAAAGGGAATTCAAATGTTCCACCAGAAACTTATAAGCCCCTCCCCACGTCATCCTAAGGATGATAAAACATTAATTTAGGGTGACTGGTTAGATTTTTGAGGACATTTTTTTATCGTTCATCGACAATTATACTTTTTCTGTATTAATATTGCTATTGGGGTTGTTTAAGTATTTTTGGAAGTTACATTATTATGCAGTGTTGTATGGTGCTCAAGTTTTCTAGTGCACCTGTAGCTAATCTTAATATTGTTCTTATTTAAGATTTAAATCTTCCTCTTTCAAAGTTTAAGCTTGTCTTTTTTCTTTTGCAATAGCCCCCTACCTACACTCTACCTTTTGTATTTACATCCCAATAATATATTAAGTTTATATTAAATTTAAGCTTTGAATCTGAGGTTAATTTATCGTTATTCCCACGAAACCCAATATTTTTTTAAGTCAAAAGTAATAATTCATTTCTGATGAGTTGGTAGAACAACGAAACTTAAATTGCACTTCGAACGTAGGTATATCTATATTTATTAATATTTACTTCTTAGCTCTAACGACACTGAACACTGTTTTGTATACACCTTATACTAAATTGAGTAAATATTTATTTGTTTACCTGTGCATGCACGCTAACACATATATATATACGGTTGCTAACATCTAGTTATTTGGTTTATACACACACACGCACACACACACATACACACACATATATATATATATATATATATATATATATATATATATATAAAGAAATATAGTCTTAAGGTGTGCTATATTTATGGAATAAAGTGCTCAATATCAGAGATAGAGCGTGTGTAAATATAAAAGTGAACATAGAAGTCAACACTTAGAGGCGACAGTTTCATGCTGTTTCATGCTATATGCAATCGTCAGGTCACATGTGGCCTGACGGTTGCATATAGCATGAAACAGACTGTCGCCTCTAAGTGTTGACTTCTATGTTCACTTTTATATATATATATATATATATATATATATATATATATATATAACTTGGGATGACCCATGCCCTTTATGCCTACATGAAAAACTACATATTATTAAGTTTCTAAATGATAAAAATCTATTAAACAATAGACATGTGTTAACTCTTTTTTACCGACATCATCAAATTTTCGCATTGAATAATTAGCATAAAAACAAACAAACAATAAAAAAAATTTTAAATTCCATAGTCTAATAAATAGTTTAAATGCCCTATAAAAAAAAGAGATAACCCTCTATGAAGTCGTCAAAAAAAAAACAAATGTTAACGACTTATGACGGTTTTTTTATATATATACAAAATCCTTTCAGAAAAAAATAGAAAATAAAATAAAAAAATAAATAAATCTCCATAGACACTTAACCAGACTAGACGATGCCATATTCTGCTTTAAATTTAGACACCCCAACCTTACCCTGACTTGACGTCTTTGAATGTAACTGAGATATTGATACAAATTATTAACCCTTACGCCCCTTTTCTTTAAATAATTGCTCTAGCTGTTACCATAGAAATTTTAATTTTAATAATGAATATGCTTATAAAACGCGTAAATTTCAGGAATTAGTTATTCAAAAAAAAATTTCGCTGGAAGATGGAACAGAGCTTAGTAGTTTAATTCAAATAATTATATTGAAGTTTTCGGCTCTTGTTTTGAAACATGAGAACTCTTATGTAGCGTTGGAATCATATTTTTAAATAAATAATTATATTTCGGCTCTACTTTTATATCAAGCACTATTTTCTTTTAAATAATAACATAAATACTAATGAACTTTGGATTATTTACCTAACCAATTCTTTCCTATTTTCTATATATTTTTACACACACACACACACACACACACATATATATATATATATATATGTGTGTGTGTGTGTGTGTGTGTGTGTGTGTGTGTGTGTGTGCATGCATGATTTCCAAAAATGACGTGACACATTTTAAATGCAAGTATAATAAAAAAAAAAGAAAGATGTAGGGCATCAAATATATTTATTGCATAACTGACATACAAGAGTTCAACATATCTGAAATTAAAACATGACGACCCTGAAATGGTCACCACCACTAAGAGAACATTAACAAGCTCGCTCCTTTCAAACAGAGTTGACATTGTCAATGCCTGTCTTGTAAAAGTTTCTAACAGGATCATCTTTCTGGATGATGCCCGTCGCTTTCCAAAATGCTGACGGAATTTCCTTTCGTCTGCAACGACGGATCTTTGGCTGATGAAATAACATGTAAAATATGCTGCCACTCCATATGCAATTACTTTTCGAGTGCATTATGTAGGTCTACCGAGAGATAAATGTAAGAAATAGCAAAATCATAGGTAATATGTCGAACCCTTCTCTATCCATTATGCAATAAATATAATTAACAATCTGTCATTTTTAAAATCCTAGATTTAAAATGTGTACCCTCATTATTGGGACACCTTCTAGATGCTTATAAACATTTTTTCTCATTATAATTGTAACTGCATGTTTCAAAACTTAAACGATCATCAAACATGTTGAGTTCTAAGTTCACACATTTTAAATATGCATATGCTATATACCGGCTATTGTCATAGAGGGTTAATAAATATGGTTGTTTCTGTGGAATCTAAGCAGCAGATCGTCTCTTTGTCTCAGAAACAGCATGCCTGAGTGGACGGCAAAGGCACTGATAACGGCTCACATCTTTGGAAAACTAAAGACCCCTCAGAGAGAAATGAAGGTAACAAAGGGTTTCGTTCTGAGAAAGAATTTCATCAGTGGAATAAAGATTGCATTGAAGGAATAAGTTTTTCCATATAAAATGCGGGCAAGGTTAGAAAGAATTCAGCAAAATTAGTGAACAATTTGCATGAAACATTAATGATAGAGAAACTTTCAAATTTTGACGTACTATGTCTCTAGCTTTTATGATGATAGCGAGAAACTATTTTTAGATTGTAAGAACACTTTTTAATAACGATTTCAGTAATGCAAGTCTTACTAATTAACCCATAGCTGGTGGGAGAAGAGGTGGATCCATAAGGTTAATTGTGCGTAAGTGAATTTAACGAATCCAACCTGAATTGGAACTCTGCTGTCTGATTAACAATTCCTAGCCATTATCCATTAGACTACCACACATCTAAGCTTACAGCTACTGGAATTGCCAAGCGGTCACCCATCTAGGTACTGACCAGGTTCGACATTGCTTAACTTTGGTAATTGTACTGGCACCGGTGTTTTAATTTGATATGACCGTAAGCCGATGCTTGTCTTTATTTTTATCGTTATTGCTTTTAATTATGCTACAATATATCAGCATTAATTTTGTCAGCAATGAGAGAGATATAAACGATATGTCCCGAAAAAGGATATATTTGTTCGAAGTAGGAAAGTGGGTGTTGACTACTGTAACCGAGTAGGACAATCTAGCAGGTAACCGTAATGGACTGGTCCTAGTCGTAGTTGTAGGCAATAGGCATAGGTAATAGCCGAAGACTATAGGCGTCGTCCTGTACCTCCATATCAGTCTCTATTTATGGCTGACACCAGCCAATCATATTGCTGTGGGGGGGGAACCAGGTGTATGCATATTCATTACATCAATAAACATTAGGGTAACTATAGTTTTCCGAAAATAGACACTTTCAGTGTATCAGGTCATCCCATAAGTTCTGTCCTAATTTTAACTTTTTGTTAAAATGAACGAAATTTAAAGATTATTTTATAATGCCTAATGAAGCTGAACATTATTTTTATGTTTATATGCATTTAAACGGATCAAATTCTATTTCAGAGAACAATAAAATTAAATTTTGTTTGATTAAAACCCTGCTAACATGGAAGTACCCAAGAATCATTTGAGGCACATAATGCTTTATGAGTTCAAGAAAGGAAACTCAGCAGCCGAAGCGGCTAGAAACATTCACTCAGTTTATGGAGAGGAATGTGTGAATGAAAGAACTTGCAGAAGATGGTTTGCAAAATTCAGAGGTGGAGATTTCACCCTTGAAGATGAAGATCGAACCGGACGTCCAGTTGTGTTAGATAAAAAGCTTCTTGAAGCAGCCCTTGAAGAAAATCCTGCTTTAGCAGTTAAGGAATTGGCAGTGGTTCTCAGTTCAAACCATACAACTGTTCATCGTCATCTTGGAAAAGTTCCTAAACTTTGAAAATGGGTGCCTCATGAATTGTCTGAAAACAACCTCAAATCCCCAGCTGACATCTGCTCTTCTCTACATTTTCGCCAACTTGTTTCACCTTTTTGGGATAGACTTGTGACTGGCGACGGAAAATGGATCTTTTATCGAAATGTTAAGCGTCGTAGACAGTGGCTTGGTAAAGGGGAAGAACTCCAGCCACAGCCGAGAAGGGAATTTCATGGGCAAAAGGTTCTTCTTTCAATCTGGTGAGATCGCCAAGGAATAATCCACTTTGAATTCTTACCACCTAATGCAACAATTAATGCTGAAATATATTGTCAGCAATTAGAGCGTTTGAACTAAGCTTTGAGGAAAAAAAAGACCTGCTCTAGCGAATCGAAAAGAGGTGATGTTTCATCAGGACAATGCGCGACCCCACATAGCAAGAATCACGTCACAAAAGATCGAAGAACTTGGTTGGGAGAAAATTCCTCATCCACCTTATTCTCCCGATCTTGCTCCTTCAGACTACCATTTGTTTCGTAGCTTACAGAATCATTTGGAAGAAACAGCTTTTGTAACACAGGAAGAGGTTAAAACTGACAGTTGTGAGTTCTTCGATTCAAAGACAAAAGAATTTTACAGTAATGGAATTAGTAAGCTTGTTAATAGATGGAAGAAAGTCATAGATAATCAGGGAAAATACATTGTTGATTGAATCTGTAATTAAATGTAACATTTGGTCACTTGTTTTCTTTATTCAAAATTCGGACGGAATTTATGGGATGGCCTGATAGTTTATTATGACTATATTCTTAATTCTTTCCTTGCTGCAAGTTCTTTTTTTTTTAAATTTTAGATGATCTTTAGTTTACTTATTTCCTGCGTACTTCATTGCCTTTGTTTCTTTCTACTTGACTTCTTTTCTTTAATGTTATACTTTTATTATATTAGGTCGGTGCAAAAATACTGACGTAATAATGTCGTTTTTTGACGTTAAAAAATACGTCCAAAAACGACATTATTACGTCATTATTTTTTCACCAACCTAATAACAGTTTTTTTTCCACTTCTTTCTTTCACTTTTCTCTCCTTATTTTTTCTTTCCTTCTTTCTCCCCTACTTTTTTTTATTCATTTTTTTTTATATTTTATTTCTTTTTATCGTTGACCCTCGTTTTCACATTATCCTTTCTTTATTTCTTTTTTGTCTTGCTTTCAATATTTTCTATTCGTTTTCTTCTTTTTTTTTTCTTTTTCGTCCTCGTTTTTGTTATTTCTTTCTATCCTTTTCTTCGTCTCCATAATATTTTTTCACCAATAGGCACAAGTATTAAGTTGGTGCAAAAATAATGACGTAATAATGTCGTTTTTTGACGTTAAAAAATACGTCAAAAAACGACATTATTACGTCATTATTTTTTGCACCAACCTAATAGTAAACAAAGCTAGAGCAAATTCCTAAAGACGGCAGCACATAACTTAAACTTTTTTTTTTTCCTTCTCGTCCTCCGACTAACGTGGTTTCCTTGTGCACCCGATTTCTTAGATCTATGATTCCAGTGCTCACCATTCTGTTTTACTGTGCCCAGGTGAAAAACAGCAAAAAAAAAAAAAAAAAAAACAGTAACTGTACCGCTTTTAACACACACACTGAGTAAAAGAAAGAGAGAGAGGAAAAAGGAAAGAAAAAGAGAAAGATAGAGACAGGGAAAGATAGCAATATGGAAAGATAGCGATAGAGGAAGATAGATAGAGATAATGATGGAGGGCGAGATAAAGATAGCGAGAGATAAAAATAATGACAGTGAAATAAAGAGAGAGAGAGAGAGAGAGATACAGATATATATAGAGAGAGCGATACAGACATAGATATAGAGAGATAAATATACAGATATAGATTAAGAGAGAGAGATACAGATATAGATAGTGAGACAGATATATAGAGAGATACACAGATATATAAACAGAAAGATACATATAAGTATAGAGAGAAAGATACAGATAAAGAAAGAAAGAAAGAAAGAGAGATAGAGAGAGAGAAACAAGATTATCTTTTTATAACATCTCTTTTGATTATCTTTGATTTTTTCCCTTGGCACTCTAAGATCTCGTTTCCAATTCCTTCGCTTTTAATACAGTTTTACTCCCTCTTTTTACTTGCCTTTGAACTTTTATCCATATCTATTTTTACAGGAAAAGGAAGGATGGAGTATCCGCCAGTTTAACAGATTCAAATAATTATGACTGACCCTGCGGTAGTTATAGTAGAGCGTTTCCACTTCATGCTAAGAGTCGGATTTCGAGTCAAGGTTAAACTCAAAAGACCAGCATTAGTAGTATTGATCTTTATCAGGCAGGGAGATGCCCCGATATTTTCTTTTAGAGAGAGTATATTGGTAAGGCTGAGAGTATTTCAGCAATCTCTCCGACTATGTTTGTCCAAAGATAAACTTTAACTTATGAATTATGTGCAATAAAAAGTTCACAAACATACCGGATAATAAAATAAAATGATCTTAACAATGCTCTTGCAACACACACACACACATATATATATATATATATATATATATATACATATATATTAGGTTGGTGCAAAAATAATGACGTAATAATGTCGTTTTTTGACGTTAACAAATACGTCAAAAAACGACATTATTACGTCATTATTTTTGCAACAACCTAATATATATATATACAGAGAGATAATAAACTCTTCAAATGATGAATGTATATGTATTAATTATATTTAATTTCTATGTTTCTATTTCTTCTCTATATTAATCATAATTCATAACTGAGCCCTGTTCAAAGAACTCTCTTCTCTTATCTATATACCATTTTTCTCTTCTTCTTTTTTTGTTTTTTTGTTTTAGTATACTTGCTATGGTTTGGTTTTCTTAACAATTTAACTTCTTTTAAGCTATAAATGGATAATTTATTTTACCTTAATTTATTTATTTTTTAATATAATTTTTTTAAAATTTATTCTTACTTAATAGAGATTATCTAAATATGATTTATTGTTAACCCTGTTATATCTTTTTTGTAAGTATAATTTATTTTTTTTTTTAAGTGGGAACTTAACGTTTTTATATATACTTATCTTTTTGTATCTAAAACTCTATTTTCGGTACTTTTTAGTTTCAAATCAATACATCATTCTTCTTATAAACCCAATTTAGGATCATAAGTTTAATATCCGGGTTGATTTTGTGGAAGTCTCTTACCTTTAAGACTAATAACTTCCGCCTTCTCCTTACCACTAACTCGGAGATTTCGTCTGGCTGAGACCTCGAAATGGGTAGGTTTTATACCAATTTTTCGATGAGATATTTGCGAATGTAAAACTTTTATTTCACGTTCAACTTTGGTAAAGGCCCAGGGAGCAATATTATTTGATTTAAAATATCAGAGGACGTAAGAATATGACCCTCACAGAAGTGACAACTAACATATACATTGTCCTGTCATTTTTTATGGGTATTATGTTAGAATTGCAAATTTTCTTATTTGTTTTTACGATAGATTTTAAAAACCTCAGCATCAGATTTTTGTCCTTCCTTTACTAAGTCGAGATGTCCTGTTTTACTTACAAAGAAGCGCTTTACGTTTTCTTTTCTTTTTCTTTTCTTTTTGCAATTTACCAGCATCAATTTTCTGTTCTTGTACCTAAGGATCATATTAGGTAAATCTTACAAATTATTTATTTCTAAGCTGACTTAAAAAAAAAAAAAAAAAAAAAAAGTAGAAATTAAACTACTCTTAAATAGGACCATTTCATTTTTTTAATAATATGGCAATTTCGTAAATAAAATTAAAATAACATTCATGTCTTGTAACCAATGAGAAGGAAACCTTATAACACTCAAAGATTATTAACTAAATCAAATTACTGATTTAAAAAAAAAAATGAGATCTTCGTTGAACATCTTACAAAAAGATATAGAAATCAAAATTGCTATGGCATAGACAGGAAATGTCTAGGCTTATAAATCAAAAATGAAAAGAATCTGAAAATATAAGATTATAGTTTGCTTTTAATCGAGATCACCTCAAGTAAGGCAGTAAAGCCACTAAGACACAAGGAGTTACAGTGTGTGGAAGAATTAGGAACAGAAACATTACTAATGAGTGAGAACAAAAGAATAATCAGGAAGGCTGTAGATATCATTTGATATTGCATTTAAATTTTTGAAGATTAAAGTTGGCTGGAAAGCATGGAGTCTGAAGGGAGTTCCACAAGCAAGAAGTGCGAGAAAAGAAACTGCTTTCATAGAATTTACTCCTGGTGGTATACTTTCATTTCTGTTGCAATGGAATGTAATTGTATTTTTCATACACCACTAAAAATAACCGTTTTGTCATTTTCCAGCATCCAGTGTTAAACGTTTCTTTTTTTTTCTTTTGCGTACGACTTCTTTCTTATGTTACAATGTTTTCAGTTAAAGATTATTTTTCAGCTATTTACCCATTCAAATTACTTTTTCATAATACTCTGCCTAGAGTGTGAACTGAAATCTTACATTCTCTCCTTACATGACTAGCTGTTAATTTTGGAATGCCTACCTTGACTTACAATATTTCTTATATCTCTCGTATCTAGCTTTTGTGTCCTTTCACTTTTCTTTGGCTTTAAACCCATCAAGTAGCAGCAAACATCTTTTTGAAGGATTTGAACACTGTTTCACCGTTGCTTAGCTGTCTTCCGTTAAGTCATCTTCTACTTCTAAATTACAACCTTCATCTTTGTTTAAGGAGAGGTTTTAGCCATGATTTTAGTATAAAAAAAGCAAGCTAAAGGTCAACTAGAATAACTTGACAAGGTACTTTACACCTCATGTTAATTCCTTATATCAATTCCTCAGATATTTCAAGAGTCCATGGGTTTTCTATGGCCTTTTTTCAGGTTCGGTGTATTTTCTGTTACACAACACTTACGAAAATGCAACAACTTATTTTCTAATCTTCAAGGTGCACAGACACTGCTTAATTGCTAAACGATTGTAACTTAATTACAAAAAAGTGTATAATCATTTTATGTGGTTGTCTTGAAATCTTTGTATACCAGAGTAAATATAAGATTTTTTTTTAATTTTAGGAAATTATTTGCTAATAGATTAAATTATGCATAATTCTATTTTTTTTTATCCCATGTCTTTTCTGCAAATATTTTCATTACAAATGCTCTGACAAACTTATTTTTCTGGTCTCCCTATTACATGAATTTATCCGTGCTACTAAACTGGCATCTAGGTCCTAACCTTTTACTTTTGAAGTAGTTAAATGTTACCGCCACTTCTACACCAAGAGTTTCTTTTCTCGCACTTCCCGACGATGAAATTCCCTTCCGCTTACTTGCTTCCCCAGAATCTAGAATCTTTAAAAATTTAAATGCAACGTCAATCGTCATCTTTATGCCTGGATCCCGTTTATCTTTTATCCTTTCCACAATCCCCCTATAACCAGTTATTTCTCTTACTTTCTTTAAAAGTGTACCAGTGGCATTGCTTGGGAAGAAATGATTAAAAAAATATTTTTAGATCTGTCATTGAAATCGATTTACTATGAATTTCTCTCACAAACAGAGCAAACCCATAAACTGGTGAAGTGCCTGACAGAAATAGATGATTTTATTACAGGACATCGTATATTAATTATGACATTTCCCTAGCCAAAACTGTAAATTTATTACCTTACATATCGAAATCATATCAAATAATTTGAAATCTTTTTCTTAGCTTAAGTATTTGTTCATCAATATTACTCTTCACAAAATAAAATAATATTAATTTTATATTCATATTTATTTGTTATGACTTGGGCACCTCGAAGCAGTGTAATGGTTAACAAGCTTGTCTCGCTAGAACAATTACGACTGAGTAGTGAGTTCAATCCTCTGGCTGCCACGTACTTGCGGTCTTATGCCACATCTAAGATACGCTTGGAAAATCACTCAAGGCCACCCCGAGGTGGTGTAATGGTTAGCAATCTTATTTCGGTAAAACAATTACATCTGAGTATTGAGTTCGATTTTCACTGGGTGCCCCATTCTTTCGGACTTTTGCCACATCTAAGCTACGCTTGGAAAATCACTATTTATTTGTAATGCTATGTTGCCACGTATCCAGCGGTACTTTTTTTAAGATAAATTTCAAAATTTAAAGTTTGATGTGGAAAATATTTCAAGGAATTCTTGAATCTGATATTGAAATGTCTTCTTTTTTTCTTTTTTTTTTTTTTTTTTGCAGCGGTCAAAAGTTAATATTCTGTTTGGTGCAAGATCACGTGAATATAGCTCCAACCGAGCTCCAAAAACTTTTCCTCTGTTATTCTAGCTGTTGTCATGTAGAAAGATTTTTTTTTCTGATTGTCTGACGCAGGGCGCTTTTCGAACAAATTATGGATATGTTGCAGCTGCTGGACATAAAAATGTGCATTTAGTATCTGATTGCGTTTTAGCTCTAAACGAAAAACGTCAAGACCCTCCCACCACATGCGCAACATTGGCTTTCTTCGATGGTTACTTAATTTATAGATTGTTGCTTATTTAAAGCCAAAACATATTTTTGAATAAATGAAGTGAATATTGCATTAGCCTTTCCCGGTTTAGACGTGGACAAACATTTTTTTTTTTTTTTTTTTTACTGAAAGTGATTTTTTCAGACACAGACGAACAAACACGTCCAAAACATATCGTCCAAAAACAGATATAGATGTTGTTGATTCTTTTTATGCCCTGCTGAGCTCGAAACGAGTGCAATTTTCAACTCAGACGTGTAGTAGATGTGTTAGCCACCGATCGCGTACTTTAGCGTTTTAGTTAGTATATTAAAAAAAAAAAAAAATCCTCTGAAAATGAAATATTTTCCCAAAATTATTGTCGGGCAAGGGGCTTAACATTATTTGGAGAACATTAATGATTTTCATATACAAGTCCTACTATTTAAGTCTATAAGAGTTTCCTATTCCTTAGTAAAGGAGATTGATTCATACCGTTTTTTAATCGAATGTGTGTGTCTAGGAATGTAACAAACCCGACTGGAATTCGATCTCCACAGAGTTCTGCTTCTATTAGGTTGGTGCAAAAATAATGACGTGATAATGTCGTATTTTGACGTTGAAAGATACGTCAAAAAACGACATTATTACGTCATTATTTTTGCACCAACCTAATAGAACCAATTATGATCGATGTATTCTTGTATCGTCTCCCGCCTTCTTAAATCTCCACCTGTGATGATATATCTAAGGAACATTTGGTTAGGATCTGAAACTTGTCAGTTTTTTCCCCAAAAAGGTATATTACTCATGACTCGATATCGACTAGACCCATTTGACCCCGGAAATATTTAGTTTCTCTTAATAGAGGTATTACAAAACGACACAAGCATTGGGCGGGGGGAAGGAAAAATAAATATGAAAGTTGAAATTCATAACAACAAATCATGTTTTCCTGTTTTGATATTAAGAATCTTTTTATCTGGCGAGCAATGTATATTTCTTCTATTCCCTTTGTCTCCGCTCTCAGTGGCTGTTGGGTTAGCGGATGGATTTGACAATAACCCTTTCTTAAGGTATGAGTTGCAGTTTGAGAGACAAGATCTGATTTCGGCTTCGCTTCTCATAATAAGGTAAATCGAATCTTTTGGCCTAAAAATATTTCGAAAGCATCTATAATCTTTCAAATCCAGGAAGATTATTCGAGAATCCGGTTTTAAATCTAGATCTTCAAATCCAGGAACCGATTGAACTGAACCGAGGAATTTGGCGAGGAGGATTTGATATTAGACGGCAGCGGGCTGAAAATCCTCTTGTGAAATAATCGGAACAGAAATTCACAGAATATATCAGATTAATTAATTTTCATATACATATATATATATATATATATATATATATGTATATATATATATATATATATATATATATATGAGAGCGAGAGAGATACAGAAAAAGAGGCTTCCTTATTTTGTAATACATACATACATACATACATATATATATATATATATATATATATATATATATATATGAGAGGGAGAGAGATACAGAAAAAGAGGCTTCCTTATTTTGTAATATATATATATATATATATATATATATATATATATATATTCATATAGATAGATAGATAGATAGAGAGAGAGAGAGAGAGAGAGAGAGAGAGAGAGAGAGAGAGTGAGTGAGAATGAGAGAAATGAAGAAAGAAACCTCCCTATTTCTCGATAAATAACATATGATAAGCAGATATGGATATATACACAACTATCTCAGTATGCTCGGAATTAATGAAAGTAAATATTTTTCAAAGTAATTACATTCCTTGTTATTGTATTTATTCCAAACTTTTCCATCTTATCTTTGAGATCATATATTAGGCAATTGCAATATCAGATAAAAAGATTCACGTAATAAATGTAACGTTATGGTCTTACCGATGCATGGGGTCTCTTCTCGTCAGATCTAGACTCTTATCCGAATGACATGCATGGCGCCCATCTTGCTCAGAATTATTCAAAACATCAACGATATTCAAACGTTTTTTCAGATCAATGATTAAAAATAAAGCTTCAAGCCAATGAATTGTCCTTGTCTAATAAAAGACAATCCTTCATCGTAACCTATCGACTGATTCTTTTTTTTCTTTTATATATATATATATATATATTTATATACACAATGCAATCCTCCAAAACAAATGTAGAAACATTCGAAAGTACACTGGACAAAATAAAATATAATTTTTTTTTTCTAAATTTACCAATAACATAAAACAATAAATTCGTAAATTTGAAAAAAATGGAGAGAAGAATTTATAGATTATTCAATCAGACCTGTTTGAAGGAATTATCGCTGCAGAAATATATCATATATGAAGAAAGGAATGGCTTTTTTAATTCATTAATTCGTCAGATAATTATTACGTAAGCGTCATTTTTAGTGAATCACGGTGAAGTAATGGATAGCGGCTCAGATTGAGGAATCTGAGAACTGGGTTCGAATTCCAGTCGAATCTATTACATTCTCTTACGGAAAGGTAAGAAACCTCTTCCTCTCCCCTCAGTTATGGATAAATAGCAGGAAAGTCCGGATTTTATAGCCGTGGATGGCAACTGGTCTACCGCAGAAAGAAATGGCAACCTACAGCGGAAAATAATCTGCTCCCTCAGTCATGTTTCGAAAGATACATGATCCCCTAAGTTTGTATCACGCATGGCACACAACTGATATTTATTTATTTTCATCTACTGAGCTGAATGTTAAAGAAATCTTAAGCAAGAAAAATTATTTCTCTCCGACAGGATTCGAACCACATTTTTCTTTGAGATTTCTCTAATATTATGGCCGGTAGGCAAAAGTAAATAAATATACTGCAAAATAAATAAATGCAGTGTCCACTCAAATAAGATATCCACTAAAAACTACGTTTAAGTAATATATATATATATATATATATATATATATATATATATATATATATATATATATATATATATATATATATATATATATATATATATATATATATATATATATATGGAAAGAGAAGCATGCATGTTCTTTTGTTTTTTATGTATATGTGAGTGTGAATGTGTATAATTAGATGGGTACTGATATGTCTTGCCACAGATATGGGATGGCGAGTAATGTATGTATATATATATATATATGTATGATTATAGGATTTTGTGTATTCATAATGTAGTGACGTATTGATATGTTCTTTGAATGCAAGCATATGTGGGTGTATGTGTGTATATGTATATATATATGTATGTGTGTGTATGTGTATATGTGGGTATATGTGTATATGAATATGTGTGTGTACGTGTATATGTGCATATGTATAGATGTGCATGTATGTGTGCTTGCATATATGTGTATATATGTGTATATATTAGGTTGGTGCAAAAATAATGACGTAATAATGTCGTTTTTTGACGTTAAAAATACGTCAAAAAACGACATTATTACGTCCTTATTTTTGCACCAACCTAATATATATGGATATACATATAATTATATATGTGTGTATATATGTAACACCATGTGTGTATGTGTGGATATGTATGTATATATGTGTCCTTCTACAGGTGAATATGTGTATGTATGGGTATATACATATAGTTTTGTGTGGATGTGTGGGTATGTGTGTGTATGGATTTATAGGTATATGGGGATATGTATGTATGTGGATATAGATAGGTGTTCGGATATGTGTAGAGGTGTGTATGTGTATGGATATATAGAATATTATAAAAGAAGGACCTAATTTTCTGTTAGTAATGGTTTATCCAAATTTCTCCTCTAATATTCTCCAATTGGAAGTGAGTTTAAATAATACGGAGGTAAATTTAAAATTGATAATTTAATTTAAATTGAAATATATTACCCTTTAATAATCATTATTGATGATAAAATTATTTAAATTGGAATAACCTTTGACACTTGTGTAGGTATCTAAAAACAGTCACGAGTTTAATCTATGAACAAAACTCAAACGAATAGATATTAACTTAATAATCACAAGAAATGTTTAGGAAAATAAAAACGATTACTAGATCTAAAATGAATTATTCTTTCAATGTACTTTCTATGATTTTTTTCCAATCGACCATTTCATAGAAAATACCCCAAACTCCAACAAACATCAAATTAAATTCTTCGTAGTTTTTGTAGGCATTTAGATTTATATCAAACTTTAACCCCCAAATATACACTTTAAAGTAATGCGAAATAACAGTGTCTAAGAATTTGAATGAAACCTTCTCTCATTAGGATTGTTTTATTGCATCTTCTTCCTTTTATGTCGGCTTTCCTCTTCACCACTTACCCATCCATATCTAAAGATAACATAAGTTAAGTGAAGCGTTTCTCTGGCCCACACCAAGTGGGGTTAGGGATAAAGAATTGAAATGGTACATCTAACTCACTCATGTCTTCTCTCCCGCCTCACTTCCTCACTTCGTTAATTTACATATGCTTAATACGGCCCGTCAAAAATGTGTAAATTTCTGTTCATTTTTCATTTCAACCTTTGGAAGTAAAGTCTGATGATCAAGAGCCCTTCAAAAGGGCTGTTGTGAAATAATTTATTACATGGAACCATAAAGTTGTCTGTTTTTTATTCAAATACATATATATATATATATATATATATATATATATATATATATATATATATATATATATATATAATAAAGTTATTCCTAACCATACAATAATGTCAATTATACGCAAGAGTGAAAGAGAATGAGATTTTAAAAGAAACTTATAACGTAGTCCTAAAAAGAAACACAAAAGAAACCTCTACCTCTGTTCAAAAACCAGAAAAGTCTGTGAATCGAATGATAGGCGGGCCTATCTACTCCTATAGAGGGGGAAATAATTAGCAAATAATATTTTAGTGTTCAGGCGGATAGGTTAGACGTATAAAGTTGAAGTAGACCTTAAGAAGAACTGGAAACCCTGTCCTAACCAGGAAACAAATGATAAACCTCTACTCCTGTTCAATAGACCGGGTAGGGCTGTGAAAATAATAATTTAATCATTTATTCAGATTTTACTTCAAAAGCTAACATTGATATAAATTTGGAAGATTTGAGGAAAATATATTTCGGTACAAATATATTCTGTGCAAGATATCATACATCCATAACTACTGTGAGTTAAATCTCCCAGATGTGTCAGCTTTTATTATTACTCTCAAGGGAGGTAATTAATTATAAGAGAACTGTGTCTGCTTTTATTATTACTCTCAAGGGAGGTAATTAATTATAAGAGAACTGTGTCAGCTTTTATTATTACTCTCAAGGGAGGTAATTAATTATAAGAGAACTATGTCAGCTTTTATTATTACTTTCAAGGGAGGTAATTAATTATAAGAGAACTGTGTCTGCTTTTATCATTACTCTCAAGGGAGGTAATTAATTATAAGAGAACTGTGTCAGCTTTTATTATTACTCTCAAGGGAGGTAATTAATTATAAGAGAACTGTGTCAGCTTTTATTATTACTCTCAAGGGAGGTAATTAATTATAAGAGAACTGTGTCTGCTTTTATTATTACTCTCAAGGGAGGTAATTAATTATAAGAGAACTGTTTGATATTTTTTTTTTTTTTGCAAACGTCTTTTTTGTGCGCGCATGAAAAGATAGTTTTTGTCAAAATATTTAACTGTGGACGCTTTCCAGCGGAAGAGATGGATTTATGCAATTCCTAAAAACACATCATCAGAAGCGTCAACAGGGGCAGCCATTGTTCGTTCACTGCAATACAAAGGCCTTTTTTTTTCAATGATTTCTCTGACCACCGTGATTATGCCATTCGCAATGTTTCACTAGCAAACTCTTTGGTCACATCTTCTAGCGTCTGCCATCTTATTCCAACACATACCAATAATGTCATGTTTTCTTTTATCTGTATGTCCTGCCTATTCTATTTCTCGATTAATATCTTGTACCAGATCACTAATCTTAGTCAGTTCTTTCATCCATGTTTATATCTTTCTATCCTTAAATCCCTGCCATTTCGTTTTGCATTGATTTGTGTTTCTTTTCTGTGTTTGTTCGCAAGAGATATATTAAATTCCATGTTTCCCCGGTATGTTTACTCTGTCCAGTACATTTTCTGAACGCTGTGCTCTAAACAGAGATACTGTATCCCCTTGTCTCAGTCTTTTTCTCTATTTTTAATTTATGTGTCTTTGTATAGCCCAATTATTACAGTATTGATTTCGTCTTCGTTCAATAAATATTTCGCCTTCTGGAAAACAACTGACAATAAGAAATATTTTGATAAATACTACAAATTGGCTAAACCACTGCTGCTTACAAAGAAAAAAAAACGATTAAATTCATAATGTCGTTTTATTTAGAATATATAATCTACTAGTGAATCGCAAACTAAAATAATATAAACATTGATTACATTATAAAAATTTCACAAACATCAGTTAGTCACTTTTTATTATATTATATCACTTAGTATTGTCAGGGAGAATATTTCCCTACAAGTTTGGACTCGGCCGTCGGATGAAAGACATAAAAATACTCCTACATCAAATGGAGTTGAAGGAGGAGCAGTTGCAGTAGTAGTCATTGCTGAAAATAGTCATTCATGGCTAAACCTTCTTTTCTCTAGTTTCTATTCTACATTATGTTGCCCTGTACCAAAAACTTGTTAAACCAATTCTGGTTTTCTACTGCTGTTTTTGATAACTCAGTTACAACACTTAGCGTGCTCTAAAATTTACCTAAACGTTTCAGATAGCCTGATAGATATGACCCGTTCTTAAATTTGAAAAAAGTTTGAAATTTTATTCTTGTTTATAAATACTTGTTGCAAAATAAAATCCTCACATTTACCTAGACAAAGTCCATGAGATGACGAAACGGCTCGGCAAAGATAGGTTTTCCTTTTGTCTTTATCCATATTATCCTTTTATAGATATATATTTTTACTTATATCTGATGTCAACATCGAAAGGTTATTCTATGCTTGAACATAAAATTTAGGAGATGAATTTTGCGTTCAAGCATGAAGCACTGTCGCTACTTTGTGTTGGCACCAGTGTCCTCACTTTTAGATTAATTGGCCACGGTTAAATGTAATTTGGTAGCATTGATAAAGTTTCCAATAAGTAATAGCAAAAAAGTAGTCAACGTAACAGGTAATAATCAAAAACTTCACAAGTGATTGTAACACAATATTGCGGATGAAACTGAGACGAGACATTATTGGTTATGAACACCATTAATATACACAAATTTAACCCTTTCCCCTTCCAAATAGTGAAATTCGGAATTAATCATCCTGGGTACTGAGAAAATATGTGGGCTATAGTGTACTGTTGACGTTTTTTTTTTTTTTTTTTTTTTTTTATCTGATTTTCATCTATCGATGAACCTGATGGATTTACGCAAATGTGAAAATGGTTCATATTGCCCTTTTTAATATTGGTCTGTGCTTCCAATGTTTGATCAATTGTACCTACATAGACAGCATCGCACTCAATCAGTTATGTGCCATGCGGGATACACACTTAGGCGATCATGTATCTTTCGATACATGACTGACGAGCAGTTGCCATCGAATGCTATAGTACCCGGTCTGTCCTGCTATTTACCTATAGCTGGGGGCGAGGAATAGGATTCATACCTTTCCCAAGGGTAGTATCACGTAAATGAATGTAATGGAGTCGACTGGAATTCAAACTCGACTCTCCGATTCCTCAATACGATCCGCTATCCAGTGCCTCTTAACGACATCTAAATTAGCAAATTACCGATCTAATAAAATTTTGTATATACTTAAAAATATTTCAATAATCCTTTTCGAGTATCAATAATGATAATGAACTGATACACCAGGAATGCCTCTTATGGCTTCTGATCTTAATTGATTGGCGGTGTTGATCAATTAAATGAGCTACGGTAAATATCTTGTTCAGTACCCAAAATATGCTTGTCCGGTGGCTGGCCAGAAACAGTTGGACATATTCCCCTAGGGTTTGATGCAATAAAAAAAAAGTGGGGAGAAAATTCTATTAGTTTTTTTTTTTCAGGAAGGCAATGTATTTCTTTTACTTTTTTTTTTTTACTCTTGGGTTTTGCATCGATATCTTTGGGAGCACCCTTAATCGAAGCATACATACTGAGTTACCCGATCTGCAGATATTTACACTGGGCCCCAACTGCAATATATGTTGATTTTCTTAGTTTAGCCAAGAGGTGGCGCAAGACGCAAAGTATGGGACACTCAGTGAGGATCGAAATTACTACTCAGTCGTAATTATTCTAACCAAAAACACAACGTCGATTTTCTAATTAACTTCGTCGTTGCTCAAATATTCAGTCCATGGTATTCTCAGCATCAATTTTTCTGTCACTTCAAGTCTTTTCTTCATCTGTGAGAAGATTGTCCAGTATTCACAGTCATTTAAGAGAACTAACATTACATAACAGTTCAGCACTCATTTTGGTATTTCTATATTAACTTTTCAAATGAATCTATCGCTATCCCAATTCGGATTTCGGATTTGCACCTTACGTTGTCAATTCTTTACGCTTCCAAAAATCAAAACAAAATCCAGGTAATGGAGGATTATAAAAATTTGGATATTTTATGATTAAATAAAATTTTAGCGTTACAGTCTTGTCTAACATTATATTTTTAACATATATAAGAGAAACTTAAAGGAATCTAAATAAACGGTTTTATGAACACAAAAGGGGCATTTTACAAAAAATAAAACATCAAATGCTTTGGTTGCCCACCGTAACGAAACTGATCACAAATTTGACATAGAAAAATGCTACTCTGATCAAAGGAGAAATAATTTACTACGACGTTAATGTCTAGAGATTGCCTTAATCGAAAGATTATCTTCAGTAAATTTGCGCCTTGGCTCTTACAAAATGGCAGTTCTTATATCACAGTCTGGAAGGGCTATTTACAAATATGATGAAAAGAAAAATACTGTAAATGAATTTGGTTAGATAAAAAAAATAAAAATAGAATAAAAAATAATTAAAATCTAAAATCCCAGTAACCCTCTGTTGTGGACTTGTGTAGTCCCACCAATATAGCAAATTTAGTCCAATGAAGCCCTGTCAGACGAAACGCGTCACAAGTAAACATTTTCCAGTGTTGATGCAATTTCTTCCATACTGTTCTTGTTAAATATATATATATATATATATAGATATATATATAAATATTTATATATATATATATATATATATATATATATATATATATATATATATATCTTGTTATATATATATATATATATATATATCTTGTTATATATATATATATGTATATATATATATATCTTGTTATATATATATATATATATCTTGTTATATATATATATATATATATATATATATATATATTGTTATATATATATATATCTTGCTATATACATATATATATATATCGTCATATATATATATATTGTTATATATATATATGGTTATATATATATATATATCTTACTGTTCTTTCTTTTTATTTATATATACATACACACACACACAGACACACACACACACACACACACACTATATATATATATATATATATATATATATATATATATATATATATATATATATAAATTTCTTAACCATCTAAATTCGAAACTACATCTTAAAGAATTAAACATTTATTGATGCTGAGATTTTAATCCATACAAAGAAATATTTAGTGGAAGTATAAGTGTGATTATTAATGTTCTTCATTTAAAAAAAAAAAACTTTTCTGGAATTGTTATTTTCGACATTTATTCTTTCCCTTTTTCGTTCTCTTCATTTGACAGTATCATATTTCACTTGGCCAAGTTTTGCATATCACGAATTAACCAGATTTTGTCGCGACCTTTAAACTACTTCCGCAAGAATTTGAGCTCTTCAATCGAATAACCCGCGGCCATAATGCAGCTAGCTCATGTCTAGTGTCAGGAAATTTCACAACGGGATATTTGGCATCAGAGTATGTCTTTGAGGTTGCCCTGATATCAAATTTTCAAATACTGTTTTCTTTTGTTCATTATTAATTTAAGAGAAACACACATTTGATTTTAAGACTTTCTCTTTTCTCTACAAATTGGTAAATATTTTGCGAGTTAAGAAATGAATGTGTTCAGAGCATGCAGTATTAATTGACAGGTGAAAAA
This sequence comes from Acanthosepion lycidas, assembly GCA_963932145.1. NCBI lineage: Eukaryota > Metazoa > Mollusca > Cephalopoda > Sepiida > Sepiidae > Acanthosepion > Acanthosepion lycidas. The sequence continues at coordinate 33,480,409 of OZ010593.1, read as the reverse complement.
GATTTATTTGAAATGTGAAATTGACTTGTGTTCCACAACATAAAATCTTCGTCACGTTTATTTTCTGTCCATATAAATATCAAATGACTTTACAATTCGCAAGAATGTGAAGCATCAACCACATTTTAATCAAGAGTTTGAAGCTTTGAACTGAAGTTACAAATTAGTTTACAATGTTTTATAACTAGAATGTCGTTACTCGTCCTTCATGTAATTAATGACAGATGCTGTAGTCATGTAGAAAGCGATTATCTCCTTTCTGACAGGATGGATTTATTAATGTCGCAAGGAGTCTTTGAGAGCCAAGTGACAGCTCGTTGGTGAGAATAGTCAGTTGAGGCTTAACTCAAAATAGAAAATGAACGCAAGATTTATTTGCGGTTTGGCTGAGCGCGGAGGATAGAACAATCCCCATGCTTCGTTTATAAGACTCTGAAACATATCACCAGGGATGCATCCTGTCACTCTTAAGGTTGTTAGAAGTAAGACCTTCTTTTTATTTGTTTCCTTCATCTATTGCTTGTCATTTTATATGCATTTTAATTTCTGTATTGGACAATTTCTGACATCACTTTTATGTATTGCTACTTAGTATCACTTCAGTGTCGTATATCAAATGTTTTTTATGTGTAACACATTTCTAGAATTTATTTGAGTTACTCGAATCTTTCATTTTGTTGTGTTAAGATGTTAGTATGTCACAGATATACGTACACCTGTAGTGGAGCTTGGAGAGCGGAGAAGACCAGCATATTCCTCTGTTTCCAAATACACCATCAATAAAATTATAAACCAGAATCAATAACTGCAAACAGAAAGCTTTTATCAACAAAAGGAATCTATACTGTATTCAAACGATTCACAAAAGTTTTAAGTTCTTGTTTTTTGATAAATACGGGATAGTATCTAATTACCTAAATGGTTTGTGCCAGAAATAGTATAGAAATAATAATCTCTTGCCTGAGAAATAAATACTTCAGAAAACCGAGCAAAAATCAATTTTTTAAATCTACAAACCTTCGCTATTTGAGTAAACGGGTGTTGATTTTATCAATTTTTTTGAAAATCAGCAGACACTGCGATTCATTTGAAACTAGTCTTTATGTTTATTAAATTTCCAATATAGCAAATACAGCATATCACGAAAATAGGCCATTTATTTTGATTGTATATTAATATTATATTGTGTACCATTTTAGCAAATACTGCATATCACGAAAATAGGCCATTGATTTTGACTGTATATTAATATTATATTATATTATATTACCTTAGATATCTCATAACAGATCGAAAGATACACCAATTTTGTCATTTATTCAAGACGCAGAAACGTGTTTAAATCTAGACAATATTCTCAAAGCTAGAGATATAGGTAATTTGTTGCCACCGAAAATAAATCTAAATGAAAACAAAGACAAAAAGGTTGTCGCACCTTGTAACAAGAGTGAATGACCAAAATCTATTGATGAAGGCGTCCATTATATGACAGAATATATTTTATTTTTCATTTATGTTCAAATGTTTACTCAGTGACAGTAAAGGTAAAGAAAAAATTCTGACTTTATACCAGTTAAAGAGGATGCAAGAGTTACCAAATAAGGAATGATATCATGTCCGGTACAAAGGCCCACTTGCTTGGAAACCCAAGTACAAAACTAAACTCTATTTGTGTGTGCGATTCAGTATAAACCTGACCAATTTTTACATATGGAATCAAGCATAAACCCGACCAGTGTTTGCGTGTCGACTTGAGCAGTGTTTGCGCGTCGACTCGTGCACCGATCCCGAACAACGTTTTCCCGTGTACACGTGCACCAAACCCGAACAACTTTTTCCAGTCTACCCTTTCACCGATCCCGAACAACGTTTTCCCGTCTACCCTTGCAGCGATCCCGAACAACTTTTTCCCGTCTACCCTTGCAGCGATCCGGAACAACTTTTTCCCGTCTACCCTTTCACCGATCCCGAACAACGTTTTCCCGTCTACCCTTTCAGCGATCCCGAACAACTTTTTCCCGTCTACCCTTTCAGCGATCCCGAACAACGTTTTCCCGTCTACCCTTTCACCGATCCCGAACAACGTTTTCCCGTCTACCCTTTCAACGATCCCGAACAACTTTTTCCCGTCTACCCTTTCAGCGATCCCGAACAACGTTTTCCCGTCTACCCTTTCAGCGATCCCGAACAACGTTTTCCTGTCTACCCTTGCAGCGATCCCGAACAATGTTTTCTCTTCTACCCGTGCACCGATCCTGAACAATATTTGTGACCAAAAAAAGATGATAACCTGAATGGGCTAAATCCGAAGAATATGATGCGGCATGCAGAACTTTCAAACATTTTTCCTGCTGGGTCATTAGCGATGGTGGTGGGGAGCAAATGTCATTTTGAATAATCACATTGTTTCGCCGGTTACTTTTTTTTCAACTGAATTGCTTATTTGTTTATCATAATGCCTAGCATTAACCATTTGGTTGTTCTCAGTAATGGAGTCATTTTCGTACACAGCACAAAATCTTGAGCAACTTTTTGGCCTTTTTTAAACGGAAATGATTATCTAACCGACTAATTCTTGTCTACTTAGATTTCCATCTCCCAGGGGTGTCTGATCTGAAATAAAATTTCAATAATGTTAAACAAGTTTCACAGGATGATCGGAGTAACTAAGAAGTAAAATATGCTACGAAAATTCTTCGTGGAGATCATTCGCAGAAAATCAGAAAAAAATGAAGGAATATGTGTTACCTGATAATAAATTGTTTTAACAAGACAGTAATATTAAGAAACTAAATTCTTCTTTTAGCAACACGAATTCTGGTGAAATCTATAGCCAATCTTAAATGAATGATTAAATAGAAATTCAGTTCTCATTAAAGTCAACCGGAGATGTAAGAGATGACAATTTTGGCGAGCATAGAAATCCTAAGATTTGGCCAGGATACAATATTTTCTATTTTGTTTCGTAGAAGGTTTTTCGCTTCGTCTTTCCTCTGTTTTAGGTTCCCTGAGGAACAACGGCTGTTGCGATAAGCAAAGTGTGGAAGAAAGACACCATTTGCAGCTTAAAAAGTTTAAAAAATCAATAAGGTGTTGGAACTGGAAAGAAAGATAACAATTTCCTTCTTTTATAATTTTTACTTTTTTTTTTTCTTTTACTCTAAAATAAATAAACTCTTTCTTTGTTAATGTCACAATTTTGTCCGACGCAATTCCACCATTTGGTTGGAGATTTTTAAAAAAAGAGTTGAAGAAACACAAATTAGGGAAAGGTCAATATATTGTTATAATCAGATGTGGTTGAATTCATACAGAACCGGAGAGTTGAACTGAAAAATAGGTTCTTGATGAAAATAGTGAGAAGTGAGTTAAAAAAAAAAAACGTTTCTTTTTTTTTAATTCTGTTTATTCATGTTTTTTTTAGTTTTTTTTTATTTTAAGCAAACTGATCTAATCAGGAGAAAGATCTTACAATATGTAAAACATTGCTGCAAGTTCAGTTTATGTACAGAGTAGTTTCCCCTTATCATCGTAAAAAATGTTCGAAGACCTACACTGGGTGAAGGAAAGCGCGTATAGTAGAATACTATGTAAATATATAATGGCCAAAGTTCAATTTAGTAAGTACAATAAGAGATTAACAAGAATAATTGATGATAAAATCGAACAATTAGAACAATATCATTTATTAATTGAATTGTTTATTTCTGGCCACACGAAACCATGGATAAAATTAAATCATTGTAATCGTTTTTAGTTAGTAATTACCTTTCTGCAAAAGAGGAAAATAAATATACGTTTATAAATAGGTTTTCTTATCACTTTGTATTAAGATTGTTTGTTTGTTTGAGTTTTATGGCATATCAACCATTGTGGGTTATTTAATGCTAAATCCAGTTTATATGAATTTTAAATGCCTATTTTGTATGGAATAAAAAATGTATAGCTGGCAACATTATTGTTTAAAAAAACGTATAGCTGGCAACATTATTGTTTAAAAAAAACGTATAGCTGGCAACATTATTCCTTTACACAAAAACGTAAAGCTGGCAACATTATTCCTTTACACAAAAACGTATAGCTGGCAACATTATTTTTCTGAAAACATTATCTGAGACCTTGCTGTTGGGTGCAGTTTATCGCCGTACCCAGGACGCGGATGTAGTTTACCGTCATACCCAGGACGCGGATGTAGTTTACCGTCATACCCAGGACGTTTTGTATTAAGAAATGTTATATATATATATATATATATATATATATATATATATATATATATATATATATATATATGAAACCCAGTTATTTTTCCGCTTTTATTCACTCCAATTAAAGGAATCAGGTTGATTGAATATCAATCAGCGCATTCCTATTTTTTATCAAATGTCTCAGAAGGAATGTGTTTATATCACGTTATCATTTGACAACAGGCTAGGTAGTAATGGCACTAAGTTGGGAGCGAAAGAGAATGAGAAGAATTTACTGAGGAGAGAGGACAGTAAAAGAATAGGACCCATGAAGACAGAAGATGCAAAGATTTAGATCTTTAAAGAGTGTGGGTAACATTGAAGAAAGCGGCAGGGTTTTCCACAAGCGAGAAAAGTAATTATTGGGAGAGAACTTACGGTGGCATCTAGCTTTTTCTACGGTAAAACGACGAGTCCTAGTTGCCATACTGGTCGTCTGCCTAAATTCATGCAGCCGAGGTCCCAATAGGAGAGAGCGATATTTATTCTGTTATCTACAGAAATGTGGCACGAGGCCGAAAAGGGGATTGGGGAAAGGACGGTCTTCTTCTGTCTTAACTATAACTTAGCTAGCCGCAAACACTGACCCAATCGTAAAAAACAATATTCCTTACACCAGAACAAACCATTCATATGTACCTTTCTTACTACAAACACCATAATACCTCTTTGTCTCTATGAAAATACTAACTATTCACCATATTTACAATTCGTTGTCTGTGGGTTGGGGGAGGGGAATAAAATAACAATTCTAAAAATTAACCCCAATGAGTATTTACAATATGAATACAAAAAACTATTTACAAGAAACTAAAGAAAATAAGATTAGTAATAAAAGCCCCCCACAATCACTAAATGTGACAGAAACATCACTTCCCTGGCCGAAATCAATGCGGGACTATAGTAGTGTAAACAACATTCATTCATCCCAAACACTCACACTGACATGCACTCAATCAGACACAACAACAAATACGAAAAAAACACTCACGCGGAACGAAAGGCGCCCCGCATCCACCAGCGAACTGACATCACTGACCACCTAACGAGGGAGGGGATGGGGGAATAGGAGAGAGCTTATTAGAACAACTGCCATGAAAACATTTATAGAAAAATACAAAGGGATAACATGTCATGGTGTCGAGAAAAAGATTGAAATTGAAATGCTATACAAGGACCGATTACGTTACAAACGCTTCAGTCGTGAATCTCTAGATATGTAGCAGGAGCACCAGATCAGATCTGGTAACAATATTCAATGTAAGAACGTATCGATTTTATTTATTATGGTCCAAGTTCCTTCTACCACGGTGATGGTCCAAGGTTATAACCAATGAAAGAATAACACGAACACAGGTCTGGAATACAAAGATATATTATTAGGTTGGTGCAAAAATAATGACGTAATAATGTCGTTTTTTGACGTATTTTTTAACGTCAAAAACGACATTATTACGTCATTATTTTTGCACCAACCTAATACAAGCGAAATATAATACAAATAATTAGAAGTATTAGTAATGACTATCAGATTTGGTTAGAGTGAACTATGTTGTCTCAACAAGTATCACTATTCCAATGTCCTTACAATATGCTCTCAATTATCTCTCTTCGTCTTACAATCTCCTCATACCTCTTGAGAGGCGCTGTATTTATAATGTCAGGAATAGGCCATTATTATTATGGGTAAGTTCCCATAACAATAAGCATATTAGAAAACGATGAATTCTCACACAAGTGATATCATTTCTCTTCCTTCACCGCTATGCTTTTTTTATTTAAAACTGTCTGTTCAGAACAAAAAGTGCTTTCGCTTACGCCACCTTATGGGATGACTTATTTGTTCTCCACAGATGCAAAATCGTAACGACTTCGATTCCATATCGCCATTTCCATGGCAAATGTTCTGTTGAGCTCCGTTTTTTATTTCTACCAGTTCAATCTTTTTTGCAGCTAAGACCAGCCGTGAAACATCTACTAGTTCGAATCACTCACATTCTTATCGTATTCCATTTGTAAGAAACAAAATTCACTCAATAACGGCTACTCTGATGGATAGGTTTCCACGTGGATGCTTCTGCGGGCAAAACAATCTCAAAATCTTAAGGATCAATACATATCTTCAAAATCTTAACTTTCTACATTTTCCAACTACATCCATAAACATTCATCTCATTCTGTAAACATCTGTCTTTAGGGGCACATGAGCTTTGTATAGGGTGAAAATTAGTTAAGAAAAGAAAACAACCTCCATAAATCTATAGACTTATCAAGCATATCTTCACAATGTTAGAGCTTACATAGTTTCTACTCTCCTGCGATTGGCTACTCGCACACATCATTTTTTCTTTACACCATTTACATCGTTCGGTCTGTTGTCCTCATTTCTATTGCTATATTCACAATGTTTCGGCCGTTGTGTTTTCCGACCTTCAAACGTTGGAATTTCTAATGGAAGCCGCTGATGTAGATTGTTCTAATTCCACGTGCCATACATTTTCTTTTTGATATCCCAGTATTAATTAAATCTCTTTAATCGCTCCCCTTTGCAAGTTTTTGTTCCCTCTGTTATAGTCACGTATTGAAATCACAATTCTTTGAGTAAAGACACTTTTTGAATTAGTCAACCAACGCTTTTAGCCACTTCGCCATTTATTTTGGGTTCAGTTCGAAATTCCAACTTATATTAACTAAAGAATGGCGTAAATATTGCAATAAGGATGAGGAAAACAGTCCGAACGATATAAATAGATACAATACCTCATCTCGGAAATATAAATATATTTTTTTCTTTTCTTTTTATCGTCTTCTTTTTTCTATTTTTTCTTTTTTTTTTTTTTTTTTTTGCTTCTTTCCTTTTGCTTTTTTCTTTAACTTCTTTCTTTTTGCTTTTTACTTTTGCTTCTTTTTGCTTCTTTCCTTTTGCTTTTTTCGTGTGCTTTTTCTTTTCTTTTGCTTCTTTCCTTTGCGTCTTTCTTTTTGCTTTTTGCTTTTCCTTCTTTCCTTTTGCTTTTTCCTTTTTCCTTCTTTCCTTTTGCTTTTTCCTTCTTTCCTTTTGCTTTTTCCTTTTCCTTCTTTCCTTTTGCTTTTTTTTCCTTCTTTCCTTTTGCTTTTTCCTTCTTTCCTTTTGCTTTTTCCTTTTCCTTCTTTCCTTTTGCTTTTTCCTTTTTCCTTCTTTCCTTTTGCTTTTTCCTTTTCCTTCTTTCCTTTTGCTTTTTCCTTTTTCCTTCTTTCCTTTTGCTTTTTCCTTTTCCTTCTTTCCTTTTGCTTTTTCCTTTTTCCTTTTGCTTTTTCCTTTTTCCTTCTTTCCTTTTGATTTTTCCTTCTTTCCTTTTGCTTTTTCCTTTTTCCTTCTTTCCTTTTGCTTTTTCCTTCTTTCCTTTTGCTTTTTCCTTCTTTCCTTTTGCTTTTTCCTTTTTCCTTATGCTTTTTCCTTTTTCCTTCTTTCCTTTTGCTTTTTCCTTTTCCTTTTTCCTTTTTCCTTCTTTCCTTTTGCTTTTTCCTTCTTTCCTTTTGTTTTTCCTTTTTCCTTTTGCTTTTTCCTTTTTCCTTCTTTCCTTTTGCTTTTTCCTTTTCCTTCTTTCCTTTTGCTTTTTCCTTTTTCCTTCTTTCCTTTTGCTTTTTCCTTTTCCTTCTTTCCTTTTGCATTTTCCTTCTTTCCTTTTGCTTTTTCATTTTTCCTTTTGCTTTTTCCTTTTTCCTTCTTTCCTTTTGCTTTTTCCTTTTCCTTCTTTCCTTTTGCTTTTTCCTTTTTCCTTCTTTCCTTTTGCTTTTTCCTTTTCCTTCTTTCCTTTTGCTTTTTCCTTCTTCCTTTTGCTTTTTCCTTTTTACTTCTTTCCTTTTGCTTTTTCCTTTTTCCTTCTTTCCTTTTGCTTTTTCCTTTTCCTTCTTTCCTTTTGCTTTTTCCTTTTTCCTTCTTTCCTTTTGCTTTTTCCTTTTCCTTCTTTCCTTTTGCTTTTTCCTTCTTTCCTTTTGCTTTTTCCTTTTTCCTTTTGCTTTTTCCTTTTTCCTTCTTTCCTTTTGCTTTTTCCTTTTCCTTCTTTCCTTTTGCTTTTTCCTTTTTCCTTCTTTCCTTTTGCTTTTTCCTTTTCCTTCTTTCCTTTTGCTTTTTCCTTTTTCCTTCTTTCCTTTTGCTTTTTCCTTTTCCTTCTTTCCTTTTGCTTTTTCCTTTTTCCTTCTTTCCTTTTGCTTTTTCCTTTTCCTTCTTTCCTTTTGCTTTTTCCTTTTTCCTTCTTTCCTTTTGCTTTTTCCTTTTCCTTCTTTCCTTTTGCTTTTTCCTTTTTCCTTCTTTCCTTTTGCTTTTTCCTTTTTCCTTCTTTCCTTTTGCTTTTTCCTTCTTTCCTTTTGCTTTATCCTTTTTCCTTCTTTCCTTTTGCTTTTTCCTTCTTTCCTTTTGCTTTTTCCTTTTTCCTTCTTTCCTTTTGCTTTTTCCTTTTCCTTCTTTCCTTTTGCTTTTTCCTTTTTCCTTCTTTCCTTTTGCTTTTTCCTTTTCCTTCTTTCCTTTTGCTTTTTCCTTTTTCCTTCTTTCCTTTTGCTTTTTCCTTTTCCTTCTTTCCTTTTGCTTTTTCCTTCTTTCCTTTAGCTTTTTCCTTTTTCCTTTTGCTTTTTCCTTTTTCCTTCTTTCCTTTTGCTTTTTCCTTCTTTCCTTTTGCTTTTTCCTTTTTCCTTCTTTCCTTTTGCTTTTTCATTCTTTCCTTTTGCTTTTTCCTTTTTCCTTCTTTACTTTTGCTTTTTCCTTCTTTCCTTTTGCTTTTTCCTTTTTCCTTCTTTCCTTTTGCTTTTTCCTTTTTCCTTCTTTCCTTTTGCTTTTTCCTTTTCCTTCTTTCCTTTTGCTTTTTCCTTCTTCCTTTTGCTTTTTCCTTTTTACTTCTTTCCTTTTGCTTTTTCCTTTTTCCTTCTTTCCTTTTGCTTTTTCCTTCTTTCCTTTTGCTTTTTCCTTTTTCCTTTTGCTTTTTCCTTTTTCCTTCTTTCCTTTTGCTTTTTCCTTTTTCCTTTTGCTTTTTCCTTTTTCCTTCTTTCCTTTTGCTTTTTCCTTCTTTCCTTTTGCTTTTTCCTTTTTCCTTCTTTCCTTTTGCTTTTTCCTTTTCCTTCTTTCCTTTTGCTTTTTCCTTTTTCCTTCTTTCCTTTTGCTTTTTCCTTTTCCTTCTTTCCTTTTGCTTTTTCCTTTTTCCTTCTTTCCTTTTGCTTTTTCCTTTTCCTTCTTTCCTTTTGCTTTTTCCTTTTTCCTTCTTTCCTTTTGCTTTTTCCTTTTCCTTCTTTCCTTTTGCTTTTTCCTTTTTCCTTCTTTCCTTTTGCTTTTTCCTTTTCCTTCTTTCCTTTTGCTTTTTCCTTCTTTCCTTTTGCTTTTTCCTTTTTCCTTTTGCTTTTTCCTTTTTCCTTCTTTCCTTTTGCTTTTTCCTTCTTTCCTTTTGCTTTTTCCTTTTTCCTTCTTTCCTTTTGCTTTTTCCTTTTCCTTCTTTCCTTTTACTTTTTCCTTTTTCCTTCTTTCCTTTTGCTTTTTCCTTTTCCTTCTTTCCTTTTGCTTTTTCCTTCTTTCCTTTTGCTTTTTCCTTTTTCCTTCTTTCCTTTTGCTTTTTCCTTCTTTCCTTTTGCTTTTTCCTTTTTCCTTCTTTCCTTTTGCTTTTTCCTTTTCCTTCTTTCCTTTTGCTTTTTCCTTTTTCCTTCTTTCCTTTTGCTTTTTCCTTTTCCTTCTTTCCTTTTGCTTTTTCCTTTTTCCTTCTTTCCTTTTGCTTTTTCCTTCTTTCCTTTTGCTTTTTCCTTCTTTCCTTTTGCTTTTTCCTTTTTCCTTTTGCTTTTTCCTTTTTCCTTCTTTCCTTTTGCTTTTTCCTTCTTTCCTTTTGCTTTTTCCTTTTTCCTTCTTTCCTTTTGCTTTTTCCTTTTCCTTCTTTCCTTTTGCTTTTTCCTTTTTCCTTCTTTCCTTTTGCTTTTTCCTTTTCCTTCTTTCCTTTTGCTTTTTCCTTTTTCCTTCTTTCCTTTTGCTTTTTCCTTTTCCTTCTTTCCTTTTGCTTTTTCCTTCTTTCCTTTTGCTTTTTCCTTTTTCCTTTTGCTTTTTCCTTTTCCTTCTTTCCTTTTGCTTTTTCCTTCTTCCTTTTGCTTTTTCCTTTTTACTTCTTTCCTTTTGCTTTTTCCTTTTTCCTTCTTTCCTTTTGCTTTTTCCTTTTCCTTCTTTCCTTTTGCTTTTTCCTTTTTCCTTCTTTCCTTTTGCTTTTTCCTTTTCCTTCTTTCCTTTTGCTTTTTCCTTTTTCCTTCTTTCCTTTTGCTTTTTCCTTTTCCTTCTTTCCTTTTGCTTTTTCCTTTTCCTTCTTTCCTTTTGCTTTTTCCTTCTTTCCTTTTGCTTTTTCCTTTTTCCTTCTTTCCTTTTGCTTTTTACTTCTTTCCTTTTGCTTTTTCCTTTTTCCTTCTTTCCTTTTGCTTTTTCCTTTTTCCTTCTTTCCTTTTGCTTTTTCCTTTTCCTTCTTTCCTTTTGCTTTTTCCTTCTTCCTTTTGCTTTTTCCTTTTTACTTCTTTCCTTTTGCTTTTTCCTTTTTCCTACTTTCCTTTTGCTTTTTCCTTCTTTCCTTTTGCTTTTTCCTTTCTCCTTTTTCCTTTTTCCTTCTTTCCTTTTGCTTTTTCCTTCTTTCCTTTTGCTTTTTCCTTTTTCCTTCTTTCCTTTTGCTTTTTCCTTCTTTCCTTTTGCTTTTTCCTTTTTCCTTCTTTCCTTTTGCTTTTTCCTTCTTCCTTTTGCTTTTTCCTTTTTCCTTCTTTCCTTTTGCTTTTTCCTTTTTCTTTTGCTTTTTCCTTTTTCCTTCTTTCCTTTTGCTTTTTCCTTCTTTCCTTTTGCTTTTTCCTTTTTCCTTCTTTCCTTTTGCTTTTTCCTTTTTCCTTCTTTCCTTTAGCTTTTTCCTTCTTTCCTTTTGCTTTTTCCTTTTTCCTTCTTTCCTTTTGCTTTTTCCTTTTTCCTTCTTTCCTTTTGCTTTTTCCTTTTTCCTTTTGCTTTTTCCTTTTTCCTTCTTTCCTTTTGCTTTTTCCTTCTTTCCTTTTGCTTTTTCCTTTTTCCTTCTTTCCTTTTGCTTTTTCCTTTTCCTTCTTTCCTTTTGCTTTTTCCTTCTTTCCTTTTGCTTTTTCCTTTTTCCTTTTGCTTTTTCCTTCTTTCCTTTTGCTTTTTCCTTCTTTCCTTTTGCTTTTTCCTTTTTCCTTCTTTCCTTTTGCTTTTTCCTTTTCCTTCTTTCCTTTTGCTTTTTCCTTTTTCCTTCTTTCCTTTGGCTTTTTCCTTTTCCTTCTTTCCTTTTGCTTTTTCCTTCTTTCCTTTTGCTTTTTCCTTTTTCCTTTTGCTTTTTCCTTTTTCCTTCTTTCCTTTTGCTTTTTCCTTCTTTCCTTTTGCTTTTTCCTTTTTCCTTCTTTCCTTTTGCTTTTTCCTTTTTCCTTTTGCTTTTTGCTTTTTCCTTCTTTCCTTTTGCTTTTTCCTTTTTCCTTCTTTCCTTTTGCTTTTTCCTTCTTTCCTTTTGCTTTTTCCTTCTTTCCTTTTGCTTTTTCCTTTTCTTTCTTTCCTTTTGCTTTTTCCTTTTTCCTTCTTTCCTTTTGCTTTTTCCTTTTCCTTCTTTCCTTTTGCTTTTTCCTTTTTCCTTCTTTCCTTTTGCTTTTTCCTTTTTCCTTCTTTCCTTTTGCTTTTTCCTTTTCCTTCTTTCCTTTTGCTTTTTCCTTTTCCTTCTTTCCTTTTGCTTTTTCCTTTTTCCTTTTGCTTTTTCCTTTTTCCTTCTTTCCTTTTGCTTTTTCCTTCTTTCCTTTTGCTTTTTCCTTTTTCCTTCTTTCCTTTTGCTTTTTCCTTCTTTCCTTTTGCTTTTTCCTTTTTCCTTCTTTCCTTTTGCTTTTTCCTTTTCCTTCTTTCCTTTTGCTTTTTCCTTCTTTCCTTTTGCTTTTTCCTTTTTCCTTTTGCTTTTTCCTTTTTCCTTCTTTCCTTTTGCTTTTTCCTTCTTTCCTTTTGCTTTTTCCTTTTTCCTTCTTTCCTTTTGCTTTTTCCTTTTTCCTTTTGCTTTTTCCTTTTTCCTTCTTTCCTTTTGCTTTTTCCTTCTTTCCTTTTGCTTTTTCCTTTTTCCTTCTTTCCTTTTGCTTTTTCCTTTTTCCTTCTTTCCTTTTGCTTTTTCCTTTTCCTTCTTTCCTTTTGCTTTTTCCTTCTTCCTTTTGCTTTTTCCTTTTTCCTTCTTTCCTTTTGCTTTTTCCTTTTTCCTTTTGCTTTTTCCTTTTTCCTTCTTTCCTTTTGCTTTTTCCTTCTTTCCTTTTGCTTTTTCCTTTTTCCTTCTTTCCTTTTGCTTTTTCCTTCTTTCCTTTTGCTTTTTCCTTTTTCCTTCTTTCCTTTTGCTTTTTCCTTTTCCTTCTTTCCTTTTGCTTTTTCCTTTTTCCTTCTTTCCTTTTGCTTTTTCCTTTTCCTTCTTTCCTTTTGCTTTTTCCTTCTTTCCTTTTGCTTTTTCCTTTTTCCTTTTGCTTTTTCCTTTTTCCTTCTTTCCTTTTGCTTTTTCCTTCTTTCCTTTTGCTTTTTCCTTTTTCCTTCTTTCCTTTTGCTTTTTCCTTTTTCCTTTTGCTTTTTCCTTTTTCCTTCTTTCCTTTTGCTTTTTCCTTCTTTCCTTTTGCTTTTTCCTTTTTCCTTCTTTCCTTTTGCTTTTTCCTTCTTTCCTTTTGCTTTTTCCTTTTTCCTTCTTTTTGCTTTTGCTTTTTCCTTTTCCTTCTTTCCTTTTGCTTTTTCCTTCTTTCCTTTGGCTTTTTCCGTTTTCCTTTTGCTTTTTCCTTTTTCCTTCTTTCCTTTTGCTTTTTCCTTCTTCCTTTTGCTTTTTCCTTTTTCCTTCTTTCCTTTTGCTTTTTCCTTTTTCTTTTGCTTTTTCCTTTTTCCTTCTTTCCTTTTGCTTTTTCCTTCTTTCCTTTTGCTTTTTCCTTTTTCCTTCTTTCCTTTTGCTTTTTCCTTTTTCCTTCTTTCCTTTAGCTTTTTCCTTCTTTCCTTTTGCTTTTTCCTTTTTCCTTCTTTCCTTTTGCTTTTTCCTTTTTCCTTCTTTCCTTTTGCTTTTTCCTTTTTCCTTTTGCTTTTTCCTTTTTCCTTCTTTCCTTTTGCTTTTTCCTTCTTTCCTTTTGCTTTTTCCTTTTTCCTTCTTTCCTTTTGCTTTTTCCTTTTCCTTCTTTCCTTTTGCTTTTTCCTTCTTTCCTTTTGCTTTTTCCTTTTTCCTTTTGCTTTTTCCTTCTTTCCTTTTGCTTTTTCCTTCTTTCCTTTTGCTTTTTCCTTTTTCCTTCTTTCCTTTTGCTTTTTCCTTTTCCTTCTTTCCTTTTGCTTTTTCCTTTTTCCTTCTTTCCTTTTGCTTTTTCCTTTTTCCTTCTTTCCTTTTGCTTTTTCCTTTTTCCTTTTGCTTTTTCCTTTTCCTTCTTTCCTTTTGCTTTTTCCTTTTTCCTTTTGCTTTTTCCTTTTTCCTTCTTTCCTTTTCCTTTTTCCTTTTTCCTTTTGCTTTTTCCTTTTTCCTTCTTTCCTTTTGCTTTTTCCTTCTTTCCTTTTGCTTTTTCCTTTTTCCTTCTTTCCTTTTGCTTTTTCCTTTTCCTTCTTTCCTTTTGCTTTTTCCTTTTTCCTTCTTTCCTTTTGCTTTTTCCTTTTCCTTCTTTCCTTTTGCTTTTTCCTTTTTCCTTCTTTCCTTTTGCTTTTTCCTTTTCCTTCTTTCCTTTTGCTTTTTCCTTCTTTCCTTTTGCTTTTTCCTTCTTTCCTTTTGCTTTTTCCTTTTTCCTTCTTTCCTTTTGCTTTTTCCTTCTTTCCTTTTGCTTTTTCCTTTTTCCTTCTTTCCTTTTGCTTTTTCCTTTTTCCTTCTTTCCTTTTGCTTTTTCCTTTTCCTTCTTTCCTTTTGCTTTTTCCTTCTTCCTTTTGCTTTTTCCTTTTTACTTCTTTCCTTTTGCTTTTTCCTTTTTCCTACTTTCCTTTTGCTTTTTCCTTCTTTCCTTTTGCTTTTTCCTTTCTCCTTTTTCCTTTTTCCTTCTTTCCTTTTGCTTTTTCCTTCTTTCCTTTTGCTTTTTCCTTTTTCCTTCTTTCCTTTTGCTTTTTCCTTCTTTCCTTTTGCTTTTTCCTTTTTCCTTCTTTCCTTTTGCTTTTTCCTTCTTCCTTTTGCTTTTTCCTTTTTCCTTCTTTCCTTTTGCTTTTTCCTTTTTCTTTTGCTTTTTCCTTTTTCCTTCTTTCCTTTTGCTTTTTCCTTCTTTCCTTTTGCTTTTTCCTTTTTCCTTCTTTCCTTTTGCTTTTTCCTTTTTCCTTCTTTCCTTTAGCTTTTTCCTTCTTTCCTTTTGCTTTTTCCTTTTTCCTTCTTTCCTTTTGCTTTTTCCTTTTTCCTTCTTTCCTTTTGCTTTTTCCTTTTTCCTTTTGCTTTTTCCTTTTTCCTTCTTTCCTTTTGCTTTTTCCTTCTTTCCTTTTGCTTTTTCCTTTTTCCTTCTTTCCTTTTGCTTTTTCCTTTTCCTTCTTTCCTTTTGCTTTTTCCTTCTTTCCTTTTGCTTTTTCCTTTTTCCTTTTGCTTTTTCCTTCTTTCCTTTTGCTTTTTCCTTCTTTCCTTTTGCTTTTTCCTTTTTCCTTCTTTCCTTTTGCTTTTTCCTTTTCCTTCTTTCCTTTTGCTTTTTCCTTTTTCCTTCTTTCCTTTTGCTTTTTCCTTTTCCTTCTTTCCTTTTGCTTTTTCCTTCTTTCCTTTTGCTTTTTCCTTTTTCCTTTTGCTTTTTCCTTTTTCCTTCTTTCCTTTTGCTTTTTCCTTCTTTCCTTTTGCTTTTTCCTTTTTCCTTCTTTCCTTTTGCTTTTTCCTTTTTCCTTTTGCTTTTTGCTTTTTCCTTCTTTCCTTTTGCTTTTTCCTTCTTTCCTTTTGCTTTTTCCTTTTTCCTTCTTTCCTTTTGCTTTTTCCTTCTTTCCTTTTGCTTTTTCCTTCTTTCCTTTTGCTTTTTCCTTTTCTTTCTTTCCTTTTGCTTTTTCCTTTTTCCTTCTTTCCTTTTGCTTTTTCCTTTTCCTTCTTTCCTTTTGCTTTTTCCTTTTTCCTTCTTTCCTTTTGCTTTTTCCTTTTCCTTCTTTCCTTTTGCTTTTTCCTTTTCCTTCTTTCCTTTTGCTTTTTCCTTTTTCCTTTTGCTTTTTCCTTTTTCCTTCTTTCCTTTTGCTTTTTCCTTCTTTCCTTTTGCTTTTTCCTTTTTCCTTCTTTCCTTTTGCTTTTTCCTTCTTTCCTTTTGCTTTTTCCTTTTTCCTTCTTTCCTTTTGCTTTTTCCTTTTCCTTCTTTCCTTTTGCTTTTTCCTTCTTTCCTTTTGCTTTTTCCTTTTTCCTTTTGCTTTTTCCTTTTTCCTTCTTTCCTTTTGCTTTTTCCTTCTTTCCTTTTGCTTTTTCCTTTTTCCTTCTTTCCTTTTGCTTTTTCCTTTTTCCTTTTGCTTTTTCCTTTTTCCTTCTTTCCTTTTGCTTTTTCCTTCTTTCCTTTTGCTTTTTCCTTTTTCCTTCTTTCCTTTTGCTTTTTCCTTTTTCCTTCTTTCCTTTTGCTTTTTCCTTTTCCTTCTTTCCTTTTGCTTTTTCCTTCTTCCTTTTGCTTTTTCCTTTTTCCTTCTTTCCTTTTGCTTTTTCCTTTTTCCTTTTGCTTTTTCCTTTTTCCTTCTTTCCTTTTGCTTTTTCCTTCTTTCCTTTTGCTTTTTCCTTTTTCCTTCTTTCCTTTTGCTTTTTCCTTCTTTCCTTTTGCTTTTTCCTTTTTCCTTCTTTCCTTTTGCTTTTTCCTTTTCCTTCTTTCCTTTTGCTTTTTCCTTTTTCCTTCTTTCCTTTTGCTTTTTCCTTTTCCTTCTTTCCTTTTGCTTTTTCCTTCTTTCCTTTTGCTTTTTCCTTTTTCCTTTTGCTTTTTCCTTTTTCCTTCTTTCCTTTTGCTTTTTCCTTCTTTCCTTTTGCTTTTTCCTTTTTCCTTCTTTCCTTTTGCTTTTTCCTTTTTCCTTTTGCTTTTTCCTTTTTCCTTCTTTCCTTTTGCTTTTTCCTTCTTTCCTTTTGCTTTTTCCTTTTTCCTTCTTTCCTTTTGCTTTTTCCTTCTTTCCTTTTGCTTTTTCCTTTTTCCTTCTTTTTGCTTTTGCTTTTTCCTTTTCCTTCTTTCCTTTTGCTTTTTCCTTCTTTCCTTTTGCTTTTTCCGTTTTCCTTTTGCTTTTTCCTTTTTCCTTCTTTCCTTTTGCTTTTTCCTTCTTTCCTTTTGCTTTTTCCTTTTTCCTTCTTTCCTTTTGCTTTTTCCTTTTTCCTTCTTTCCTTTTGCTTTTTCCTTTTCCTTCTTTCCTTTTGCTTTTTCCTTCTTCCTTTTGCTTTTTCCTTTTTCCTTCTTTCCTTTTGCTTTTTCCTTCTTTCCTTTTGCTTTTTCCTTTTTCCTTCTTTCCTTTTGCTTTTTCCTTCTTTCCTTTTGCTTTTTCCTTTTTCCTTCTTTCCTTTTGCTTTTTCCTTCTTTCCTTTTGCTTTTTCCTTTTTCCTTCTTTTTGCTTTTGCTTTTTCCTTTTCCTTCTTTCCTTTTGCTTTTTCCTTCTTTCCTTTGGCTTTTTCCGTTTTCCTTTTGCTTTTTCCTTTTTCCTTCTTTCCTTTTGCTTTTTCCTTCTTCCTTTTGCTTTTTCCTTTTTCCTTCTTTCCTTTTGCTTTTTCCTTTTTCTTTTGCTTTTTCCTTTTTCCTTCTTTCCTTTTGCTTTTTCCTTCTTTCCTTTTGCTTTTTCCTTTTTCCTTCTTTCCTTTTGCTTTTTCCTTTTTCCTTCTTTCCTTTAGCTTTTTCCTTCTTTCCTTTTGCTTTTTCCTTTTTCCTTCTTTCCTTTTGCTTTTTCCTTTTTCCTTCTTTCCTTTTGCTTTTTCCTTTTTCCTTTTGCTTTTTCCTTTTTCCTTCTTTCCTTTTGCTTTTTCCTTCTTTCCTTTTGCTTTTTCCTTTTTCCTTCTTTCCTTTTGCTTTTTCCTTTTCCTTCTTTCCTTTTGCTTTTTCCTTCTTTCCTTTTGCTTTTTCCTTTTTCCTTTTGCTTTTTCCTTCTTTCCTTTTGCTTTTTCCTTCTTTCCTTTTGCTTTTTCCTTTTTCCTTCTTTCCTTTTGCTTTTTCCTTTTCCTTCTTTCCTTTTGCTTTTTCCTTTTTCCTTCTTTCCTTTTGCTTTTTCCTTTTTCCTTCTTTCCTTTTGCTTTTTCCTTTTTCCTTTTGCTTTTTCCTTTTCCTTCTTTCCTTTTGCTTTTTCCTTTTTCCTTTTGCTTTTTCCTTTTTCCTTCTTTCCTTTTCCTTTTTCCTTTTTCCTTTTGCTTTTTCCTTTTTCCTTCTTTCCTTTTGCTTTTTCCTTCTTTCCTTTTGCTTTTTCCTTTTTCCTTCTTTCCTTTTGCTTTTTCCTTTTCCTTCTTTCCTTTTGCTTTTTCCTTTTTCCTTCTTTCCTTTTGCTTTTTCCTTTTCCTTCTTTCCTTTTGCTTTTTCCTTTTTCCTTCTTTCCTTTTGCTTTTTCCTTTTCCTTCTTTCCTTTTGCTTTTTCCTTCTTTCCTTTTGCTTTTTCCTTCTTTCCTTTTGCTTTTTCCTTTTTCCTTCTTTCCTTTTGCTTTTTCCTTCTTTCCTTTTGCTTTTTCCTTTTTCCTTCTTTCCTTTTGCTTTTTCCTTTTTCCTTCTTTCCTTTTGCTTTTTCCTTTTCCTTCTTTCCTTTTGCTTTTTCCTTCTTCCTTTTGCTTTTTCCTTTTTACTTCTTTCCTTTTGCTTTTTCCTTTTTCCTACTTTCCTTTTGCTTTTTCCTTCTTTCCTTTTGCTTTTTCCTTTCTCCTTTTTCCTTTTTCCTTCTTTCCTTTTGCTTTTTCCTTCTTTCCTTTTGCTTTTTCCTTTTTCCTTCTTTCCTTTTGCTTTTTCCTTCTTTCCTTTTGCTTTTTCCTTTTTCCTTCTTTCCTTTTGCTTTTTCCTTCTTCCTTTTGCTTTTTCCTTTTTCCTTCTTTCCTTTTGCTTTTTCCTTTTTCTTTTGCTTTTTCCTTTTTCCTTCTTTCCTTTTGCTTTTTCCTTCTTTCCTTTTGCTTTTTCCTTTTTCCTTCTTTCCTTTTGCTTTTTCCTTTTTCCTTCTTTCCTTTAGCTTTTTCCTTCTTTCCTTTTGCTTTTTCCTTTTTCCTTCTTTCCTTTTGCTTTTTCCTTTTTCCTTCTTTCCTTTTGCTTTTTCCTTTTTCCTTTTGCTTTTTCCTTTTTCCTTCTTTCCTTTTGCTTTTTCCTTCTTTCCTTTTGCTTTTTCCTTTTTCCTTCTTTCCTTTTGCTTTTTCCTTTTCCTTCTTTCCTTTTGCTTTTTCCTTCTTTCCTTTTGCTTTTTCCTTTTTCCTTTTGCTTTTTCCTTCTTTCCTTTTGCTTTTTCCTTCTTTCCTTTTGCTTTTTCCTTTTTCCTTCTTTCCTTTTGCTTTTTCCTTTTCCTTCTTTCCTTTTGCTTTTTCCTTTTTCCTTCTTTCCTTTTGCTTTTTCCTTTTCCTTCTTTCCTTTTGCTTTTTCCTTCTTTCCTTTTGCTTTTTCCTTTTTCCTTTTGCTTTTTCCTTTTTCCTTCTTTCCTTTTGCTTTTTCCTTCTTTCCTTTTGCTTTTTCCTTTTTCCTTCTTTCCTTTTGCTTTTTCCTTTTTCCTTTTGCTTTTTGCTTTTTCCTTCTTTCCTTTTGCTTTTTCCTTCTTTCCTTTTGCTTTTTCCTTTTTCCTTCTTTCCTTTTGCTTTTTCCTTCTTTCCTTTTGCTTTTTCCTTCTTTCCTTTTGCTTTTTCCTTTTCTTTCTTTCCTTTTGCTTTTTCCTTTTTCCTTCTTTCCTTTTGCTTTTTCCTTTTCCTTCTTTCCTTTTGCTTTTTCCTTTTTCCTTCTTTCCTTTTGCTTTTTCCTTTTCCTTCTTTCCTTTTGCTTTTTCCTTTTCCTTCTTTCCTTTTGCTTTTTCCTTTTTCCTTTTGCTTTTTCCTTTTTCCTTCTTTCCTTTTGCTTTTTCCTTCTTTCCTTTTGCTTTTTCCTTTTTCCTTCTTTCCTTTTGCTTTTTCCTTCTTTCCTTTTGCTTTTTCCTTTTTCCTTCTTTCCTTTTGCTTTTTCCTTTTCCTTCTTTCCTTTTGCTTTTTCCTTCTTTCCTTTTGCTTTTTCCTTTTTCCTTTTGCTTTTTCCTTTTTCCTTCTTTCCTTTTGCTTTTTCCTTCTTTCCTTTTGCTTTTTCCTTTTTCCTTCTTTCCTTTTGCTTTTTCCTTTTTCCTTTTGCTTTTTCCTTTTTCCTTCTTTCCTTTTGCTTTTTCCTTCTTTCCTTTTGCTTTTTCCTTTTTCCTTCTTTCCTTTTGCTTTTTCCTTTTTCCTTCTTTCCTTTTGCTTTTTCCTTTTCCTTCTTTCCTTTTGCTTTTTCCTTCTTCCTTTTGCTTTTTCCTTTTTCCTTCTTTCCTTTTGCTTTTTCCTTTTTCCTTTTGCTTTTTCCTTTTTCCTTCTTTCCTTTTGCTTTTTCCTTCTTTCCTTTTGCTTTTTCCTTTTTCCTTCTTTCCTTTTGCTTTTTCCTTCTTTCCTTTTGCTTTTTCCTTTTTCCTTCTTTCCTTTTGCTTTTTCCTTTTCCTTCTTTCCTTTTGCTTTTTCCTTTTTCCTTCTTTCCTTTTGCTTTTTCCTTTTCCTTCTTTCCTTTTGCTTTTTCCTTCTTTCCTTTTGCTTTTTCCTTTTTCCTTTTGCTTTTTCCTTTTTCCTTCTTTCCTTTTGCTTTTTCCTTCTTTCCTTTTGCTTTTTCCTTTTTCCTTCTTTCCTTTTGCTTTTTCCTTTTTCCTTTTGCTTTTTCCTTTTTCCTTCTT
The DNA here is from genome assembly GCA_963932145.1 of Acanthosepion lycidas. Lineage (NCBI taxonomy): Eukaryota > Metazoa > Mollusca > Cephalopoda > Sepiida > Sepiidae > Acanthosepion > Acanthosepion lycidas. The sequence goes on along the minus strand of OZ010593.1, from coordinate 33,460,441 downwards.
TCCTTTTGCTTTTTCCTTCTTTCCTTTTGCTTTTTCCTTTTTCCTTCTTTCCTTTTGCTTTTTCCTTCTTTCCTTTTGCTTTTTCCTTTTTCCTTCTTTTTGCTTTTGCTTTTTCCTTTTCCTTCTTTCCTTTTGCTTTTTCCTTCTTTCCTTTTGCTTTTTCCGTTTTCCTTTTGCTTTTTCCTTTTTCCTTCTTTCCTTTTGCTTTTTCCTTCTTTCCTTTTGCTTTTTCCTTTTTCCTTCTTTCCTTTTGCTTTTTCCTTTTTCCTTCTTTCCTTTTGCTTTTTCCTTTTCCTTCTTTCCTTTTGCTTTTTCCTTCTTCCTTTTGCTTTTTCCTTTTTCCTTCTTTCCTTTTGCTTTTTCCTTCTTTCCTTTTGCTTTTTCCTTTTTCCTTCTTTCCTTTTGCTTTTTCCTTCTTTCCTTTTGCTTTTTCCTTTTTCCTTCTTTCCTTTTGCTTTTTCCTTCTTTCCTTTTGCTTTTTCCTTTTTCCTTCTTTCCTTTTGCTTTTTCCTTTTTCCTTCTTTCCTTTTGCTTTTTCCTTTTCCTTCTTTCCTTTTGCTTTTTCCTTTTTCCTTCTTTCCTTTTGCTTTTTCCTTTTCCTTCTTTCCTTTTGCTTTTTGCTTTTTCCTTCTTTCCTTTTGCTTTTTCCTTTTCCTTCTTTCCTTTTGCTTTTTCCTTCTTTCCTTTTGCTTTTTCCTTTTTCCATTTGCTTTTTCCTTTTTCCTTCTTTCCTTTTGCTTTTTCCTTCTTTCCTTTTGCTTTTTCCTTTTTCCTTCTTTCCTTTTGCTTTTTCCTTTTTCCGTCTTTCCTTTTGCTTTTTCCTTTTCCTTCTTTCCTTTTGCTTTTTCCTTCTTCCTTTTGCTTTTTCCTTTTTACTTCTTTCCTTTTGCTTTTTCCTTTTTCCTTCTTTCCTTTTGCTTTTTCCTTCTTTCCTTTTGCTTTTTCCTTTTTCCTTTTGCTTTTTCCTTTTTCCTTTTTCCTTTTGCTTTTTCCTTTTTCCTTCTTTCCTTTTGCTTTTTCCTTTTTCCTTCTTTCCTTTTGCTTTTTCCTTCTTTCCTTTTGCTTTTTCCTTTTCCTTCTTTCCTTTTCCTTTTTCCTTTTTCCTTCTTTCCTTTTGCTTTTTCCTTTTTCCTTCTTTCCTTTTGCTTTTTCCTTTTCCTTCTTTCCTTTTGCTTTTTCCTTTTTCCTTTTGCTTTTTCCTTTTTCCTTCTTTCCTTATCTTTTTCCTTCTTTCCTTTTGCTTTTTCCTTTTTCCTTCTTTCCTTTTGCTTTTTCCTTTTCCTTCTTTCCTTTTGCTTTTTCCTTTTTCCTTCTTTCCTTTTGCTTTTTCCTTTTCCTTCTTTCCTTTTGCTTTTTCCTTTTTCCTTCTTTCTTTTTGCTTTTTCCTTTTCCTTCTTTCCTTTTGCTTTTTCCTTCTTTCCTTTTGCTTTTTCCTTCTTTCCTTTTGCTTTTTCCTTTTTCCTTCTTTCCTTTTGCTTTTTCCTTTTTCCTTCTTTCCTTTTGCTTTTTCCTTTTCCTTCTTTCCTTTTGCTTTTTCCTTCTTCCTTTTGCTTTTTCCTTTTTACTTCTTTCCTTTTGCTTTTTCCTTTTTCCTTCTTTCCTTTTGCTTTTTCCTTCTTTCCTTTTGCTTTTTCCTTTTTCCTTTTGCTTTTTCCTTTTTCCTTCTTTCCTTTTGCTTTTTCCTTCTTTCCTTTTGCTTTTTCCTTTTTCCTTCTTTCCTTTTGCTTTTTCCTTCTTTCCTTTTGCTTTTTCCTTTTTCCTTCTTTCCTTTTGCTTTTTCCTTTTCCTTCTTTCCTTTTGCTTTTTCCTTTTCCTTCTTTCCTTTTGCTTTTTCCTTTCTACTTCTTTCCTTTTGCTTTTTCCTTTTCCTTCTTTCCTTTTGCTTTTTCCTTTTCCTTCTTTCCTTTTGCTTTTTCCTTCTTTCCTTTTGCTTTTTCCTTCTTTCCTTTTGCTTTTTCCTTTTTCCTTCTTTCCTTTTGCTTTTTCCTTCTTTCCTTTTGCTTTTTCCTTTTTCCTTCTTTCCTTTTGCTTTTTCCTTTTTCCTTCTTTCCTTTTGCTTTTTCCTTTTCCTTCTTTCCTTTTGCTTTTTCCTTCTTCCTTTTGCTTTTTCCTTTTTACTTCTTTCCTTTTGCTTTTTCCTTTTTCCTTCTTTCCTTTTGCTTTTTCCTTCTTTCCTTTTGCTTTTTCCTTTTTCCTTTTGCTTTTTCCTTTTTCCTTCTTTCCTTTTGCTTTTTCCTTTTTCCTTTTGCTTTTTCCTTTTTCCTTCTTTCCTTTTGCTTTTTCCTTCTTTCCTTTTGCTTTTTCCTTTTTCCTTCTTTCCTTTTGCTTTTTCCTTTTTCCTTCTTTCCTTTTGCTTTTTCCTTTTCCTTCTTTCCTTTTGCTTTTTCCTTCTTCCTTTTGCTTTTTCCTTTTTCCTTCTTTCCTTTTGCTTTTTCCTTTTTCCTTTTGCTTTTTCCTTTTTCCTTCTTTCCTTTTGCTTTTTCCTTCTTTCCTTTTGCTTTTTCCTTTTTCCTTCTTTCCTTTTGCTTTTTCCTTTTTCCTTCTTTCCTTTTGCTTTTTCCTTTTCCTTCTTTCCTTTTGCTTTTTCCTTTTTCCTTCTTTCCTTTTGCTTTTTCCTTTTCCTTCTTTCCTTTTGCTTTTTCCTTCTTTCCTTTTGCTTTTTCCTTTTTCCTTTTGCTTTTTCCTTTTTCCTTCTTTCCTTTTGCTTTTTCCTTCTTTCCTTTTGCTTTTTCCTTTTTCCTTCTTTCCTTTTGCTTTTTCCTTTTTCCTTTTGCTTTTTCCTTTTTCCTTCTTTCCTTTTGCTTTTTCCTTCTTTCCTTTTGCTTTTTCCTTTTTCCTTCTTTCCTTTTGCTTTTTCCTTCTTTCCTTTTGCTTTTTCCTTTTTCCTTCTTTTTGCTTTTGCTTTTTCCTTTTCCTTCTTTCCTTTTGCTTTTTCCTTCTTTCCTTTTGCTTTTTCCGTTTTCCTTTTGCTTTTTCCTTTTTCCTTCTTTCCTTTTGCTTTTTCCTTCTTTCCTTTTGCTTTTTCCTTTTTCCTTCTTTCCTTTTGCTTTTTCCTTTTTCCTTCTTTCCTTTTGCTTTTTCCTTTTCCTTCTTTCCTTTTGCTTTTTCCTTCTTCCTTTTGCTTTTTCCTTTTTCCTTCTTTCCTTTTGCTTTTTCCTTCTTTCCTTTTGCTTTTTCCTTTTTCCTTCTTTCCTTTTGCTTTTTCCTTCTTTCCTTTTGCTTTTTCCTTTTTCCTTCTTTCCTTTTGCTTTTTCCTTTTTCCTTCTTTCCTTTTGCTTTTTCCTTTTCCTTCTTTCCTTTTGCTTTTTCCTTCTTCCTTTTGCTTTTTCCTTTTTACTTCTTTCCTTTTGCTTTTTCCTTTTCCTTCTTTCCTTTTGCTTTTTCCTTTTCCTTCTTTCCTTTTTCTGCTTTTCTTTTGCTTCTGTCCTTATTTTCGTTTTCTTCTTTTTTTTCCTTTCTATTATAAAAAAAACCCTATTCTGTAATGTTTCAAGCATGCTAATAATGATACACTTACACACTCATATACTTTCTCTTCAGAAAGGTTCACTATTATTTTAATTATCATTACAATAGAGTAAAGTTTGATTATCCATGTCCTAATGTCGATCCAATCGCACACAAAACATTAAAAATTAGTCCCTCGAAATTCCTTCATTTCTCTATACTCTTCTTGTTCTACTTTGTCACTTCAGTACCTGCAGGATTATCGCTCTACGCAGTATTTCTTCTATTGTTTCACTAAATAACTCTTGCTACTTTACAATTCCTTTTTCTCCTTGTTCTGTCATTGGATCACACAAAACTCAGTTAGGTTCCTCGGTATTTCCAACTTCGTCTCTTGCCTTCACTATGTCTTATGGTAGTCAAATTCTCCAAAGCTTTCTCTTTTACTCTCACAATTTTCAATTTCTGATTCTTTACTTTTTATCTCTTCTCCTTAGAACATCCTCCTTAACCTCATGTTACATCCCTGGCATTCGCTGCCATCTTTTAGGAGCCGTATCCCTTCAGAGCTCTCCACAATTTTCTTTACTGTATATCTCTTAATAAATAATCTTTTTACTATCTCTTCTAAATTTTCTTCGTCATCCATTTAGTCAAGTTATGTAGGTAGTTTATGCTGTTTTCCTCCTGTCCATTTTGCATTAAGTCTGACCTGTGAGTATCAGATTTTCCAAGCCCTCTTTCCTTATTAAGTCTCATAGAAATTTCAACTGTCTCTTCCTGGTGTTAAGTCTAAATTTCCATTTAGTTTCATTTTCTCTAAATCTTCGTCGTTTCTCATATGCCCGGTCCAGATTATTCTCAGCATCCTACTGTAGAACCATATTTCTGTTAATTCAGATTCGTTCATCTGTGAGGAGACTGTCCAGAATCCATTCCCATATAACAATTCAGTACTCTTTTCTTTGTTTCTAACGAATTATTTCTGTTGAAATGCATTTTTCGTCATCCCAATGCGCCTTCGGACTTAAATATTACATTTTCCGTCCTCTGTTAAAACATTTCCCCAGATCTTTCAATTCTTGTACTTGTTGGATTTTGCTACCTCCAATATGTAATAATGACGTAATAATGTCGTTTTTTGACGTTAAAAAATACGTCAAAAACGACATTAGTACGTCATTATTTTTGCACCAACCTAATAATTTGCATGTTAGACTGTCTCTTTTGCTAATTCTTGCAGTTGCTCTTTAATCCGTTATTATCGCTTTCCTTTTCTGTAAAGGTTCCTGTATTTTCCTTTCCGTGTCGGCAATGAACATTCTGTCATCTGCACATCTCATTTTGTCAAGATTGTGACCGCCCATAATGAATCTTGTTAGGACTTGTAATTCTCTTAGAATCGCCTGCCTTTATAGATTGAATAAGTCCGTTGAGAATACACATCTTTGTCTAACACACCTAAATATTCCATAGCATTTCAGCACTCCTTTTTCCTGTTTCTTGATACTTTGCTTAGTTTCGGAAAGTCGGATTTCACTATTATGTGTGTCACATTTTGTGTAATCTTTACGGCATCCAGATATTTAAAATACGCTCAAATTTCTTTTCTCTATCAGGTCAATGTAATGTGGAATTTCTGACTCAGGAAATACTGTATATGATAGATTCGCTCGATTAAATGTCATATTTTTGGCATACTTAGCTTATTTCTATTTGTTTTTGATGTCGATAGTTAATTTTGGTATAATTAATATGGAGGTAAACTTTCAAATTCTTAACTTTAAAATATATAATCTCTATGTAGTTTTGGGACACACACACAGAGAGAGCCATCCACACTGTTTCGCTGTATTACAGATCATCAGTGTAGGTAGACATCCGACCGCTTCAGGGACCGAAACCCGACCGATTTGGTATCAGTCGGAGACACTAACCCCTAGGCTATCGACGCCCGAATTTTTCTTATTTTATTTTCTCATAAACACACTAGTCACTGTGAGAACGCAATCGTTAGGAGAGTATTGCATAATCAGTGCTCGACCGATTAAATTATAGTCATCCATAGACACACTCTCTCTCTCCTCTCTCTCTCTCTCTCTCTCTATATATATATATATATATATATATATATATATATATATATATATAGGAGAGGTCATAGTAGTTCCAAAGAGAGAAAAGCGTATATTTTAAAGAGAAGACGCAAGCGATTTGGTTATAATGCGGATTTTTTAATATATATTATATTTTATTTTACATATTTTCGCGACACGAGTTTTCGGTCTCTCGACCTTCATCAGGCAAAGAGTGGTTATTTCTACATATTATTAAAAGGAATTAATTTTCCTTATGTTTTCCAATGTTTAGCCATTGTCGGAACCACGTGTAGCGTATACATTTTAAAAAATCCACATTATCACCAAAACGTTTGGTGATTCTCTCTTCTCATATATATATATATATATATATATATATATATATATATATATATTATGCTAACTATTGCTTTGTGACTCATGTTACGCTACTTTTAGCTTTTTAGACAAAAGATTTTAGATTATAAGATTTTTTTTTCTTAGAAAATTATTGTTTAGTGATACACGTCTTACGAATTAACCCATAGCTAGAAGAGATGTGCAGTCATATCTTTTCTCAAAGATATTTGCGCGTATGTCAATATAACGGACCTAACTGAAATTGGAACTCGGCTCCCGGAATAACAATTTCGTGCTATTATCTATTACACCATCCGCACATCTAAGCTTACTTCACCTGGTATTCTCAAGCTATCAACCCTCTTGGAACCGGTGTTTCAAAGTGATGTGGCCGTAAGTCAATGTTGTAATCAGTTTGTATTTTTTTTTTATTGTAATTTTGTCTATAAGCATTTACTTAGCACAAGGACAACGTAAATATTGATAATTTACTAGCTGATAAGCATTTACTTGGTTCGAATCTATATTAGTCTTTTACGTTTGAGTCTGTAAGCATTTTCTTGGTACATGTATTTTTTTAGCTCAGAGGCCTCTTACTCAGCTGCTATCAAATATTAATGTGGACGGCCTATTCTAGCTTCGACGACAGCGATGTTACTTTGTAAATGTGTACTTTAAAAGAGGCTGGGCGCTTGAACATTAGAAGAACTCATGAATAATTCAACAATCTGCGAACACCAACATCTTTGAACAGAAGGGAATAAAACTATTTTTTCAATACAGCTAAATTTGGTTCAATATCATATTCTAATTGTCATTACGAAGAAAGCGATAAGCTTTTTTTTTCCTTTTCTTTACATATGTTTCCTTCTGTGCCCGATTAGTATGTAGAATATTTAATTTCTCTAAGCTGATTTACATATTGTTTGTGACTAATCCTGTGGCTCTCAATGCTTTTTGCAGGAAGTAATCTGTAGATTTTATTCTTGGAAGCATCAGCATTGTTTCTTCTCTTTGGTGTTAACTTGAATTACTTATTGTCCTGTAAATGAAACCATTTACTTAATGACCGGATTAAAAAAAAAATAAACGAAACGTTACATTAAGAATCTGGTGGTGCCTCTCATGGTCTAGTGTGTTTTCTGATATGGATTACAGAGATCAATATTTGAAATAGTACCTGTTTTGATATAACTATTGAAGATCATATGTAGACCTTTATGGTCACCCGTTCTGTTTGACATTTATCAAAGTAATGGCAGCGTCAGCATGTGTTGGCGATAGGAAACTGCTTTCTAGAACACTCGACTGGGCTTTAGGTAGTTTGTTGGCCCCTGTATTAACAAGATTTAATCACCATTGAATAAAAGCAGACATATGTAACCCTTCTATTTATAAAAGAAAATACTGATGGCCTTTCTGCCGATGAACCGACGATCGGGATTTATTACTAAGAGGACTAGATAGTCGATAGATAAACCTGGTGATAGGTGTAGGAATTATAACAGGTAGAGAAAAAAATGAAACAAAATTTTGTGTCACAAGTAACAACAAATCCTTCTTCTTTTATGTGCCGTGTCCTTTCGAGACGTAGGCGATCATGGTCCTCCACATCTTCCTTTCTTGTAACTCTTAATAAGTTTTGTCTTTTTGTTGTTTCTCCCAAACCCTGTTCCACTATTCATTTACTCAAGCTCATCAAATATGTTACGGGCTGCTGCCTTCTGTTCATCAATCTGTCCTGTGAGTATCAGGTTTTCCAAGCCCTCCTTTCTCATTACCTGCCGGAGAAACCTCAACTGTGTCTTTCTGATATTAATTACGTTTCCTTTTTGTTTCCATTCTCTCCAAAACCTCGTTGTGGCTCACATATTCGGCCCATGATACTGTCAGTGTCTGCCTCATCTTTGAGGAGGTTGTCCAGCATTCGCTGCCATGCAGCAAGACAGATAACACGTAACAGTTCAATACTTTTTTCTTTGTTTCTAATGAAATTTTATTATCTCTGCTTAGCTTTTGGGAGGCATCTGGGTGCGCTTTAGGACTGAAGATGCCTAACGTAGCAACCAAACAATAAATTTATCCAACTGATATTAAACAAGGCAGAGCGTGTCAATTTGTAGCGGAAAATGAGTGTAAATGGAGGTTGTTAGAAATTTCCTATTTCTTGATGTTTCCAAGAATAAAATCTACAGATTACTTCCTGCAAAAAGCATTGAGAGCCACAGGATTAGTCACAAACAATATGTAAATCAGCTTAGAGAAATTAAATATTCTACATACTAATCGGGCACAGAAGGAAACATATGTAAAGAAAAGGAAAAAAAAAGCTTATCGCTTTCTTCGTAAGAGAAAAAATCTAACTGTTGTCTGAAGGCAAAAAAAAAAAAATACTTATTATGCAGATTGTACTAACTTGTATTAAATGACAATTAATTTACACTAGTCCCAAAGATTGGTTTTTCTTTTAGATTGACGAAAACGTCTAGTTGTAAGATTCGTGAAATTTGGAGATACGCTAGCATTTATGGGACATAAACACAACCTCAGTAATGCAGAGACCTGGCATTTAACCGGATAAAGACAGCGCCATGTCACTTTGCTGCCGTTATTCAGGCAATGCAAAGAGTTATGCATTGTTAAGTAGCTGTTTCCAATATTTTTGTACATTTCAGTTAAATTGCTTGACATGTTTTCCATAAATTAAAAAAACCTCTGCGGGAGAACAAGCGGCCAATGCAAGTGGACCACATGTGGTCTGACACATTCCTTTTAGTTCAAATATTGTTTTTAGTACTGAACTTACTCAAACATATTTGTTGGTTTTATGTAATATTCTGTCCGTTTGTGGGATTATTAGAGTGTATGAGTATGAGTGTTTTTTTAATGTATGTGCATGCGAGCGTGTTTGCAGGTGCATGTGTGTGTTTCTGTAAAGGTGTGCGTGTGTGTATTTACGAATGGTGTGAGTGTGAGCGAATTAATCGAGTTGGAAAGCAAATTCTAAATAACAAAATGGCGGAAAAGCAGATAAATATTAAAAAAAGAATATGGTAACAAAAATGGAATAAAAAAAGTGGGCAAAACAAAAGAAACATTATGACAAATCTGAAAAAAGAAAAATGGCGAAAAAAAAGAATAAACATTAAGACAACTAGAAAAATACAGAAAAATGAAGAAAAAATAAATTAATGAAAGATTAGCTTAAACGCCGCCCTATTAGGCGGCAATTAAGCTAGCTCCTGCAAAAGGCTCTTGATTGGGCTTTCAGCTTGTTCAGGAGTTTGAGAGTCCAGAAGTCTTTGCATATTCTCAGCACTGGAAGCTCTCCTGGCTGCCATTTGATCTGGGTTTTCATTTGCACGGGACTTCATTTTCCACGCTGAAGCTTTTGAATACAATCTGGTCCTCTTCTGGCGACGATTTCATTTTGCGAAGCATACTGCTTCCGTATGCGATAGGCAACAATGAACTACAGAGGGACTCAAAATTGATCGCTGCATTTAAATATTGCATTAATATTTTAGCATACATTTATATGTTCAAAGATAATTCTTCTGCCGCCACTTAATTTAAAGGCAATTTGATGTGTGTACGTTCTTACTTTGCGTAAAAACAATTATTTTATTTCATAGGTGACTTTAGATGGATTTCGCAATTAATTTCAGTTATTCCCAAATTTATTTCCTAGTTATACAAAGTTTTATCGTGCAAAAAAAAAAATTCCTCGCTAAAAAAAAAAAAAAAAAAAGCACATAAAATATCGCCGAAAACAAATCGCAGTAATAAGAACTTGGGATCCATAATTGTAGGATTGCTGGTCTGGATCCGGTCCGGAATATTTTTAATTTGCTCAGCGAGTCGGTCTGATTCCAAAATAGTATTATATGTTGGGCTACGGCCTCTAGAAGTAAAGTTGAAAATTTCTTTATATAGAAGACAAAGGCAGCAGCACGAAGGAAATCGTGACGTCGAAGAACCAACCACAAAAAGGGATGGGGCGTTGAAGTAGAAATTGAATGAGGGAGAATCTAAGTGAAAAAGACGAATAACAGACTTGTTGAAGTAAAAAAAAAAAAAATACAAACTCGAAAAGAAAATAGAAAGAAAGGGAAAGTTACCGAGGTCAGAAAAAAAGAAGCGAGAATGGATGAATAGGAAAAGGGTTTTTTAATCGACTTCAGACAAATAAAAAAGAATCTACACAAAAAATTCGAAAAATGAAAGTGAAACAAGAGACGAGAAAATGCCAAAAGAATAAATAATTGAGGAAAAGCCGAAAACGTAGACCAATATGAATTCTTCTAAAAGAATCCAAAATATAAGCACTGATTTTTACGCTTTATCAAACATTTATTTTTATTTTTTTTTTTTTGTGTTATTTAAAGTCGAAACATTGAACTGTAAGAATATTTGTTTATTATTTGTTTTTTAGAGTGAATATTTCATTAAAATTATTTTGAGAATAACAATGATTTTTACAGATTCTAATGTTTAACACATAGCTGGGGGAGTAAATGAATTCATACTTTGCTCGATGACATTTACGGGTAAGTGAATCTTAGTATGCTTAACTGGAATTCGAACTTGGCACTCCGATTTCTCATTCTCTCCATTACACCATTTGCATAGCTGTCAGAATATAAGGAAGACAAAATAAAAATGATGTTGAAAACAGAGGTATAGACAGATAATAAAGAATTAAAAATAAACAATACACAAATTAAACACACACATAGACGCACACTCACACATACACAAGAAAAATAAATAAATAAGAATTAACAAAAAAACAACAATTCTACTGGAAAATAAGTCATAATAAATGATTATAAAATACACAGAAGTTTAAAGGGTAAAAGGCCGCGGATTGCTTGTTAGTTGGTTGTTTTTATCCTGTTTTATTTATCTATTTATAGTTCGTTTTTTTGTTGTTGTTTTTGCTGTGCTTGTTTCCCTGATTAAGAATTAGCGATGAATCTATCGTGTGAATGTGGACTTCATTCTGACATTCATTCCTTGCTTCTCTTTTTATGCGACCTTTTCATAACAGTTGTTCTGAATGCCTTTAATAACATCATAAACACATTTTCTTTTTCACTGTTTACACTTTAAAAGTGATGTCTCTTTTTTATAAATCATATATCTACATATAATTAAATTATTGCCTTCGTATTTTTTATTATATTTTCTCAGATTTGAAGCCGAATGTAAACACATAAATTGCGATATTTTTCTGGCTTATAAATAAATTAAGAGAATTGTCAATTTGAGCTCGGAATGAAATTTCATGGTGTAAACTAATTAATCATTTAATCTTTGGTATTTCGAAGTTAGAAAGAGAAGAGTGAATCTCGCTCCATGTCGAGCTGTGGGATTATATCTTTTGTATGTTTGGGAATTTCTCCATACGGTACAAAAAAAAAGTAGATTACAATAACATTTCTCAAATTCCCTTTCTCTCTCTGTCGCTCTCAACCTTTTCGCCCGACCTCGCCTTCTATTTTTCTCTCTCTCTCCCTCTTATTTCTCTTCTCCCCTCTTTTTCTATTCTCCCCTCTTTTTTCACTTCTCCCCTCTTTTCTATTCAATTGTCTCTCTTCTCTCCTCTTTTCTCTCTTGTCTCCGCTTTTCTCTCTTCTCTCCTCGTTTCTCGTTCTCCTCTCTTTATCACTTCTCCCCTCTTCACTTTTCTCTCTTCTCTTTTCTCTTTCTTCTCTCATTTCTCTCTTCTCCCCTCTTTTCTCTCTTCATTTCTCTTTTCCTCCTCTTTTCTCTCTTTTCTCTTTTCCCCTCTTTTCTCTCTTTTCCCCTCTTTTCTTTCTTCTCTTCTCTTTTCTCTCTTCTTCTCTCTTCCTTTCTCTCATCTCTCATCTTTTCTCTCTTTTCCCCTCTTTTCTCTCTTTTCTTTCTTCTCTCCTCTTTTCTCTCTTTTCCCCCCTTTTCTTTGTTCTCTTTTCTCTCTTCTTCTGTCTTTTCTCTCTTCCTTTCTCTCATCTCTCCTCTTTTCTCTCTTCTTTTCTCTCTTCACTCCTCTTTTCTCTCTCTCCGCTTTTCTTTCTTCGCTTTTCTTTCTGTTCCCCTCTTTTCTCTCTTCTCCTACTTTCTCTCCTCTTTTCTCCTCTTTTCATTCTTCTCTCCACTTTCTCTCTTTTCTCCTCTTTTCTCTCTTTTCACCTCTTCTCTCCTCTTTTCTTTCTTCTTTCCTCTTTTCTCTTTTTTCTTTTCTTTGCTCTCTTTTCCCCTCTTTTATTTTTTCTCTTACCTCCTCTTTTCTCTCATTTCCTCTCTTTTTCCTCTTCTTTCCTCTTTTCTCTCTTTTCCCCTCTTTTCTCTCTTCGCTCCTCTCTTCTCTCTTCTTTCTTCTCTCCCCCTCTTTTCTTTTTTTTCTTCTCTCTTATCTCATCTTTTCTCTCTTCCCCTCTTTTCTCTCTTCTCTCTTCTTTCTTCTTTCCACCTCTTTTCTCTTTTCTCTTCTCCCTTATCTCCTATTTTCTCTCTTTTCCCCTCTTTTCTCTCTTCTCTCCTCTTTTCTCTCTTCTCTCTTCTTTCTTCTTTCCCCTTCTTTTCTTTTTTCTCTTCTCCCTTATCTCCTCTTTTTTCTCTTTTGCCCTCTTTTCTCTCTTCTCTTCTCTTCATCCACACTGTGAGTTTTTAGTCTTGAAAGAAACACGTATTACGTAAACATTAATTAGTATTGGTGTGTTCCGGGGGCAGGTACACTTTTACGGGGTAGAGTTGTTAGCCCCACACACCACAAACAAGGCTCGAGTGCCTAAATGATATCGTTATTTAATCCATATATTAAGAGAAAAATGGATTCCTGCCTTTCCCACGGATATTTGTGCGAAAGTAAATGCAATATTCTCAATATTTTTTTTTAAGCATTTCAACCCAAGCAAAGCGGGAGTACCACTTGCATGAAGCGGGTTACAAACAGTGAGAGTAAGAGTAAAGAGTGATGTTTCAGGCAAGGATAGTTTGAGAGAAGGACTATGATCAAGATCAAAGCATCAGAAGATGTCGATTGACATTACATTTAAAGTTTTGAATTTTATAGTTATCAGGGAAGCAAGTAACCGGAAGGGAGTTCCACTGCTGGGAAGTGCGATTGAAGAAGAGAGGCGGTTACATTTAACTGTTTTGACAGTAAAAGCGTGGGACCGAGATACCAACCTAGTAGAACGCTTAAATACATGCATTTGGGGCACCAGTGAAAGTAGCTCGCAGTTGCTATGAAAATATTTGTAGAAAAGACAGAGGAGGGCCACGTCATGTCTGTGAAAGTTACTGGAGTCGAGATACAGGGTCAGAACTTATGTTACTGAAAAACTATTGAGAAAAAAATGATACTATAATTGATATTACTTTATATCTTTTAATTGCCGCATCTCTTGAAGATGTGGACGATCACTGCTCTCCACAGCTTCTTGTTCTTTGTCGCTCTAAGCGATATTTATCTACTTCGTAGGTCTACTTCTGCCATCCATTTACACAAGCTAGTTAAATAGGTTACAAAATGTTTCTCCCGCCATTCTCGCCTTCAGTATTTCCTGTATCATATTCTCCAAGACTTCTTTCTTCATTATTTGTGACAGAAATATCACCCGTCTCTGTCTAAGTGCAAGTATTTTTTTCATTAAAATTTCATTCAGACTAGTCTGTTGCACACAAGAAGCTGCATTGCTCCCAGTCTTCTCTTCATCTGAGAAAATTGTTCAGCACTCTTTTCTTTGTGTTTAATGACATTTTCCTATCTCTTAATCCTTTGCTTATTTTCTACAAAACATCTTTCTTTAATCCAGTTCACCTTCTCCTTCCATCGTCTATTGTAACAATATAGTTAAATTTCTTTACTTGCTTGATTCTGATATCGCCAAATACTAACTCATGACTTGACATTCTACTATTCTATACAATCTGCATTCTTATAATTGATGGTTAGTCCATTCTTCATGCTTTCCTTTACTATATTGTTTAAGCGTTTCTGCAGTTTAATATCTGAGTCTGATATCAAGCAACTTATGTTACGATGGTTTCTGCGGTAATACATCCTGATAGGAATTCTTATACACGTAGAATAGCCTCGCTCTTGAGGTTAAATATATCTTCTAAGAAGATGTATTCTTGTTTCACAACTAGTTCTATTTTTACGTAATTTGATGTTCATTTTCTCTCCGTCTATAGGCTTTTTTGTCACTAAATGTTCTGGATTATTCGAATATGTCCCCGATTAAATCGAATTTCCCTAGCAATTCAGATGGTTCTTTCTGTTGCTTCGGCTTCCTCCCTGTCTTGTCTATAAATCTATTCATGATAATTGTTCAGATGAGCTGTTTGCTATGGGGCTTAGACTCTTTGAAGCGCAGTGCCAGACTAGCAACGAGATCTCATCAATTTACACTTGAGTGGGCAAGATGTAACCGTACATTCAATGCTAAGTTTCTTTTCTAGCGCTAATCGCTTGTGGAACGCCCATCCGCTTCCATGATTTCCAGCCAATTTTGCATTTAAAATTGTTGCAGACTGATGTCAATCTATTTTCCCCCTGATTAATTTTCTTTTGTTCTCATTCTCTAGCAATGTTTCTAACTCTTCCACACTCAGTAATCCCTTGACTCGCTGTGACATTATTGCCTTGCTTGGGACGAAATCGATTAAAAATACATTGTCAAATGCTTTCGGGTATGATTATGCAACATAGATCTACGATGTTCGAAATTTGTATTGCTTACTCTGATTGCATTCTGGTAATGAATACGGCATTTCTGCGGCGATTCAAACTCAGCTCATACCTCCATACAAAGAATGAGTGGAAAAAAAAAAAAGGTAGAAATGGAGGTCGAATTAATTTCGTCTTTGTTTTAAAAAATAACGGTATTCTTCAACTGCTGTATCCTAATTAGTTGACTATTTTTGACTGATTGACTTAAATGTATGTATTTTTTTTACGTAAAACAACTTACCAAACGGGAAAAGACAGTAAATTATTGAGCAATGGTTTTCCAAAGGGCGCAGTCAATTGTCCACGAGTGATGTTCTAGATCATCATATTTATTGATTCAGTATATTCCCAAAATTGCAAAGCAATATCTGAGATTCTGAAGAGGAATAGATAAACAGAAGTAAAACTACACTTGTAAATTAAATTAGTCGCTATTAATGGCTAAACCTGCTTATGATACTGACAAAGATTTAAGGTGTACAACAACTAGAATATACATATAAAGACTACATAGAATAAGTGAAAAAATTACCACAGACACGTTGTATATATATATATATATATATATATATATATATATATGAAGAAATATAGTTTTAAGGTGTACTATATTTATGGGATAAAGTATGTAAATATAAATATAAATGTGAACATTGAAGTCAACACTCAGAGGCAACATGCTGTTTCATGCTAGGCGCAATCATCAGGCCACCTTATGATTGCGTCTAGCATGAAACAACCTGTCGACTGAGTGTTGACTTCAATGTTCCCTTATATATATATATATATATATATATATATATATATATATATATATATATATATATAACACAGGGAGAAACATATTCATACACACAATTTTTTTATTTTATTGTATTTCCAACTAATGAATAAACACACTTTTCTTATAATTAACTGTAAACAGACGCATAATTACTAAATATGCATAGAAAACATTAAATTTTGATTTAATAGAAAATCCATTTTGATGTGTGAATAAAGTATATAACAAGAAACCCGTTAGAACAAACATCAACAGGATATTCCTAAATCTAATAAAAAAAATACTTCCCCGTGACAAGGCCTTTAGCAAAATTTTTATTAGCTACAGCTGCAGAAAAACATAACACATATAACAAAAAATATAACAAAAATAACTTGCAAGAGCGTAATCAAAGAGGCCCAATGCAACTGCAGAGACAAAACTGCATACCCAATACAAGGAAATTGCCTTCAAAGGAACATAATATACAAAGCCATGGTAAACGCAAAGAACACTACAATGTACTACATTGACGCCACAGAAGGAACATTCAAGCAAAGGGAATACACCCATCACCTCACATTCTCCAACAGAAAATGCTACACCGTATCCGCATACATATGGCAACGAAAGACAGAAACATCACACCAAAAATAAGCTGGGAAATCATGAAGACCGTACCTGTCTACAATAACATATCTAAGAGATGCATTCTTTGTCTACACGAAAAAGTAGCAATAACCCCCAACACTGAACAAAAGGAATTATTAAACCAAAGATCGGAAATAATTTCAAAATACAAACACAAAATTAAATATCTATTATCGCAATTCATACCAAACGTATAACACCTACAACATAATACAAACAGGAATGAAACTATAAAAGAATGGTACCAACCCTCTTACCCCATCCACTAACGCAACCCCCACCATAACAACCAACACAGACCGATAAAACTATCAATACTGCCACGTACACTACCTTTACTCATATTTTTCACTTCATAGCCATGTCCTTTACCACCAGTACTGCTTTTTAACACCGCTATTGATTTTTTTATTATTGTCATTATTGTTACATTATCTGTATTATCATTCTTCTTATCATGGTTAACACAATTATCATCTTAACCACAACTATCATTATTGCCCCCAATTTTTTTCAATTCTG
>OZ010593.1:33403895-33438895 GCA_963932145.1 Acanthosepion lycidas | reverse complement strand
TTACCAAACCAGTTTCTTTCCTATTTTCACATATATATATATATATATAATATATATATATATATATATATATATATATATATATATATATATATATATATATATATATATATATATATATTATTCTGTTCCGTTCCCTTTGTCAGTCATTCATATCTATCTACCTGTCAAACTCTCGATCGATATTTTGAAACTTATATCTATTTCAATCAGATGAACAACACATTACGACTCGTTTGTTAATACAGTTGCAAATATAATTCCGTGTTTTATCCTACTTATCTCAGTTTGAATTTACTTTTCTACATATATTTACCTACCTACCAGTCTACTTATCTATCTTCCTACCTATTTATCTACCTACCTATCAATATATATATATATATATATATATATATATATATATATATATATATATATATATATGTGTGTGTGTGTGTGTGTGTGTTTGCAGCTATCTTTCTCTGTTCGTATCTCTCTCTCTCTTTCTCTCTGTCTCTCTCTCTCTGTATTCGCATCAATATATCCAACTCTATATCTATTAGGTTGGTGCAAAAATAATGACGTATTAATGTCGTTTTTTGACGTTAAAAATACGTCAAAAAACGACATTATTACGTCATTATTTTTGCACCAACCTAATATTTCTCTTTCTCTCTTCATTCCTTTCTCTTTTTCACATCTCTCTCTTTTCACATCTTTCTCTCTTCATATCTCTCACTCTTCGCATCTCTCTTTATCTCTCCTCACACCTCTCTTCACATCACTCTCTTCACATCTCCTTCTTCACATGTCTCACTTCACATCTCTCTCTATCTCTCTACACATCTCTCGCTCTCTCTCTTTGCATCTCTCTCTTCACATATCTTTCTCTCTCACTCTCCTCTCATCTCTCTCTTTATCTCTCTTTACATCTCTGTTTTCACCTCTCTTTCTCTGTATGCATCTATCTATTCGGATCTCTCTTTGTATTTGCATCTCTCTCTCTCTCTCTCTGTATTTGGATCTCCCGCTCTCTGTTCGCATCTTTCTCTGTTTAAATCTCTCTTTCTCAGCGTTTGCATCTCTCTCTCTCTCTCTCTCTCTATATATATATATATATATATATATATATATATATATATATGTATCTGTTATCATCTATCTACCTACCTCTCTGTGTTCGCATCTGTTTATACCAATCTCTCTTGTACTCATCGCACCTCTCTTGGTCTCTTAATGCTCGCGCTTATCTATACCATATATATATATATATATATATATATATATATATATATATATATATATATGGAGAGAGAGAAAGAGTGAAATATGTTCGCATCTATCGATATATCTCTATTTCTCTCCTCCCCTCCCTCTCTCTCTTTCTTTCTCTCTCTCTCTCTCTCTCTCTCTCTCTCTCTCTCTGCTCGGATTTATATATCTATCCATCTCCCTGTCTGTTCGCACCCATCTGTTTTTTCTTTCTTTCTCTCTCTCTCTCTCTCTCTCTCTCTGTGTGTGTGTGTGTTCGTACCTGACTATTTCATTGTTTGCCTCTCTTTATTTAATTCATTTATATCTATCCTTTTTCCTTCCTTTCTGTCTATTTCTGTGTAATTATATCAGTTGGCCAATACATTACTACTAATCAGTTAATATACTTGCAAATGTAATTTCATGCGTCCTATCTATCTGAAGCTGTTCGTTTCTCTCTGTCTATATGTGTTTTGCAGGTAACATCTAATATGTGTGTGTCTATGTTCAGGAATTTAAATGTGTATATATCGAAGCCCTCACTTTGAAAGTAAGATCACTTCCAGCTCGTGAGACTTGCCGCTAAATATACCAATGTCTCCGTCTTTTGTCACTGGAACGAAACTACTTTGCTTTGTCACTGCCTAACACGTCTTGTGCATCTGCCATTGTCGAGCCAGAGTGGAGTCTTTTGTCGGCGCCCTGAGTTGGGGTATGGCCTGTACGTTCCTCAATTGACGGATGTCCATCGTCCAACCAAGCGGCAGGACAATGCAATGCAAAACTTCAAGATTAGACAGAGCGACGATTCTAATCAGACTGTCATTTGCCAGAATTACCTTTGCTCCTTCGAAGCCGGCAATCACTCCTTAAAGCCAAAAACAGATTGATGCTCGGTCCATATTGTCTCTTGAGAACTTGCTGGCTTCAATTGACGTTTGTTCTAAGGTGTCTTTACGCATAGATTATCTAAGTCGATTTTCAGGGTTTTTTTTTTTTTTTATCTCGCTTTCTAGCACACTCACCCTTTCTTTTCTATTCGTCTTAATCTTTTTCTATCCGATATTCTGTTCAGTTTTTTTTTCCATTGATTTCCATACAGCAATATTTATCTTTTTATTTACATCTTTGCATTTTAATGCCCGACATCTTTTTATTCGTTATGAAATTTTTTTTTTCCCGTTAAATAACAAACGAAACACCGTTTCATTTACATTATACAAATCATTTCATCTTTGTTAATATTGCAACTTTTCAGTCGTCGTACCTTCCGGTCTTGATCAGGTGTCTCTGGTAATTTCCAACTGAACACTTTATTTAATCTACAAAGGTAGACTGTTCTTATCCTTCTGTCCCTCTCTAAGGATATCTTGTTATTTTAGCAATTCTCGCTCTATTTCCTCTGAGTCTGAGTCAAGATAGCCAAATGAATTCCAACCTACTAGGCTACCCCGATCGACAGAACAGCTGATGACAGCTGGACGGTATTAGGTTGGTGCAAAAATAATGACGTAATAATGTCGTTTTTTCCCGTATTTTTTGACGTCAAAAAACGACATTATTACGTCATTATAAAATTGTGATAATAATAACAAAGATGAGGACATTAGTTCGAATGAATAATAAAGACAAGTGTTTATCACATAAATTCAGACAAGTTATCGAATCGATACTGACCCAATAAAATATGCCAATAAAAAGTTAAGTAATGGCCCGATGACGTAAAGCTTTGATTGGTGAATTTATCAGTATTGTAATTGCGTGTTCAAACCTTGGTCTGGGTAATTCAAACCCTGTGGCAAAATACGTATTAGGTGCAATTATTTTTTAGATAGCTTTTCTATTTCATCTAACTTCTGCGTAACATAAGCTTTCTTGATATTTATCTACGTTATCATCTGATCGCTTGTCAATATCTACTATTCTACCACTCAGTCTGAAATAACCAGGTAAAGCTTTTCCTACTTCATTTAATGATTTACAGTGCCTTCTTCGTAAATTATACAAATCCTCTGTCTATATTTCTGAGATGAGGTATTGTAATTATTTACATTATTCACACCGTTGCCTTCATCTTTGTTGTCATATTCACGGCGTTTCGGCCGTTGTAAGGGAAATAACTGAAATGGAGGTATTCCAAAAAAGGCATGGCATGTGGATCTAGAATAATCTACCCTAATGGATTAAATAAAGTGTTCGTTTCGAAATTCCTGAAGAAGACCGGGGCGTACAATGGCCGATCCGTCGCGAATAAGACAATAAAGATGGGGACAATAGTCCGAACGGTGTAAATAATGTAAATACATAAATTGTATTTTTTATATTTTAATTTATTTCTGTTTTTAACATTTCGAAAAACAATAAAACATTATACATTAAAAAACATTTTCTTTCATCTTAAGAACTGAAATCAATAAACAATGGTCAGAGTGAGATAAAACTCCTCCTTATAAGGAAACATTGACCAAACAGTTAGCGTTATTGCCGATTGAAATTCATAAAATCCTTTTCTTTAAACAGGAAAGAGGTTGCACAAGACCACTCTTTTCTAGAGAAAGTTATCATGGATTGAGCGTGTGAGCAACGATGAGACCTTAGAGAGGTTGCAAACAAGAAGGAGTCTTATAGAGGCAGCTGAATCTTCTGTGACACATAAGGAGGAAGGATGACCTGGAGAATCTGATACTCACGGGTCGAACAGAGGGAAAGATTGACAAGGGAAAACAACGCGTGACATAACTGGCGGGTTTAAGCAAAGGGATGACAAAGCGTGGTCTGGGGGACGAAGCAGATTGAACGAATTTCTTGAGAGCGTCAAGCAATAGATGGAGGTGGAGAGCTATGATCGTCTACGTCCTGAAAGGAGATGGCACATAAAAATATATAAAAGAAGCTCTTTCTAGCACTGATGATTTTTCTTTCCAACCTTTCGTTTAAATTTGTGTGAAATGCCAATATCGGGATAGTCGTTATTTTCTCCTCGCTATCCATTTTCGTTGTTACTACTGCTGGAAGCTTTCAATTAATGCGCCCACTAGAATTTGGTGAAGATTTTTATGATTCTATATCACCTGTCTATGACATTTGAGGTAGGATTGTCTTCTTTAAGACCTACAGGATTATATAACGTCAAGATATTTATAATCAATAATCTGAGAAAACGCTAATAGTTTAATCTTATTTAGACGAGTTATAGGCCATCCAAAACATCCATATTATCTTCTATGCGCTTTCAGAACGTGGTCAATCATGGCTCTCCACAATTTTCTCTCTTTTGTAGCTCATAGTAAATTTTTTCCGTCGCTCTTCATTTCAATGTGTTCTGAGAGTGTCAATTTTTTCAAGCCTTCTTTCCTCGTTACACGCCCGAGAAATTTCAATTCTTTCTGAATTTAAGTATAATTGTCCTATTTGTTTCCATTTTCTCTAAAACATCATTGTTATTCACGTGCTCATTGTATTCTCAGCATCCTTCTGTAGAAACACATTTCTCTTGCGGCACGTCTCTTCTTCATCTGTGATGAGACTGCCGAGCATTCACTGTCATATATGAGAAACGATATTACATAATTCAGTTTTTCATTTGCAAATCAAGTGATGACATCAGTTCACTTCTTTGAGTTCTCACTATGCCTTCGAACAAAAGAAAATACAGACAAACGAAATTTGAGAATAACTAAAATAATATATTTCGTAATACGAGCTAGAAATATCAGGACTTAAGTGATCATGGCTCTCCACAAGCTTCTGTTTTTGTCGCTCTCAGGCTTGTCTTTTTGCTATTCCTCTTAATCCCTGTTCTATCATTCATTTACCCAAGTTTGTTAGGTATGCTACTCACTAAATTCCCCTGTCTCACCTGCCTTCAAAATAACCCGAGAGTGCCAAATTTTCTAAACCATCTTTCTTCATCTTTGTCGTTGTTCACATGTTTTGTCCATTTTATTCTCAGTATCCTTCTGTAGAGCCACATTTCTGTTGCCTCAAGTATCTTCTTTATATGTGATGTGATTGTTCAACATTCACTGCCATATAGGACTGATATTACATAGCAATTCAGTACACTTTTTTTTGTTTCTAACGAAAATGTCTACAATACATACATCAATTTGACAAGCGTTAAAATATGCCGGCAGATATGACAACTCTCCGAATGAAAAAAGTGGCCTTCTTCAGTGAATTTAAGTAAAAAGAAACTTAGCTACTCGCATTTAACGACAAAATTGTAAGGAATATCACGCCAAAGTGAATAGATTTATTGAAAGCCTTAGAACAAGGAAAAAAAATACCAAACTGTTACGTGATATCTGTCCTCCTGTATGACAGTGAGTGCTGGACAATCTTCTCGAAGATGAAGAAAACACTCTAAGCAACAGAAATGTATATCTACAGAAGGAGGATATCCTGTGATCAACGACGAAGTTTTAAAGAAAATAAAAACAATAAAAAAACACATATTTAACATCCAGAAGAGACATTTGAGGTTTCTAGAATACATGATGAGAAAAGAGTACTTGTAAAATCTGATACTCACGGGACAGGGATTAGATTTAATAGGCCGGTTAAAGCAATTTGAGGAATAAAAAAAATTGTGATGTCAAAGAATACGCGCTGCCACTTTTGTGATGCTCGTTGTAGTAGAGACTTTGTAATCGCAGTTATAACTATAGTAACGCCGTTGAACACTACTGATGACAGACGTCTTCGAATAACACTGACAGTAATAGTACTTGCTCGATAATACTCGCTTGGAAAGTAACCACCGAATAATAAATCGAATAATAATGCGTCTAGTGATCAGTATAGAGAATGGTATAGAGAAGATAATAGCGATCTGTATAGTAACAGAATAGTAAAATATAGAATAGAAGGCACTATGGTGTAATGGATAGCAACTCGAATTGGGGAATTCATTACATTCACTTACATGTTAATACCATTGGGAAAGGTTTGAATCCTCTTCTTCTATGGATATATAGTATGAAAGACCGAGTTCTGTAGGTTCGGATCGCAATGGTTTACCGCGGAAAGAAATGACAACCTACTGCGAGAAAAAATCTGCCTCGTCAGTCATGTATCGAAAGATACATGATCGCCCAAGCGTGTATCACGTATAGCACATAACTAACTGTTGTGGGGCTATCCCATTTTTAGAATAAGATGGACTCGTCAAAAGTATACTTATACTGACTGAGAGAATACCTGCTGTTGAGATAGGTTGAGATACGTCGAGATAGGTTGAGATACGTCGAGATAGGTTGAGAGATACGGAGACAGACACAGGGTGTTTTCAGAGAGTTATACAAGAGTCCAGACTCCAGAGAGAGAAAGAGAGAGAGAGAGAGAGATGATTACGGCTTTACTTACAGAGACTTGTACATATACTTTCTACTAACCCGCATTCCTGGACTACTACTCTTCACTTCAAGTCTGTATTCTTACATTTAATACACTTATTTTTCTATGTCAATTATTGGCGTTGTTTCTTTATTTGTGCAGGATTCCATTCACGGAATCTGCAACACTAACTAATAGTAATAGAGGAATAGAGGATAGAGCAGAAATAGTGGCCCGTATAGTAATAGAAGATAGACTTGAAATGGCGATCCTTAGAGTAATAGAGGATAGTGTAGAAATAGCGATCAATTAGACGCGACGCTTATTCCTACTTTCCTCTATAGCCACGTGATCTACCTATTAGAAATGGGATTGCCGTGCTTGCTCACTAGCGATCTATCAGGTCATCCCATAAGTTCTGTCCGAATTTTTGTTAAAATGAACGAAATTTAAAGAGTATTTTATAATGTCTAATGGAGCTGAACATTATTTTTATGTTTAAAATTTGATCAGTTTAAATAACTGATCAAATTTTATTTCAGAGAACAATAAAATTAAATTTTGTTTGATTAAAACCCTGCTAACATGGAAGTACCCAAGAATCATTTGAAGCACATAATGCTTTATGAGTTCAAGAAAGGAAACTCAGCAGCTGAAGCAGCTAGAAACATTCACTCAGTTTATGGAGAGGAATGTATGAATGAAAGAACTTGCAGAAGATGGTTTGCAAAATTCAGAGGTGGAGATTTCACCCTTGAAGATGAAGATCGAACCGGACGTCCAGTTGAGTCTGATAAAAAGCGTCTTGAAGCAGCCCTTGAAGAAAATCCTGCTTTATCAGTTGACGAATTGACAGTGGTTCTCAGTTCAAACTATACAACTGTTCATCGTCATCTTGGAAAAGTTCCTAAACTTAGAAAAATGGGTGCCTCATGAATTGTCTGAAAACAACCTCAAATCACGAGTTGACATCTGCTCTCCTCTCCATTCTCGCCAACTTTTTGGGATAGACTTGTGACTGGCGAGGAAAAATGGATCTTTTATTGAAATGTTAAGCGTCGTAGACAGTGGCTTGGTAAAGGGGAAGGACCCCAGCCACAGCCTAGAAGGGAACTTCATGGGCAAAATGTTCTTCTTTCAATCTGGTGAGATCGCCAAGGAATAATCCACTTTGAATTCTTACCACCTAATGCAACAATTAATGCTCAAATATACTGTCAGCAATTAGAGTGTTTGAACCAAGATTTGAGGAAAAAAAGACCTGCTCTAGTGAATCGAAAAGAGATGATGTTTCATCAGGACAATGCGCGACCCCACATAGCAAGAATCACGTCACAAAAGATCGATGAACTTGGTTGGGAGAAAATTCCTCATCCACCTTATTCTCCCGATCTTGCTCCTTCAGACTACCATTTGTTTCGTAGCTTACAGAATTATTTGGAATAAACAGCTTTTGTAACACGGGAAGGGGTTAAAACTGACATTTGTGAGTTCTTCGAATCAAAGCCAAAAGAATTTTACAGTAATGGAATTAGTAAGCTTGTTAATAGATGGAAGAAAGTCATAGATAATCAGGGAAAATACATTGTTGATTGAATCTGTAATTAAATGTAACATTTGGTCACTTGTTTTCTTTATTCATAATTCGGACATTCTTATGGGATGACCTGATATGTTAAAACTCAAGTGTCGGCAACAATACATTATTCCTATATAACAAAAAAACAAAAAAATGATAACAATACTGGGAATAGGATTGACGATATTTATTATGAAAATCAAATATGTAATAAATTGAAGCATGAAGATTTAATTCCTCAAATTTCATTAATCGGCCTATTAAATCTATATATCATAAGAAGCACACGTTGACCATCTTTCGTTTTATATATAAATAAATACGGTCTGAGTACTTTCCAAAGTCGTTGGTCGCTTTAAATGAATGTTGGTAGAATGCTGAAATTATGTCAACAATTCAAAATTTGACTTCTCTTGCTACGTTTGTCAAATAAATATTTTAGTCAAATAGACTGACACAAATTATATTTTACTTGGGTAACCTTCTCTTGCTGTAAAGAGCTTTCATGATCTTTAATCGATGTTTTATATATATATATATATATATATATATATATATATATATATATACAATTGAAGTAACACAGTACTGTCAAATAAAATCTGACGAAAATTCTGTCAATTTTGTGGGGAGCTAAGTCCGACCGAAAAATCTACAGTCATAAACATTTGTAACCTTGATAACATTAATAAAAAAAAGTCGCTTGGCGGATGAAATAAATACTAATATTTTATAGGTACTAGAAGTACTTGTTTGAGTTCATGAACAAAAGGCCAGGGTTTCTATTTCTAATTTATAAGCCCTCCTCATGTAGGAGATTTGCTCACCGCAAGGTTGCTAATAGTATTCTATCCTATTTGATTCTGTGCAGCACTAAGTTAATTTTCGTAAAAACCCCAAACATAAACGACAAAGATTTAAATGTTTCATTGTTACCTCCACTGTACCAATATGTTTTTGATATTGTCATACACTCGGCTAAACTTACTCGTGTAAATACATCAACAATTTCACGTCGATGACAAGCAAGTTCATTTGCGCTTTTTGATCTCACTGATTTTCATCTTAATTATCGAAGCGTACTTAATGTTATTTGTACTTAAAAGAAATATTAGAACTTTCACAGTTCGAATTAAAAACTGCGATTTTGGTCTCGAAATCTGTGTCTGCAATAAAGAACCAAATCTACTGCAAAGAGTTTAGATTTTGCTTTGAACCATTTAAACGATTTTTGGGGTGATTTAAATATAAAGAATTCTTCTATATCAAAGCCATAAGAATGGAGATCTAGATCATTATATTTCTGATAATCACAAGGAAAGTTGAAGAGTACTATTTGGTACTCGGTGTATAAAAGGAATTGCATACGTTTTAAATATCTTTCTGGGGAAAATTATTTTAAATATAGATTTAAATTTTTCGAATTTTTAGGTAATTTAACATAGAAAGGAAAACAAATTTGTCTGAAGGACATTTTACTAGTGTTATTCGAATCTGGAGTTGGAGTTAGGGATGAAAAAAAAGCACACAAATAATACCAAAAATAGTGTTAATTTGATTGAATTTTTTCTTAGTAAAAAACGTTTTAAAAGAGCGTCAAGATAAACCTATAAATTTTGTATAATATTAATTCAAAACGAGATTCCAATAAAGGAAAAAAAAATGCGACTACCCAGAAGTGATCATCTAAAATTATTGATTAAATATATCTGAGCTTAACTTCATTGATTAACAAATACAGGGTAAAAGTCAGTTCTGAAATTCGGCTACCTTTTTTTTTAATAATTTCTCACCAAAAATGGCAACAAAGCCACTAAGACTCAAGGGTAAACTGAGTGTTAGATAATATGATAAGAAAAAAAAACTGTGATTGATGTTGCATTTAATTTTTTATATATTTAGAATACAAGAGAATATTTTTTTATATATTTAAAATACAAGAGAATAATTTTTATATATTTAAAATACAAGAGAATAATTTTTACATATTCAAAATACAAGAGAATAATTTTTTATATATTTAAAATACAAGAGAATAATTTTTATATATTTAAAATACAAGAGAATAATTTTTTATATATTTAAAATACAAGAGAATAAGCTGTTTGAAAACAACTTACGGTTTTTTGCTTTCGACAATAAAATAATGAGATCTGGCTAATATTAACTGAATTTCTATCTGAAAATTTCATTTTATAATCTTAGATTAATAGATGTCTTTATGTTGGCTAGGAAGAAAAGTTTAGAAATATTACTGCATAATCTTCTGTCTTTTCTCATAAGGTTATAAACTTGTTAAACTTTTCTTTCTCTTCTGAACATTTCGCCCCAAGCAAGGCAAGAAAGTGATAACGCAAACGGGTTACCGAGTGTGTTTGAGAGAACATAAAAAAGACAGATAGGAGAGGAAACAATAAAACAGGAATTAAAAAGACAGACGATAACGATTGTCATTGCATTTAAATGTTTTGAAGGTCAGAGTTGACAGGAAAGCAGGCAGCCGGAAGAGAGTTTCACAAGTCAGAAGTGCGAGAGAAGAAATTGTTAATATATATATTTATGCATATATTTTTAGATATATGCATAGCAGATATACGATACATTTATGTAAAAATACAGACGATTTTATTAGAAGGGAAAGTCACATTAATGGATATCTGTGTTACTAGCCATTATTTACATAAGTACTTTTCAAGAAACAGTCGGTTGAAAAAGTAAATACACCAGAGCCGCGGTCTCTCAGCCACAGGTAAAATACAAGTCCATTTCACTTTACAAAAACCTTCTCTTAAAGAAAGTACTTAAATATATACATATATTTAGATATATGCATAGCATATATGCTATATACATATATGTAAAAATACACACATACACATCTTATCTGCACATAGGGATGCACATGTAATTTTATCGAAGGGGAAACTTCTCTTGCATAATGTTCTTGCGAGTAACCTACATTTGGTTAACAAACACGAATATTCTTTCTTACTTTTAGATTGCTAAGATTCCGAATTGCGTAACGGCACTATTTTAGTAGAAGTAAAAGTCACATTACTGGATATCTATGTTACTAGCCATTATTTATATAAGTACTTTTCAAGAAACAGTCAGTTGAATAAGTAAACACACCAGAGTCGCGATCTCTCAGCCACCAGTAACAGACAAGTCCATTTCACTGTACAAGAAATTTCTCTTAAAGAAAGGATTCATTATGGAATTAACATTTCCGTTTTAACGTTTTTTGTTTTTTTTTATCATTTCACTTCAGTCAAGGAAATGAAGCCACTAAGATGCAAGGGGGGTTACTGAGTGTTAGAGAATATGATAAAAAATACTATTATTGGAAAAGGACAAAAAAATAATAAACATCAAGAATTAAGGAGATAACGATTGACATCGCATTTAAATTTTTGAAGATCAAAGTTGATTGGGAAGTAAGGAACCGGAAGAGATTTCCACAATCGAGAAGTGCGATGGAAGAAACTGTTAACATAGAACTTATGTTTACATCTAGCTGGTTTAGCTGTAAAATAATGAAACTTTGCTGCCAATCTAGTACGGCACATACATTCATAAATTACAGGTACCATAGAGGAAAGCTCATCAGAACAATTTCCATGAGGGTATTTATAGAAAAGGTACGGTGAAGCTACATTACGGAGGTGGGAAAGTGATTGAAGCCGAGGTGCCAGGTCAGAACCAGTAACATTGCAGATTCTTCTTTGAATTTTATCAAGCATGTCTAAATATATAGCAGGTTCCCCAGACCAGATGTGACAGCAATATTCATAGCAACGACGAATGATAGACTTATAAATACATAAGATTGTTTCTAGCAAGAAAAAATTCTGTAGCGCGATACGGTGAACCAACTTTTCTTACAGAAGACCTAGCCATTGATTCAATGTGATCGTTATATTTCATTTCAACAGAAAACGTTAGTTCGAGAAGGTGCAATGAGCCACTCTCCTGGAGGTTAGTATCAGCCATGCTGATGGAAAGCAAAATGGGTTCTCTCAGATCATTAAAAGAAGAGAAATTTCATTTTGGAAGCGTTAAAATTAAGAAGCCATTCCTTGCCCTAGTAAACAACGGATAGTGTATCTTTTTTTTTTAAATAACTACAAATTTGACGTTATCGAACTAATTAGATTTACTATTAAGAAATGAGTAAATAGCTGTATCATCAGCGTAGATACCGAGCTGTGAACTGATGAACTCATTTGATGAACAAATTTCAGACTAGATATGGGAGAAATCACTTGCAAGTATCCCGAAAATATCAAATATGCGCTTATGTGATCGTACAAATGTTTAGGTATTACTAGCTGAAAGTATTGTTTTATTTATTCAATCCTGTTTCTTTTAACGGACATGAGATCCGAAATATAAAGAACTCTTAACTTTTGAATTAATAAAAGGCTACGTTAGTTTTGGGACTAGAAAGCATCTGATACACAGCTTCCATCCCGGGTAAAGCACTTTCTTCTCGTTCCTTATATGTGCCGTGTGCATTGAAGACCATGGTTCTCGACAACTACCTGTCATTTTAGCTCTAAATACAGCTTGTCTTTTCGCTGTCTCTCCTAATCTCTGTTCTGTCGCCAATTTATACAAGCTCGTTAGCCAGGTCATTTTCTGCTTTCCTCTGTCTCTGTTCGATTCAATATGTCCTGTGAGTGCCAAATGCTCCAAGCCGTCTTTCCTCATTATGTGCCCCAAAAATATTCAGTTGTCTCTTTCTGATCCTAAATATAAGGGTCCTTTTTGTTTCCAGTTTCTTAAATCTTCCTCGTTACTCACATGTTTAGACTCAGCATCCTTCTGTAGATTCTGTTACATGATTGTCCAGCTTCCATTACCATATAGGAGGACCGATATTAGATAACAGTTCCGCTTTCTTTTCTTTGTTTCTAACGATTTTTTTCCTATTTCTTAATATTTTGCTATTGCAATGCACCTTCGGATTCCGGTGTCACAGTTTTCGCCTTCCGTAAAAACAAGTCCTAGTTATTTAAATTTTTGTACTTGATTTTAGCATTTCCAATTTGCATGTTGAACCGTTCCTTTTGATGACAACCCTACATTGTCTTCTTACAATTGATGTTTAGTCCTTTGTTCTCATTATCCTTTAGTATATTCTATAAGAGTTACGTAGGATTCCTTTCTGTATCTTCTGTCAACACAGTACCATGTCCATATCTTTTGCCAAAATTGCGGCCGCCAATAATAAATCCCTTCTAATTCTCTCTTGATCGCCTTCCTGTAAAGGTTGAATAATTTTGGTGAGAAATCTTTGTTACGCCCTTTAGAAAATTATTTTATAATGCGAACAATTTGATATTCTTTAAATATTGTAACTTTACAATTTTATATACTAAATAAAATTAAAATATTTTCCTAATAATATCCCGTTTTATTTTAAAATTTAACATTTTTTTAATTAGGATTCTGGAGTTTACCGCGTGGTTGAACTAACGAAAGAAAAAAAAAATAACTGATTTTAATTCTTAAAAGCATCTTCCGTTAAAATACGTAAAATTTATTTCCAATCAAAAGGACTTTTGTTTAGTCAATATGGTTGAATTTAATTCCATTTAAAAAAAAATATTTTCGCGATTTTCTTTTTAGAAATAAACATTTAAATAAATTCAGTTAGAGATGTATTAAATAAAGAAAAATTAATGAAATTACAATTATTATCTGAATATCTCTAGATTCATAAAATGTAGTTTTATCAGATATTTATATTGATACGAAAATCATAAAATATTTCCGTTTTCGTTATATGGGAATAAGGTGTCGCTGCCGACACTTGAGTTTGAACATACATCACCAGTGAGCAAACACAGGCGATCCCATTATTGAATTAAGTAGACCACGTGGCCATAGAGAAAACGCATATATGTGAGGTAGCGTGTGTCTAATTTTTCGCATTTACATTCTATCCTCTATTACTATACCGAACTCCATTTCTACCCTATCCTCTATTACTATACCGGTCTCCATTTCTACCCTATCCTCTATTACTATACGGATCTCCATTTCTACTCTATCCTCTATTACTATACCGATCTCCATTTCTACTCTATCCTCTATTACTATATCGATCTCCATTTCTACCCTATCCTCTATTACTACACGGATCTCCATTTCTACTCTATCCTTTATTAATATACCGATCTCCATTTCTACCCTATCCTCTATTACTACACGGATCTCCATTTCTACCCTATACTCTATTACTACACGGATCTCCATTTATACTCTATCCTTTATTAATATACCGATCTCCATTTCTACTCTATCCTCTATTACTATACCGATCTCCATTTCTACCCTATCTTCTATTACTATACCGATCTCCATTTCTACTCTCTCCTCTATTACTATACCGATCTCCATTTCTTCTCTATCCTCTATTACTATACCGATCTCCATTTCTACTCTATCCTTTATTACTATACCGATCTGCATTTCTACCCTATCCTCTATTACTATACCGATCTCCATTTCTACTCTATCATTTATTACTATACCGATCTGCATTTCTACCCTATCCTCTATTACTATACCGATCTCCATTTCTACTCTATCCTTTATTAATATACCGATCTCCATTTCTACCCTATCCTCTATTACTATACTGATCTCTATTTCTACTCTATCCTTTATTACTATACCGATCTCCATTTCTTCTCTATCCTCTATTACTATACCAATCTGCATTTCTACTCTATTACTATACGGACCTTTCATTTCTTCTCTATCCTCTATTACTATTCCGATCTCCATTTCTACTCTATCCACTATTACTATACCGATCACCATTTCTTATCGAACCGCTATTACTATACCGATCTCCGTTTCTACTCTATTACTATACGGATCTCCATTTCTTCTCTATCCTCTATTACTACACCAATCTCCATTTCTACTCTATCCTCTATTACTATACCGATCTTCATTTCTACTCTATCCTCTATTACTATACCGATCTCCATTTCTACTCTCTCCTCTATTACTATACCGTTCTCCATTTCTACTCTTTCCTCTATTATTATACCAATCTCCATTTCTACTCTATTACTATACCGATCTCCATTTCTTCTCTATTCTTTATTACTATACCGATCTCGAGTTCTACTATATTACTATAACCGATCTCCGTCTCTACTCTATCCTCTATAACCATACCGATCTTGATTTCTTCTCTATCCTCTATTACTATACCGATCTCCATTTCTATTCTATTGCTATACGGATCTCCATTTCTACTCTATCCTCTATTACTATACGGATCACCATTTCTTCTCTACCCTCTATTACCATACAGATCTACATTTCTACTCTATCCTCTATTACTATACGGATCTCTATATACTTCTCTATCCTCTATTACTATACGATCTCCATTTCTTCTCTATCCTCTATTACTATACGAACCGCTATACTCTACTCTATTCACTATACTATTTCTCTATTCGGATCACCATACAGATTACTATTCTGGCGGGTATTATCGAACAAGTACTATTAGTGCGTGTGATATCCGAAGGCGTCTGACACCATTATTGTTTAACGGCGTTACTATAGTTGTACGTCCGATTACAAAGTTTCTACTACAAGGAGCATTACAAATGGTACAACGTTTGTTGAGTCACTAAAGTTTTGATATGTTAGACAAAAATATTTTTTATGTCATAATGATTCCCAGTTTCTCTGTTTTGTCATCGTTTAATATTTACGAAAATTTAATTAACTTCATATGTGTATGAAATGAAGTTTTTCGTTACGGTTTCAAACTCGCAAAATTCCATGATTGTAACTAAATTATTTCAAACACATACGCAAGATGGCGAAGTCTGTAGATAAAAAAAAAATGGCGTGATAAATATAGACGTAAACAAATCATAGTAAGTTAAAGCCGCCAAGAAAAAAGTGCGTAAAGCTGATTGAATCCAATTAAACCTAATAAAAACAAAAAGAAGGAAAAAATATATTAACGCCACGTTCATTTTGATTTCCACGAGAGAAAGATCTCTCCCAGGCGAGCTTATGAAGTGAGCAACCCTAAAATAAAACGCGGGATTTCTGTTCCCGAGGGACTAACAATATAACGGCCTCGTCCAATTTATCATTTTAGCGAATTGACGGCCCACGTTCTGATGCTACACAATGGATCGCTTCACGCTATCGCGATCAATGATACCAAAACAAAAAAGAAAAAAAAACATGAAAAAAGAAAAATATATAAAGAAAAGAGAAAAAAAACTGAAAGGAAATAAAGAGACGTTAAAAGCAAGAAAAAGAAATATCTTGAATGCTTCATTGATTAAAAAGACAAAAGATCGAATCACGTTTAAAGTCACGCTCCTTTGATACTTCTACAAGATATTTCTTTTCTTCCCTTTTTCAATGTTGCCTTATATATATATATATATATATATATATATATATATATATATATATATATATATATATATATATATAATGTGTGAGTGTAGACACATTTATCATTCTGTAGCCGAATGCTGATGAAAATAATTTTTACACAAATATTTTTCTTAATGTGAATATCCTTCTTCATCAATGCAGTTATCGCTTTTCGAGGAATCGTATAGATCGAAAATTACATATTGAAAACTACACATCAAAATTAACTATTCTATCAACCTATTGAAACATTCGACATCTTGATACAGGTTTTTTTTTAATTTTAATTTGTTGTTGTCAATCTATAATTTTCGAATTATTATATATAGCGGAAAAACCAACTCGTGTCTGAGTACGACCACTTCCATGACTGCGCTGGTATAATAGTGCTGTCACTTGTAATACCCACTCATTAGCCAGTGCAATTCGTTACATAGAGTGCAAATAATATAAATGTTGGATATCATAGTGATACATTGTGTTGTAGGGAAATGTGTGACTAATTAAACTACGTAAGGGATACTCATCAACATTATGGAAAGATGAGTGTATTCTTATTAGCCGGAGGGTGGGGTTCCGTTCTCCATACAACAACCAGCCTGTTTTAACGCTGCTTATTCAATCCTACTTTCATATGCACGATATTTTCAGTACCTGGCGCAAACACTTTTGATTGAAGCGCTTCAAATGCTATATATGCTGGCTATAGGTTGGCGCTACTATACAAAAGATGACAGAACATATAGCGACTCGGATTGCTGAATCGGAGAGCCGACTTTGAATTCTATTCTTACATTTACTTAAGAGCAAATACACTGGAAAAGGTTCGAATCCACTTCTCCAGCTATGCGTAAAATAACAGAACAGACTGGGTCGTATAACCTTGGGTGGCAATCTGTCTATGCTGAAGACATCTATGAATGCAAAGTGGCGGTTCTCAGTTTGTTGGCTCGTTGGTTCAACATAAGCCTTAACCATTGTAATCAAATCCTATGGCGGATAATACTGTCTGTTCGGTTGTAAGAGACTGAGTTGTTGTACACTCAAACGTGGAAAAGTGTCCAGTAGAACAAGATCGTATACAGGCGTCTTCAACGCACCTTCGAACAATTCTATCAGCATTGTCACCATATCCTGTTAAGTATGAATATGGGGGAGGCGATTATGTCTCTGGTCGGAACAGCGGTGGGAGAATAAAAATCCTGGTAAAAAATATCTGATGTTTGATCTTTGTTCAAATTTGTAGAAATCAAATACAAAGAAAATACACACACCTATTATCTGTCACTATTCTGATCTTAGTTCTATTAAACAGCATTTATAAGAAAGACATAGCCATGTGCATAATATTAGAGATACAATAATGCCCACACATACACACAGTAAAAAAATAAACCTTCAGATATTGGAGGACATCTACATTAAAACGAATCAACCTACACTCAACGAAATTACATTTAAAACCAGTCACAACAAATTACATTGCATCTAGATATATGATTCTGTTGTTAATATTGTAGTCTCTCACTTGGTATGACGTCATAGAAACGCATCACGAATTTACGACTTGCGTCTGCTATTCCGCAACCGTTATCGTAGCGTAGCAATTTACTATGTCAACATAAAATATCAGCTTTGATGGTGATTATCTTTGTTTAAATGTCTGTATAACTACTCTGGATATGGCTTATGTGAGCCGGAAGCCTAGATCAAGGACCAACTTAATAAAAAATATCCAAAATTTGGACAATTTTTGTCTTTATTTTCACCCATACTAAGTTTAAAATGGCTCATGATTAAACATAATAGAAATTTATTGTCTGTTATATTTAACAATACATGTTTAAACATATATATATATATATATATATATATATATATATATATATATATATATATATATATATATATAATGGATACGGAGGTCCACATCAAGCGACGACGACAGTCTATTTCTTGCATGAAAAATATTCAGGCCATATGTGTTGCTTTTAACTTGACTATTCATATATTCTGGTCAATGGCGCAATATGTGTAGTAAGGTCTATCGTATTATCCTAACTTTTATTGCGTGGGCGGTGACGGTTATATTTCAAATTATTCTAAGGGTTATTGAGTGAAAATAATTGTGGAACCGAATGCGGTTATTTGTAGATATTTTATTGTATTGTTCTATTCATTAATTATCGTTGATTACTCAATTATTTGCTGTTTATTATTATTATTATTATTATTATTATTATTATTATTATTATTATTATTATTATTTCCTTTGATTTCTGGTGTGTACACATTTCTTTCCGGGTCCCGCCTAGAGACCTTAGGTTAGAAATGGCATCATGACATTTTACAGTGACGAATATATATATACATATATATATATATATATATATATATATATATATATGTGTGTGTGTGTGTGTGTGTGTATTTTACATAGACAAAGCCCTTCGTAAGGTGTGGACTGTACTCGTGAGAACATTTTTTTGTATTTCTTTAAGGCATGGCCTTCCAGGAATTCCTTCAATAATTCTACTGGAATCTTTTCCAACCAATCCGATGGCTCCAACTACAACAGGGATTGTTGATGTTCTCATGTGCCACATTATTATTATTATTATTATTATTATTATTATTATTATTACATTTGCTTGTGTGCATTCGTAGTTTGTTAATTTATTTATTATTTATTTATTTAGATTAGTTTCCGGGGATTTGTTTTTCTTATTTGTTTAAGCTTAAAGTTTTCGTATTGTCTAAAGTATGTTATATTATCTGCGATGTATAGCTTAGATGTGGCACAAAGCCGAAACTATGGGGCATCCAGTGAGGATGAACTCAGTGGTAATTGTTTCAGCGAGACAAGCTTGTTATCCATTACACCGCCTCGAGGTGCCCGATTATCTGCAATGTATATAGTGCATATATTTCCATTTCTATTGTGATATTTTACAAGGTGTTCGTTTTTAGTTTTCGATTGTTAATTAACTCGGTAAAAATTTGTTTTCGTGTCTGCATTATGCGATGAGTTCTGCTCATTTATTTAGTAATTTGTGTTGTGGGCAGAAAATGATTAAAGCCATTTTCTCCTCCACAAAGAGTTCACAGTTTTTTTTTAAATTTATCTCTGAAGTCTGATGCCCTTTCGCTTATTTTTCATAATATTTTTGGTTTAATTTGATTTGTGTTTTTAATTTAAACCTATATAGAAAAACCTAACATATCTTGTTAGAAAGAAAATAGATACCATTAAATTATTTTATTGTAACCTAATATTGCATCCTAATTGTAAACAAAATGAAAATGTCATTACAAAAAATCACCGGTATATCACATTTAACGATCCTTACAAATATTTTAGATTTATCATTTAATATAAAAAAAAAAATTTAAAACTTCTCATATAATTACTAATAATTCAGCACTTCAGAAATCAACGTTATTTAAAAATAACTTAGTTTTCTGAAATCTTGTGTCTTTTTACCGAGCGTGTGAGCAAAGATGAAAGTTTCTGGGACACATAATAAGGAAAGAGGGTCTGTAGAATCTGATACTCACGGGTCGAAAAGAGGGAGAGACAAGGGAAAACAAAGAGTGACATACCTGGTGGGCTTAAGCAAGTGAATGATAGAAGCCATTATATTACAAATGAAACAACCAGCATTAAATAAACTGTATTTTTACATAGAAGAATATTAAATTATTTTATTGTAACCTAATATTGCTTCCTAATTATAAACAAAATGAAAATATAATGACAAACATTCTTCATTTAACGATCGTTACAAATACGTTAGATTTTTCACCTATTTAAAAATATTCAAAATGTCTAATTCAGCACCTCAGAAATCGACGCTATTTAAAAATAATTTTGTTTATGAATTCTTGTTCTTTTGTAGAATGAATCTCCAAGAATAATGCTTAACAATAATTAAAGTCTTACATTAGCTATGCATTAGCAGCACTATGTCATAGCATGACATGTCCCTTGTCGGAGTTTAGTGCAATTTGTACATATATCGATCAGTACATCACTTTCAGTTAAAATACTATAAACACAAAACAAATTTTAAAAGATAGAAAAAAAATATTATACGAAACTCCTTGCAAAGAAACTCAAAATTCTAGAAGCCATTGTAATACAAAAAAAAACAAAAACAAAAAAAAACAAAAAAAAACACACAGCATTAAATAAAATGTATTTTTATATATTACATCGTATACTGAAGTGTGTGTAAAAAGAGCATGTATAGATATTCGATAAATGATTTTCCGTTAAGGTGATATAAATGACGTCCTTTGAATTAATTCCAAATCTAATTCCAGCAATTTCAAACGTCAAAATTAGCGTCAAACAAATAAATAAATCATGCTTAGCATACTAATAACAGTCTTTCTTGACAATGAATGTGATAGTCGAAAAAACATTAACTTAGAAAAATTTATTGACAACTTCAATCCAGATGTACAACACCTCATTCGAACATTGGTAAAATAATAAAAAGTTGAATCAACAGACGTTGAACGTGGAATTTAATAAAGTGTCTGTCTGTCTGTCTGTCTATCTATCTATCTATCTATCTCTCTCTCTCTCTATATATATATATATATATATATATATATATGTGTGTGTGTGTGTGTGTGTGTGTGTGTGTGTGTGTGTGTGTGTGTGTGTGTGTGTGTGAAAAGTGTGTGTATATAAATACAAATAAATATATATATATATATAATTATAAATTCATGAATTATTCATACATAAAACAAATACAAGGGTTAATGATTAAATGGCGAGAAATCCATCTTCGCGAACAATTCAATAATATACAAAAGCCCCGAATCTGTTTATGAATGAAAAGATCCTGTTTTATAAATTTCCGTTGCATTAGATCTTTTTATTTTACAAGCTTTCGTCTGTTCCTACAGACATCCTCAGGTATGAAATAGATACTGAGAGTATAAACAAGAACACAATCTGCCGACAGACAAGTTTTACTTTGTCCAGGAAACGGTTATATTTAAAAAGTGCTCAATATACAATTAAAAACATCGAAAGTTTAGAGCAACTTATGATCTATACACACACACGCATATATATATATATATATATATATATATATATATATATATATATATATATATATATATATATATATATATATATATGTAGTGTGTGTATGTGTGTGCGTAACACATTCCAGAATGGCCAGAAATATTAAACTGAACCGAAGCAGAGATATTGAGGAAGAACATTTTGGTCATTTGCAGAACACACAGAAATTGCACTTATTCTAGGCGAGTTCACAGGCACAACACTTAATATAGGTAAAAATACCGCCACATAAATAATAAAACAATGCCGTTTCTTTTTATTGTCCTGAGACTCGTTTGGCCGTGTAAAATTTTCCAGCCTTATCTAAACAAAAGGAAAAGAATTCTCTTTTCACAGACTAGGTTTCAAGAAATACATTCGAAGAACGTACATATCATTATATATATATATATATATATATATATATATATATATATATATGTGTGTGTGTGTGTGTGTGTCTGTGTATTATATACAGTAATATCTCCGGTGTGTCCCAGTTTATGTAGCCATTGTAATGATCTAATTTTCGCTGTTCCCCTATCTTATTTGAGCCTATCTCTTAAGTGTCTATCCAAAACTGTTTCATGTTAGATGATGAGTCATAAAAATTGAGATTTTTTTCTCTGTCGATACTCGTCCAAGGCACCATTTTCGACTCTAAGTAAAAACAAACCAGTGAAAAATCGAAATTTATGTCGTTTCTTTTCTTTCTCTTCAAAATCTTTTCCATTTTTTTTCTTCGACCATTAAAAAAAAAAAAAAGAAAAAAAAATGTCTGCCGTTCGTTCAGTTTCTTTTCTTCTTTCCTTTAATATTTGCTCCGTAAGTTTTCTTCTTTTTTTGAATTTCTTCCTTTATTTCACTCTATACTTTTTTCTTCTTCTTCTTCCACCATTTGTTTTTTTTTATTCTTTTGCTCTTATTTTTCTCCCGTCTCTTTTTTTTTTTTCTTTCAGTTGTTTTGCAGTTTCTTTCCTCTCTTCATTTTATCTTTCTTTTTCACTTTTTCCTCAGAGATTTTCTTTGTATCTTCTTCTCTTTTTGTCTGAATTTCTTTCGTTTTATGTTTGTTCGTTTCATATTTTCTTCTTCTATTTTTCGATTTTTAGTTTTTCTCATTTATTAAATTATCTTTTTCGGAATTCTCATCCTTGTACACTTTCTTTATTTCTATTTTATTGTCATGTTTGTTGTTGTTTCTGTTTATTTTTAGGCATTTGTCTCTGCATTCTCATTTTCCTTCACTTCATTTTTTTAATATTTCCTTCTACGTTAAAAGGGACAACGTCTTTCCTCTCTCTTTATCCACAACTAGCCAATATCCCACTAAAAACTGATACCATAAATAATTTGAAAAAATCCTGCGAATTTTAAAATGAAAATTCTTAGGTGAAAATGGTCATTAACTAAAGGTATCTTAATTCCAAGTGTGAAAATTTTGCTCTATCTAATAAAAATGAACACCGAGCGCTCTTTCTGAGTCAGTTTTATTTCAAATTCTATGTTGTGTTAATAGGACTCAGCTGGATTATACCAACAGATTACTACGCACGCACACACACACATATATATTAGGTTAGTGCAAAAATAATGACGGTTTTTGACGTATTTTTTAACGTCAAAAACCGTCATTATTTTTGCACCAACCTTATATATATATATATATATATATATATATATATATATATATATGCATGTATGTATGTATATAATAAAGGATATAAATCACTTGGTATATAAGCTAAGTACATCCTAGTAATATAAAATATTAAAACTGATCCACAAAAAGAGCGCAATGTATTTATTATAACAGAGCAAATAAATTGTATTACACAACAAAATCTAAAATTACCTCATATGGGGGGATAGATCAATTTTGATCAACGAAAACTTTGTCAGTCTTATTCAACCACGGTCGTTGATTCCCCAAACTGTGGCTCGAGCTTAATATTAATTTAAATTTCCTCGATAGCAATAAACGCATTTACAAGGGAAGTATAATGATTTTCTAAGCGTAGATTATATGTGGCACATAGCCGAAATCATGGAGCCCCCAGGGAAGATCGAACTCACTACTCAGCCATAACTGATCTAACGAGACACGTTATACCACATCGAAATGTCCAAATGATTTTCTAAGCTACGCTTAGATGTAGCCGACGCCGAAAGCGTGGATCGCCCAGTGATAATCGAACTCACAACTCAGTTGTAATTGATCAAGCGAGACAGTCTTGCTAACTAAATAACGGAAGCAGAATGTTTCGAATAAGTTACGCAGAGTGAATGAATAAGTCAGAGAAGGCGGTAAATATCAGAATCTTGTATTTTGCGTAGGAAAAAAAAACGCTTTGAAAACTTGACTGAAGAACATGGAACAAATCACTGCCAACACAGTCGATGTGCGTAAACATAAAAAAAAAACTTCCATAACAGCCAAAGTCGACAAAACAAAAGTAAAGTTAAAAAAAAGAGTCATCCGTTAACTAGAGCGCGCATGCGTACTCTAACGCCTAAAATCTCGCGCGCGTCTCTCACTTCCTCGCGCTTCCGAGACCACTTCTCAGCTTTAATTATTTAGCTTTCGTTTTCTTAACGTGAGCACCTTACTCTATAATCAGCGCTTCTGATGCTGCTGGTCGAGCCGTGTCGATTGATAATGGGTTAGGGCCAGGGAAATGAGTGTTTGCAAGAGTCAATCAATAATCACAAACCAGTGAGAGCGTAAAAGGGAAGAAAAAATCTTTCTGCTGAGACGTTTGAAGAATTAATTAAGACACTATAGCCGGAAAGAAAAAAGACGCCTGGGTCGAATTTCATAGAAATTCATCTTAAGTAGGGGTCTGAATCACAATGTCCGGCAAGGCTGTAATTAATGAGACGAAAAAAGGCAAGAGAAAAAGAAGGATAGGTTGAGTTTATATTAGAGAAAAAGTGGAAAGGTCCTAAATTTCTCAGGAATCTTTTAGAGATTTCTAAATCAAAGACAGTGGACAAAGGTCCAAATATCTTTTTTAAAAAGTCTGTGGAAAATTAATATAATTATTTCAAGAATTCTGTCATCTAGTTTTCGACTCTTTGTTTAAAGCATTTACTTTGTCCCAGTGCGCTACATGATCTTCATACATTCTTTATTCTTCTGATGTTAAATATTGCTGGTTGTATGGGCTATATGTGCATTTGCTATCGTTACCTCTCGGCCATTTTGTTATCTAGACATTTTTGATTTCGCAAAAGTTTCCGCGATAAAATATTGTTATTAACTTCAAGAATGATTAGAACAGGTATCAGAATTTTCGTTCTTTTCATTCACCTGAATTGGTCGGCGCGTGTTCTTAGATCAATTATTTGATGTTTTCATAAGAAATATTTGTTATTCCCTGTTAGTTTCAGAACTTAAGTAACCATCAATACACTAATCTCTTTATCTCTCTAACATATATAAAGGGTGTTTCATTTAGACGGATCAAAGTCAGCAGTAAATAAATCAATGTTATTGGTGAAAATTTTTTGATTTCTCTATTGGAGCATATTATTTAAGTCATGGCAATTATATGTGAAAAATAATATCGCCTAAATATCTGCCAAGGCTTCGACGGCACACCTCCACTCGATGGTCAACATCTTTGATGACGTCTCTGCATAGCTGCTCCTCGATTTCATCAATATGCCTTATTATCTCATCCTCCAGCTGTTGAATTGGTGTTGGCTTGATGGTATACACTTTAATTTTAATATGACCCCAAAGGAAGAAACCTAAAGGTGTCAAGTCGCACGATCGTGGTGGTCAATTGACTTCGCTGGTTCAAGAGATGACGCGACCTGGGTACTTCTCATTGTATTTCTGTTTGAACGTCCGTTTTCGTAATATGCTTCGATAATTTTAACACGTTGTTTGATTGTGGTTGAAATTGCAAAAGACTTGAGTTGTTAAAACCAAAAGAAAAAGAAAAAAAATCATTAGATGCTTGTGTGGAAGAATTAAGAACCGAAACATTAATGATCGGCAGAAAGAGTAGAGAGTAATCAGGTGGACAGTAGATACTCATTGACATTGCATTTAGATTTTTGCAGATTAAAGTTGGCTGGAAAGCAAGGAGCCGGAAGGGAGTTCCACAAGCGAGAAGTGCAAGAGAAGAAACACTTTAGCATATAATTTACGGCTACATCTAACCAGATTAACAAATAAATTGATGAGATCTCGACGCTTAAATTTAAAAAGAAATGTTTAGGTACCATAGCGAAAATACCATTCGACCAAATAATGAAAGAATTTATAGACAAGACATAGAGAGACAACTTTATGGCGAATGGTCAAAGTGACGGGACTTGAGACTCCAGATCAGGACCAATATTATTGCAAGTTCTTCTTTGGATCTTACCAAGAAGGGAAAGTTAAATAGCAGTGCCACCTGACCATATGTGGCAGCAATATTCTGAACATGGAGGAATGGTAGACTTATAGATATGTAAGATAGATTCTGGAGAGAAAAAATTGCCTCGCTGGAGCATAGTGAACCGAATTTATTAGCAGCTGACTTAGCCAGGCATTCAATAGAGTTTTTCTACTACATATCAGCAGAGAACGTGAGCCAGAGAAGGTGCCACGAATCACTTTCCTGGAGGATAACATCCGCCATACTGGCGGAAGTCTGCAAGGTGTCTCATAGATGATTAAGAGAGAGAGGGAGGCTTAGTTTTAGCGACGTTAAAATGAACAAGACATCTTTTGTTCCAGTTAACTACGAACTTGTGGTCGCTTTGGACATCTGCTGCGATTCTGTCAGACTGATAAACCTTACTGTCGAGGCATAAATATATATATATATATATATATATATATATATATATATATATATATATATATATATGTGTGTGTGTGTGTGTGTAGTCAACCCAGAGACGACAGACTGTTACATGCTAAACGCAATCGTCAGCCCATATACTGACTATTTCCTGACTGTCGCCTCTGGGTACTGACTTCAATATCCACTTTATATTTACATAACGTTCTATCCCTGTTATTGAGTAATTTAACCCATAAATATAGAACACCTTAAAATTATATTCTTTCTATCTATCGAAGGATAAATTGTCGCTATTTCATATTATTAATTTCGCGCATGCGCGTTGTTGTTTTTTGTATATTTTTATTTTGGCGACTGCAATGTATAGTAGAGTAAGTTGGACACCGTCTAACCATGACGCAAAACTCCAATACAAATATTTCAGAGTGTTTGGGTGTCAATCTGAAGACGGTGCAAAGGATATGGCAGGAGTTGGATGATATATCTAGTCAATATCATGGTGTTTGGAGTGATCACTAGTGATGGCGACGTTACGCCATCATTCATCTTCCCACGAGGTCTCAGACCCAACATGGAGGGCTATATGAAGTGCCTTGAGGAGCTAATGTTTCGCTGAGTCAAGAAGGTGGAAACCCCTATATCTTGCACCATGCCTCACTCATCCCTTAAATCTCATCGCCTAACTCCTCAGACTGCAACCCTCTTGATTATTATATATGGAGCGGAGGTGTGAGAGCGACCAACAAAACTGTTTGTAACACCAAAGATGAATTGAAGGCAAGGATTATGGCAGCATTCACCAAATTTTCTTAAATAAATTTACTCTGTAGTATCTCAAGATATTTTTGTGTCATTTTGGTAACTATATATGTTTCAATAAGACGGCAGCGTTATTTTAATTTTTTTTTTTTTTTTTTTTTTTTGCGTAATTTAGGCGACAATTTATCCATCGCACTCTGTATATAATATAAACAAAGTCATTTTTTATTCTGTCAAATTGATAAATACATAAATAAATCAAATCAAATCATTACCTTAGAAAATTACTTTGTTTACGTTTGGATACGAAGCTGGGGAGACATGATAATTTCGAGGAATTTAATCCTTGATTTTGTCTAAAAGCACGTCTCAATAAGGCTCGATGGCCGAGTCGCTTAAGGCACGTCGGATGGAGGCAGGTTCGAATCCTGTCGCAGAGCACATATTTTTCTTTAATAAAATTTCTCGAATATGTTATAGACATAAGTAATTAAAATAATATAAATAAATGGAGCGTCCACTCACATATGACTATCCACTAAAAATGACATTTAAAGTAATAAAAATCAGTTGCATCTATAAAGGCAAAAATTCATTATCGTAGAAAAAAAAGACGTTGCCCCAAAAAATGTAAACACACTTCAGTAAAGGAAAAAATTGTATAGACATTGTAATACTAAATTTATTCAGACATCACATTAATACAAATTACCTTTGCACTCTTCAATCAGAAGAGATATTCAAGATGCTGGCCTTTAGCTTCCAGACATTTATTAGTATGGCAAACTACTGCTCGGGTAACATTGATCAAAGTCTGAAGTGGAAATGCTGCACATGCATTTTCAATTTCTTGTTTAAGGCCTGCTAATATAATGCCATCTATTGAGAAAATATCATAGTGTAACCACAATTTAATGCTAAAACTATGAAAGACAACACCCTGAAAAATGATAAGTGGTGATTTCCGTCCTCATGTTCAGGAAACGAACGTTTTAACCACACAGTCACGCGCTCAGAATAGATAGATAGATAGATAGATAGATAGATAGATAGATAG
This sequence comes from Acanthosepion lycidas, assembly GCA_963932145.1. Lineage (NCBI taxonomy): Eukaryota > Metazoa > Mollusca > Cephalopoda > Sepiida > Sepiidae > Acanthosepion > Acanthosepion lycidas. Next base: position 33,410,591 of record OZ010593.1, on the reverse strand, counting down.
ATAGATAGATAGATCAAGTAGACTGAGATAGATAGATAGATAGATAGATAGATAGATAGATAGATATGGAAATACGCTAACATAGATATACAGATATGGAAAGATACTAACATAGATCGATAAATACATACATAGTGTTCATATATATATATTAAGAAAATTTTTTATGTTTATACATTCTTTTTATACATACAAATATTTAAGTAAATGTTCTGTTTATAATAAACTGTATTAAACAACATTCAGACAGGTAAATGTTGTTTAATACTGTTTATTATAAACAGAGCATTTACTTAAATATTTGAATCTATAAAAAGAATGTATAAACATAAAAAAAGTCTTAAAATAATTGTCGGACGTTGCCCATTTAAAAAAATGTATATATATATATATATATATATATATATATATATATATATATATATATATATATATATATATAAGATAACGATATATATTTTTCTATATCAAGAATAGTATTGGGAAAAAGGTATGACAAAATAGAAAAAAGTTTACATATATCGGGTTTCGTTTTTCAAGTCTTTATCGGACTAAATTTCTTCTTATCCTACCAACATAACACATTTAGTCTGACGAAGTCCTGAAGGAGGAAAAATGTCACAAATAAACTTTTTCCAATTTTCATACAATTTCTCAGTCAAAAAATCTATACACACTTCAGGAAAGGAAAAATTTGTATAGATATTACAATATCTATATCATTTTTTCCTTTCCCGAAGTGTGTATAATAAATTTATTCAGACACCACAAGATTAATACTAATTACCCACTACTTAGTCAACATTTGCCAAATTGTTCAGTGGGATTGGTACACATACGTTTTCAATTTCGTATCTAAGAGCTGCCAATGTAGTAAGTATTCTGTGATGCACAACATCCTATACAGTCTTCCATAGGTAAAAGTCTACAGGTGTTAAATCAGAAAAACGTAGGGAGCACTCGATTGCACCTTTTCGTCCTCGCTAGTGTTCTTGCAAATTCTCATTTAGATGAGCTGGCACGTCTTGCTTGTAGTGTGGCGGTGCGCCATCTTGTTGAAAGAAAGAAAAATCATAATTTCCATAAAGTTTATATGTGGCAGTGTTCGTAATTTGATAAAAATACGAAAGACAAGTTTTTCATCTATCTTTCTCTGTACGTACGTACATATATATATATATATATATATATATATATATATATATATATATATATATATATATATATATATACAGTAGAACTCCCAAAATCAGAACATAGCATAATCTAGAATTCCTCGAATTAGACTTCCTCTTCAAATACGAACTTTTGTATAGACATAAATATGAAGCCTTTTCTTCCACGAATCAGAAGAATAACCTGAATACCAAACATCTTGGATGATCGATTTAGAGGAGTTATACTCTATGGCCTTATTTTTCACTTCCTTTACATATTGTAATTGTTTTTGAATAAGGTGTTTATAAATTTTAAACATTTTATAAATTTTCTTAGCTTTTTCACTAATTACAATATTGGGTTAGCACAATTTTTTGGATTAGTATTGGTTTTCTATTATTTTTTGTATATTTATGTATTCAATCTACACTTTAAATAAAAAAAAACGAATCAGCGTTACAATCTATTTTTTGTATCCTAAAATCTAAAACTTAATAAAAAAAAATTTAAGCTTGGCACTGCAGCATTTTCTTCCTCGAATCTGAACAGTACCCTCAATACCGAACATCTCGGATATTCGGTTTAGAATTGTAAAATATATATATATATATATATATATATATATATATATATATATATATATATATATATATGAAGAAAAATATACGGAAAAAACAAACAAAAATCCTTATATGCAATAATGCTGTTTTACTGTTAATATGTCAACGTCGGACGTTTCGGTCTAATAAACCATCTTCAGGACATATTCATAAAATATAATTAACATCATCAATTCAACATGACAAAGACGATGGACATAAGAACAAGACTTATCCAAACAGATAACTGAAAGTTTTATATGATCAGCGTTCCGTTTTCCGTTTTTTAAAGTCTTGTTCTTGTGTCCATCGTCTTTGTCATGTTCAATTGATGTTAATTATATATATTTTTTCCATTCTATATTCTCATTTAAAGAAAATCATTTTCTTTAATTGACTCAAATTCTTGCTGCGCTACCGAACGCGTCTATTCAAGAAACATTTCAATCTTTCTGACAGAGTGAGGATATGCTACAAATGAACCCGGCATGGCAACTCTTCATCTGAAGGAATCTACTGCTCATGTCTTTTGACACCGATCATGAAAGAAGATTTACAGATAAGAAAGTGGGAATTAAAAGACTAAGAAAATGGAACAGATAGAACATTAATTATTTCTCAATTCGTCAAGATTCTCTACTGGAACATTATCCAATAACTAAGGCGGCTATATTTCGGATCTTATAAATAATGTTGTTTTTAGAAATCCCAGAGGAACTATTTATGGCAATTGATAAGAAAAAAAAAAAAAAACAGTAATTCAATACCAAAAAGAACTTTCATGTTTGGCGCAGTAGTTTAGCTGTAACACACAGACACACACAGACAGAGACACACACAGACACAGACACACACAGACACAGACACACTGTTTGATTGGCCGGTTCTAGCCAGGTGTATAAGCAGAAGTGAACTGTTGTGATAGGACATCAAGTCTTCTGCTCCGATGATATTCATTATTAAATAGAAAAACTTTCTCAGAAATTTACATTAACTAGATTAAAACTTTTCACGTTTATCTTTTTCTCAATTTCTCTCTCCCTTCCTCCTTTTCTGTCTCTCTTTTTCTCTCACTCTCTCTCTCTCTCTCTTTCTTTATTTCTATTTCTTTCTCTCCCGTTCTTTCTCTTTTTCACTTTATTTTGCTCTATTTCTTTCTCTTTCTGTTTCTCTTTATTTCTTTTTCTTTCTTTCTTTCATTCTTTCTTTCTCTTTCTACTTCTATCTCTTTTTCTTTCTCTTTTTCTTTCTTTTTCTCTTTCTTTCTTTCTCATTATCTCTCTTTCTTTCTCTTTCTCTCTATTTGTTTCTCTCTTTCTTTCTTTCTCGTTATCTTTCTTTCCTTTTCTCTCTATTTGTTTCTCTTTTTCTTTCTTTTTCTCTTTCTTTCTTTCTCATTATCTCTCTTTCTTTCTCTTTCTCTCTATTTCTTTCTCTATTTCTTTCTCTTTCTCTTTATTTCTTTTTCTTTCTTTCTATTTCTTTCTCTTTCTTTATTTCTCTTTATTTTTCTCTCTTTTTCTCTTTCTTTCTCATTATCTCTCTTTTATTCACTTTCTCTCTATTTGTTTCTCTATTTGTTTCTCTTTCTCATTATTTCTTTTTCTCTTGCTTTCTATTTCTTTCTCTTTCTATTTCTTTCTCTTTCTACTTCTTCCTATTTCTCTTCCTTTCCCTTTTCTTTCTTTCTTTTTCCCTTTCTTTCTTTCTTTCTTTCTTTTTCTTTCTCTCTCTTTCTTTCTCTTTCTCTCTATTTATTTCTCTTTCTCTCTATTTCTTTTTCTTTCTTTTTCTTTATCTCTCTTTCTTTCTTTCTTTATCTCTCCCTTTCTTTCTCTTTCTTTCTGTTTCTCTCTATTTCTTTCTCTTTCTTTTTCTTTCTCTCTCTTTCTTTCTCTTTCTTTCTCTTTTCTCTATTTCTTTCTTTCTCTTTCTTTTTATTTCTTTCTCTTTCTCTGTATCTTTTCACTTTCTCTGCATTTCTTTCTCTTTCTTTTTATTTCTCTCTCTTTCTTTCCCTTTCTCTCTATTCCTTTCTCTTTCTCTCTATTTCTTTCTCTTCCTCTCTTTCTTTCTTTCTCTTTCTTTTTCTTTCTCTTTCTTTCTCTTTCTCTCCGTTTTTCAATACATATTTTCGGTTCATCGTAGGGCTGAGATTTTGTGGAGTCTAGCGGAAGTTTGAACAACTCTATGCCGCACTTATGACCGCGGCCAGATATGACGTTAAGGTACCTCCTGACACAAGAGAATCGTTCGGAGGAGCGTGTAAAAATGAGTAGCTATCTCGCTTCTCGGACGTTAGTCACGAGGCTCTTCCTTTTATTTATCGGACCGTCAGCAATAATGGACGCTATGTCCATAACTCTGGATGCAACTAATACAAACCGGACACATTTCATTTTCCTGAAAAGAGACATCAACTTTCAGGTACGAACAAGTCATACTCAAACCACATAGGGACATTTGTCTCTCGTTTTTATTATTATTTATTGATTTGCTTGCTATAAAGTTTCTTCCAAACATAGAAATAATCGTTTGGTTTTATTTACAGGTTGCATCCCGGCTCCCGTGATTTTTTATTGGTTCGTTTCTTACGTTTTATAAAACTTTGCAGTTTATTTAAAACTAGAAACTATTTTTAGATTGTAAGAATGTTTTTCAGACAATAACGTTTTAGTGATACAATTCTTACTAATTAACCCATGGATGGGGAGACATGAAATGTATTCATGCCTCTAGTAAAGGTAGTATATATATATATATATATATATATATTAAACCACAGACAGACTGTTTCGCTGTATACATAGAAATAATCGTTTGGTTGAAATGTATTCATGCCTCTAGTAAAGGTATTTGTGCAAAGGTAAATATAAAGAGCCCAACTGAAATTGGAAGCCCACAACAAAACGGTGGAACTTTGAACATGATAGATCTCACATTAGATAGAATTTTAATTTTCGTGCGAGGTTTCTTGTTTAAGACTTCATTGTTGCTTACTGGTTCCATTCATGGAATTCTCAATATCCTTCTGTATAACCATATTTCGGGTGCCTCTAGCTTTTTACTCATTGTGGAAATTGTCTAACATTCACCACATAACAATTAGTTATTTAAGATATATTTGCATTATATATATATATATATATATATATATATATATATATATATATATATATATATATATATATATATGTATGTATATGCATATGCGCGGTGCTTATTGGAGAGCGCTCATGTGTTTGTATGAGGATTGCATAAGCGTGATACCCAGGGTTATAAACTCATATCCATTTTACTGTATATATATATATATATATATATATATATATATATATATATATATATATATATATATATATATATATATTGTGTGTGTGTGTGTGTATTTAGGCAGCACTTTTTCATTCATACATGTTTCATTAAATAATATAGATTGGATTAAAAAAATATGGATCAATATTGTGATTTTCTTTCTTCGTTTAATGATAATGTTATTAAGCTTATCAGACGATATGAAAAGAATTTACATAAAATATATCGACAACACTTGTCTATATTATTTAATGAAACATGTATGTGTATATATATATATATATATATATATATATATATATATATACATATACGCGAGGAACTACCAAAATTATAACTAAATAATTAACTATAGTTGTCTGAAAAATAAAACTGAGATATAATTTATAGTAAATTTTATTCCACAACGGAGTGATTTTGAAAGTTATATCCCATATTTGTAGAAACATGGAAAACTCTGGATGGTTTTACAGACTGAAAGACATATATTTATTCATGTTCTCCTAAATTAATGATATTTCAAACACACCCTCACACGCACACACACACACACATACACACACAAACACACGCACACACACACACCCAAACACACACACATACATATATATATACTGAGGAGCTGTGTACAGCGAAACAGTCTGTCTGTCGTTTAATATATATATATATATATATATATATATATGTATATATATATATATATATATATATATATATATATATATATATATATTAGGTTGGTGCAAAAATAATGACGTAATCATGTGGTTTTTGACGTAACGTCAAAAAACGACATGATTACGTCATTATTTTTGCACCAACCTAATATATATATATATATATATATATATATATATATATATATGTATGTATGTATGCATGTATACATATTTATATTTACACGCACACACACACTTTACGGCGATATAATGATGAGAGACTAGTTCTTGTAAAATCACCGAACTTATAGAACATCGAGCCTTGGGGACGAGTTCTGAGTACTATTTTCTGTAAGTTTGGATGTGCTAGTTGTGTAATAGATAGCGGCTCTGAATTGGAGAGCCGAGTTTCAATTCCAGTTTCGTTAAATTCTGTGACTCGCGCGTACCCTTGAGAAATATAAGAATCCACCTTTTGTATCAAATGTGCTCACGCTTACAGGCTAACAAGTATCCTTGATGAAAATCGGCTCTCTAACAGCTAATCTTAATCATTACTCACCAATAGACCATCGAAAAACAAAATTACAAGAAGTGCGAGAAAATTGATGCTGTCTCGCCGCCAGTCAAGTAATGTGATTAAATTCATTACCATGATGAAAGGGATAAAAAAAAGAGGTTTTCCAGCACTTGACGAGAGATGAATAATGACGGTTGTCAATCTTCCATCTCACTTTGAGTTCAATTGTTTGTCCACCGTCACTTGGGTGTTCAGCAAAAATTATTAATACTAATAATTTACCGTTTTGGGGAATGTTGGAGTCTTTCTAGTTAACCAATAGAACATCTAGCAGAATTGTCAATTCTTGATTCAAGGACGATAACTCAACTTAATATATGATGTACGTGTTTATGCATGTAATGGCAGACAGATAAAATATCTACTTAAAACCTAGGCCCACTTA
>OZ010593.1:33393895-33401395 GCA_963932145.1 Acanthosepion lycidas | reverse complement strand
CTTGCAGAGGTGTTGAGGCCTCACACTTATACTGACACCTATAATAATATAAAAACTTACACACATCATACTCACTCTCTCCCGAATGAGCTAAATAAAAACACACATCCGTACTAATATACACACATACAGACATCATGCTCACTCACTCCCTGATGAGGTAAATAATAACACACACTCATACCAATATACACACTTGCACACATCATACTCACTGACTCACTAAGAACCAAGTAACACACACACTTAACAAAGACACATCCTCTTTCCAATAAAACTGTCAAAATGACCAAGGGAATTCAGAGTAGCATGAATCCATCCAGCCCTTATCTTAAATATCATCTTAAAGGAGACTGTTTGACGAACACAAGATCTGACCAAAATTCATGTTAAAATTTAAATTGAAATTGAAATAATAAAATGTGTCTGGAGATTTAATTTTTTTATTATTTTTTATTGTTCAAGACAAGCGAATTTTGGAGTAACTGTTAAAATTTCTGGGTTTTAAAGACACAGCTGAAATCATAATTCACGGTTCCAAGGTTACAGATAAATCCACTTTCACTAGACAGGGGTGTTCGCGTGTTCTTTATGTCTGTATTTTGATGTATCCGTTATTAGCTACGTTTTGGTAGGGGGTAGGGACATCTGACATCCGTTAAATGCATGTCGTCTGGATTTTTTTTTTAATTTCATTGTTAACGTCAAGAATTCTTACGGCATTTTTTCTATTTGTATATTTAAATATTTTTTTTATTACATTGAGCCCTATTTTGTAAAAATAAAAATATCTATAAGAACACCGGATTATATATCTTACTGTTCTTTCTTTCTTTATATATATATATATATATATATATATATATATATATATATATATATATATATATGTTTACGCACAAATATATTTATATTTTTATGACATTTACCATACAGTATGTCCATACTATATATATAAAATATGTGTGAGAGTAACTCGTTTCCGAGAACGCCTCTTAACTGGCAGGATTAAGTTATCTGCTGCCAGTACATTTTTTTCTTGCCCATCCTCAAGCGCCAACCTGTGTTTATATTCTACTATGCGGAGCAGATATTAGTTACACTTTCTAGAATAGGGCGTACGATCAGCAGTTTAATACTCCACTATGCTCCCTCAAAGCCTCGCTTGCTATGCGCTGTGACTTCCTTTTAGTACTTCCATTATATATATATATATATATATATATATATATATATATATATATATATATATATTGAACTCTTGAAAAAGAGAAAAAGAAATGATAGAAGAAGAACAAATCCGAAGTCAATCAATTACAGGAAGAAAAAAGAAGGATAAAAAGAAGGTAGAACAAAAGTATATTGAAGAAGGAAAGCGAATGGAAAAACATGAAGAGAAATGAAACGAGAAAATAAAATGGAAAAGCAAAGAAAGGAACAAAAGAAGAAAGAATACGGAGAGAAAAGAAGAATAAAATGAGGTAAAAAGAGAAGGAAACAAAGTCTAAAAATATAATAATGATAACAAAAAACAGGAAGATAAACAATAAAAAGAATTGAAACCTTTAATAAAACGGGACAAAGAAATAAAATCATTTGCCTTGAACATAATTAATAAATGAAAGTTGAAAGAATAGAATGAAAATTAAAAGATGAATTGTTGAAAGAAAAAATTAGAATAAAGCGATAGAAAAGCAAAATAGAGAGGATGTAGAAAAAAAAAAAGAAAAAGAAAAAGGTGATCGAATGAAGGAAAATAAAGAAATATCTTTGTAATTTTTTTTGTAAGTGTACAAGAAAAAATATACACAAAAATGAATAAAATATGAAGAGATAAAATAATAAAAAAAAACAAAAAACCTTGAATCAGGAGACGGGGAACTTTGTTCATAGATTCCTGGAAATCATTGGCTGTTTTCAAATTCCAACCGCAATTTGCTGGTGCAGGCGATCGGAACGCACCAGCGGGTCGACACCAACAAACCAACTCAGTGCGATCTGTCAACTAGGGCCAGTCGTAGAAAAAGCGTGGGCCGCTGGCGAGGCTTGCGGAAAATGACAGGCGTTAAGGAGATTCAGTCAAGGTAAAAGAAATGTCAGTTGAGGTGGAAGCGTTGGGTCGACCAACATGTGGGATAGAAAGAAAAAAAAGAGAAACCAATACAATGTGCTTTACGCAGAAACACACACACACATAATATCAGCACATACAGACATATATAATATATACACACGCACGCACACACACACACACACACACACACACACACACATATATATATATATATATATATACATATATATATATATATACATATATATACTATCATAGAAAGACATATTTGTGTATACACATTATATATATAATACCACCCCATTTTACACACACACACATATATATATACAATCGTACAAAGACATATTTGTGTATATAAATTATATATATATATATATATATATATATATATATATATATATATATATATATATAAAACCACACCACTTTACACCCACGCACACACACGCATATATATATATATATATATATATATATATATATATATATATATATATATATATACCGTTATGCACAGATATATGTGTATACACAATATATATAATACGATACCACTTTAAACACATACATACACACACGCATATATATATATATATATATATATATACCATTTTGCACAGATATATGTGTATACACATTATATATATAATACGATACCACTTTAAACACATACACACACACGCATATATATATATATATATATATATATATATATATATATATATATATATATATATATATATATATATAATATAAAATGCTGGTTTTATTAAAACAGTGATTGATCTAATAAAACAATTATTAATTATATGTTAATAAATATACATATTCTCCTTCAACGGTAACACGATTCAGAGTTTCATGTCCAGCGCAATCTTCATGTGCTGCGTATAACCTGGCCGTTACTTAACTTTAATCTTAATAAAAAATATCTTGATACCGAAATTTTGGTGCAGTTAAATATTATGCGGAGATTACAATTTATTTTATAATTATTTGGCCTCTAAAATAAGCAGAATTTATATCTACAAGTCCATATATATATATATATATATATATATATATATATATATATATATATATATATATATATATATATGAATTAGAACTGTGAATATTAGTTTTTTATTAAGCAGAAAGAGAGATTGCTGGTTCAACAAGCCATAATTTACATTAAAAATTAATGTGCATCATCGTATTTCAGTAGATATTTACTTTTTTTTATGCCTACATGTAACCATCAATTCATTTCTCTTGTATGCTATATCAGTGCAGAAACAGATTTCATTGTCGTATTTTGGTCTTTTGTTAGAATAATGCACTGCTAATTAAACTTTTGTACTTGCTTGATGTTGACTTCTCCGATTCGTAATTCGCATCTTGGGATTTTTCTCTTGCGGAACGACTATGTTTCTAAAAAAAACAAAGTGATGTTAAAATTATATAGACACAGGGATTATTTCGTGTGCCAACACTCACTAAACAAAGATATCAAGAATAATATGCACATATAAAGTTTGTAGAGGTTCAAATTGGGCCAGCCGATGTACATGTTGGAACTGAATATCGGCTTGCATGTGTTCGGTATCAACGAAAATAACTGGATAAGAATTCACATTATTTAAACATCTGCTTTATTAAAAGGATATAACAGTAAAATGGCGTAGGATTTTATGTCAGTTGTGACATAACTAACAATATTTCAACTGGGCCAGTTGTACAAAAATCCAAAATAATTTAGATAGCAGTCATAATATGAAAAACAGCGACTCTAAACGTAATCAGTGTTTGCACAAACTTCGAATCTGCTAGTTTTATATCTTGTAAAATTGAAGAGTTTTTGGCGATTTTTGCTGGAATTGAAAAGTTTAATAATGACATGTGTAGCGATAAATCGAAGTACACCATCATGGTAGGCGATTTTACAAATTTATAAATATTGTATATAAGAAGATGAAACAAAAAAGGGAAAAAGATCAAGGACAAGGAAATAAATCACTGTAAAATGGTGAAGTCAAATAATATCAACAAAAAGGAGAGGCTAACCGCTTTTTAATCCTAGCTCTGCGGAGCCAGTTGAGGAGAAATTTGTAATTGTGGTTTACAAGGAATGGCTGCTAAGACTTAATATAATCGCTGTGTTATTTTACAGGGTTCGGCAAAAATGTATCCCAGAAATACCTCCCACATAATGACAAGATTTTAACAAGATTAAGACACTATTGCTACTAATGTCTTACCTTTATGTGAGTGTGGGGGGGGGCTATTTCTGACGCACCCTGTATAGGTTTTTCTCCTCTGTCGATTCCTTAGCAGTACTTAAAACGTTACCAACACAATTACACGTGTACCCTCGAGTGACTGAAGAGCGAGGATTGAAAACCGTTTCACTTTTTCGTTTTTTGCTTCCTTTTTTATATTGTTTCGATTAACGGTGATTTATTTATTTATTTATTATTATTACTACTACTGCTACTATTATTATTATTATTATTATTATTATTATTATTATTATTATTATTATCATTACAAGACTAACGCTGTTTGTACGAAGACTTATAATTTTTTGTAGATTATATTCTTTTATAATTGAAAAAAAATTGTTTAATTATAACTTGATGACGATAGACATTCTGTTGAAATATTGTTTAAGATTGTCAAATACTGTTTTATTCTTTTCTTTACCTTTTCTTAAATCACGCTCTGCACTTAACTGTTGAAAAATATTAGAAAAGTTACTTCAATCCTTTCGCTTGCTACTATTATTATTATTATTATTATTATTATTATTATTATTATTTTAGTATTAGGTTGGTGCAAAAATAATGTCGTTTTTTCACATATGTTACTACGTGAGAAAACGACATTATTTTTGCACCAACCTAATAAGAGTAATACTATTATTATTATTATTATTATTATTATTATTATTGTTGGATGTGCGTTGTGGTGTAATGGATATCGGCTCGGAATGAGATCGTAGACCCGAGTTCAAATTCCTGTTGGGTTCGTTATATTCGTTATATTACGAGCAAATACCCCGAGATATGGGTTGAATAGCAGAATGGGTAACCAGTCTACCGCGAGAAAATGGCCTAGTCAGTCATGTATCGAAAGATGCATGATCGACCACGTGTGACTATTATCATTATTACTATTCTTACTATTATTGCTATTATTACGACTATTATTATTACTACTACTATTACTATTATTATTACGACTATTATTATTACTACTACTATTACTATTATTATTACGACTATTATTATTATTATTACTATTATTACTACACCTACTTATTACTACTACTGCTACTACTACTTCTTATTACCATTACTACTACTAAATGTTTATTGATTTATTATCCTTGCGCTGCTTCACCCTGTTTGTTGTTATTTTTTATATAGAAGTTTAATAATCTGTTTTTATAACATTAATACAGCTTTGTGTCTCCCATAGATCGTTTAAATCTATAAAAGTATGAACAGGAAATTAAACAGATTCTATTATAGGAAAATTAGGATTAGCGAAGAGAAACTGAAAAATGGAAAAAAAATTGTCACTTTCTCAAAATTAGAAAATGAATGAAAGGAGGGAAAATTCTAAATGAACTTGAAAAGCCTAAATGTTTCAAAAACAAAAAAATTAAATTGATGACAAAGAAAATAAAAATGATATGAAATGACATACAACATGTTCAAAAGCATCTGACCCATAATGAAAAAAATCTTGTCGGTATACTTAATGTTTGTAATGAATTTTGTTTGTTTGTTTGTTTGTTTGGGTTTTATGGCATATCAACCACTGTGGGTTATTTAATGCCAAATCCAGTTTATATGAATTTTAAATGCCTGTTTTGTCCTGGCAACATTGTTTCAAAAAAAACAAAAACAAAAACAAAAAAAACGTATAGCTGGCAACATTATTGTTTCAAAAACATACAGCTGGCAACATTATTGTTTCAAAAACATACAGCTGGCAACATTACTGTTTCAAAAAAACGTATACCTGGCAAAATTATTGTTTCCAAAAAAACGTATACCTTACAACATTATCCTTCTGAAAACACTATCTTGCTGTTGGACGTAGTTTATCATCATACCCAGGACGCGGGTGTAGTTTATCGCCATACCCAGGACGTGGGTAAGATCTGGAAAAAATAGGCGTTCACTATTTGCCCATAGATGGGACACTAACAGGTGCTACCACCCTTGGTCAAGGTGGACCTGGGAACACCAGCAATTAAGAGGTGGTTCCACGCTCCTCAAAACCTCATGATCAGAGGCCTTGCTGCTGGACGTAGTTTATCGTCTTACCAAGTACTCGGATGTAGTTTAACGTCTTACCCAGGACGCTTTATAATGAATATAGAATCCTAGTAACGACATACGGGTCTAAAATGCTGAATATAAAAATCACTAGGAAACGTACTCGGATTAATGATTAACCCTGTGTATCTTTGTGACAGAGGTAGAATAAGGAATAGACGAAGATAAGAGATATCGAAGAGATTAAATGGCGATAGGTAGAGTGGGCAAGATACATGCAGTAAGAAAAGATGATACCCGGATTAAGGGCTTTATTTACGTAGAAGGAAAAAAAAAACGGATAAAAATACGCGTGATGCTGAAAGGTTCTTGACATGACCGAATTCCAAAAAACAAATAATCAACAATCAGAATGTGTATTTCATGATCTCCTTGGTCGGACGAAGAACTTTTTAGTACTACTCCTGTAGCGAACATTGCTGGACTTTTGTCCTAGGGCAATAGGTGCTGCACACACACACACACACACACACACACACACACACACACACACACACACACATATATATATATATATATATAATATTTTATATGCGCAGTACCCAGTCGAAAGCGCTCATTATCAGTGATATAGCTGACATAATAAAGTTGTATGGATATGAATTTGTGATCCCGGGCTTCATGTTTTTGCTATCATCAGACAATCAGTTTGCATGATGATGGCAAAAGCGTGAAACTCAAGCTCACAAACTCATATCCATAAGACTTATATATATATATATATATATATATATATATATATATATATATATATATATATATATATATATATATATATCAATGGTCGGTCATGTCGTGACTCTAATTTCATGCTCACACGATCTTCAGACGATTTGAACGGTTCAAATCGTTCGAAGATCGCGTGAGCGTGAAACTCATAGGATTTAAAGTTGGTAAGCGTTTCTTACTTGGTCTACGCATCGAGCACTTTACTGAGTAGGTAACTTTGATTTCAAACCTTTTTTCTCTTTCTTTTTTCAGCATTGTCTTTTTTATTGATGACTGTATCTGAATAAGAGTTTTAGGCTTTGGCAAGTTGTCCATTAGTTCTATCAAAGGTTTTTTTCTTTCTTCTGACGAGAAAGATTTTTC
>OZ010593.1:33386395-33388895 GCA_963932145.1 Acanthosepion lycidas | reverse complement strand
TGTTGTTTTAGCTATAGTTTCTCTTGCGTGCTTATTTTAATTTATTGTTCTATATTCTTTTTTAAATGTTTTTATTTTTTTCCCATCCCAGTCGTTTGTTCTAAAATTCAGCTATTTTCTCCATGTTCTTTTTCCTTTTGCAGCATTTAAAAAAAAATGTTCATTCTTTGTCTGCTTGTGTGTTTCTTCTGTCTCCTGTATTTATTCCCTCTCTCAGGCTTTTTATGACCAGCCCCACAACATTCGCCTACATTATTACACATTTTTGCACTCTTGATTTCTGCAATATTTCCCCTTTCTTTCTTTCTTTCTTTCTTTCTTTCTTTCTTTTCCTTTCTTTTCCTTTCTTTTCTTTCGTTTTTTCTTTATTTCTTTACTGTCTTTCTTTCTTTCTTTCTTTCCTTTTCCTTCTTTTCTTTTCTTTTCTTTTCTTTCTTTCTTTCTTTCTTTATTTATTTCTTTACTGTCATTCTTTCTTTCTTTTTTTCCTTTCTTACTTTCTTTCTTTTCTTTTCTTTTCTTTCTTTCTTTCTTTCTTTCTTTCTTTACTGTCTTTCTGTCTTTCTGTCTTTCTTTCTTTTTTCCTTTCCTTCTTTTTATTTCTTTTATTCTTTCTTTCTTTCTTTCTTTACTGTCTTTCTTTCTTTCTTTCTTTCTTTCTTTCTTTTCCTTTCTTTTCCTTTCTTTTCTTTCGTTTTTTCTTTATTTCTTTACTGTCTTTCTTTCTTTCCTTTCTTTCTTTTCTTTTCTTTCTTTATTTCTTTCTTTATTTCTTTACTGTCTTTCTTTCTTTCTTTCTTTCCTTTCTTTCTTTTCTTTTCTTTCTTTCTTTCTTTCTTTCTTTATTTCTTTACTGTCTTTCTTTCTTTCTTTTTTTCCTTTCTTACTTTATTTCTTTCTTTACTGCCTTTCTTTCTTTCTTTCTTTTTTCCTTTCTTTCTTTTCTTTTCTTTCTTTCTTTACTGTCTTTCTGTCTTTCTTTCTTTTTTCCTTTCCTTCTTTTTATTTCTTTTATTCTTTCTTTCTTTCTTTACTGTCTTTCTTTCTTTCTTTCTTTCTTTCATTTCTTTTCTTTTCTTTCTCTATTTCTTTTTTCTTTCTTTCTACCTTTCTTTACTTTCTTTCTTTTTTCTTTCTTTTCTTTTCTTTCTTTTCTTTCTTTCTTTTCTTTTCTTTCTTTTCTTTCTTTCTTTCTTTTTCTATATCTCATGTATCTTCAGAGTGTGTGTGACCCACGGATTCCCACAGTTTGTTGCTTCTCATCAATACTTGCCGCCCGCCTGACGATCGAATGGTCTTCGTACGTTCAATCACTTGCTGTAGTGCCGTATCACGTTGAAACACCGATTCTCGTACGATCATCAAAGTTAAGCAATATCGAGCCTGGTCCGTACCTAGATGGGTGACTGCTTGGGAATGTCAGGTGCTATAGGCTTGAATGTGCGGCTGGTGTAATAGATATCAGATCGGAATTGGAAAACGGAGGACAGAGTTCTAGTTTCAGTCGATTTCCTGATATCAACAAGCGCGCAACAACGTGAAAAATATAAATTCACCTCCTTTCCACCCAGCTATGGGTTAAGTAGTGGGACTTCTACCTGTAAATCATTCTCCCCAAAATTATTCCAATTTAGAAAAATAATTTCTGGCTTTAAATAACTTGCAAAAAGTTGTTAAGCTCTAAAACATTAAATAAATTACTTGCTCAAACTTATCGCAATTTATTAGGTCGAAACAAATGATAGTAACATTTTTAACGCTACAGTCCAAAATTGAAATCAAGTTATATTCTCGCTCTCTCTTTCTCTCTCTCTCTCTCTCTCTCTGTCTCTTTCCACCTCTGAAATGCTATGACCGTTCAGAGACCTTCCGGTTCAGCAAAGCTCGAATGATTGCTTTAGAAAAACGTATGAACAGAAAATATATTGAAATATTTGTCGAATTTAATGCATTTCATATAATATGGTGTTGTTTACGTTAGGCTTCGATTACAGAGAAGATAACATTCGGCGAAGGTGTGTGTTTAAAAGCAATAATTCTACTAAACCGGAAGTTCTCTATGGTTGAACAGTCATAGAACGTTAGTCTTAATTTCTCGAACATTCAGGCCGGTAAATGTAATTAATGCTGTTTCATTAAAAAAAGCATTTACTCATTTAAGTGCATCCATAAAAAACGTATAAACAATCGTATTTTATATTAGTGGATATTATTGTATATACATATACATATATGTACATGAATATAATATATAAATTCTGTATATAAGGCTAAAGGTGGGTAACTGAATAGCAAAATGGAAAAAAACTTCCATGTAATGCCTATCGTCCTTCAAATATTTTTCTTTTTTAAGGCCAAAATATACAGAAAATGCATTAACTTCTGAGCATAAATTTACATCCCAGTTCATAGCACATTTCCCCTTAACAAAACGTATGCTATTAAAATGCTGGATATTTCAAATTCAAAACAAATCGTATAGTGTTAGAAACTGAATAAA
>OZ010593.1:33351395-33381395 GCA_963932145.1 Acanthosepion lycidas | reverse complement strand
AAAATAATCTGAGTGCTTGACCTCGGAAATTCTCTCCCCGGAACAGGCCTCAGAAGAAAATCTAGCGAAACCTACCTAATGAGCTTGTGCAAATAGATGAAAAATTAGAATGGATTCCTCAGAGCTTTAAAAGACAATGTACATCAAATATATTAGAGAAGTAGGTGGAATAATAAAACGTACAGTTCTTTGAATGTCGAGGAAGAGAAGGAAGATGAAAGCTCATATTTACTGAAACGTTGATATAAATTAATCAAGAATTTTTTATAAGTTATTGAAAATAAATTAACAATAAGAGACTTGACAAAGGGCTCCATTCCTTCCAAATAAAGAATGATTTCTGTAATAGTCAATTGTGTAATTGACTATTTTTTATAGTTCAGTGTGTATTGCCAAAAGCATTTAATCTGGACACACAGACACAGAGAGAGATAAATAACTCCATGTGTCTGTTTTTAGTAAAATTTTAATTTATGCTAAGGATTATAGACTATGATATCACTCAACTCCTCACGTATATACCTTGTATGTGTGTATGTATGTATGTATGTGACTGATTGTGTGTATATATATATATATATATATATATATATATATATATATGCATTTTCTAAAGAAAGTAATGGATTTTTATTAAGCACACAAACCTTTATCACTTTAAAGGTTATTATAATTAAATAGTTGTATTTGAGTAAACGCTCCATTTATTTATTAAACTGTATATTTATTTTCGTCTATCGGCCTTAATGTTTGAGAAGTCTTCTTGAACAAAAAGTGTAGGAAAAGCGAGAAATCTTATTAAAGAAAAAGCCAGGGATATTAAATTTTCCTTTATAAGATTTCTCGATCATTCAGCCGGTTGGTGTACATATATATATATATATATATATATATATATATATATATATATATATATATATATATATATATATATATACAGTGCGTTATGCTTGATTATGCAAAGTTAATTTTTACCTAAAAATATCCAAGTTAAGCAATATATTCTGAAGAATAGGAGCTAAAGTGTTGTTGATACTATTTTATTATTTTGTCAATCATTTAAGTTGTCGAAATATTCAAAACGTGCTTATTTTAATGATTTATGAACTTAAGCCGTAATTTAGTGTTCACTTTCATTATGCAAATGGAAAATAAAACAAGAAAAACACATTTTGTACTAAATTTTATTAATTGAATTGTGGCGCATATGACAATACATCGTGTGTTCTAAGTCCTACATTACATAATACATATGTATAGCATGTTAAACAAAACAAAACAAGTCTGTTAATGCGCCTACAAACAAATATGAGATCCTACATTCTTCAAAACCGTCTACTGCTGACGTCAATGTTTCAATTTCAGAAGGTTTGATTGATCGGCAAGCACTTACAATTGCTTTCCACAGGACTTCTAAGCTGGTGAATTGCTTGTTTTCAGCATTAATCCGCCTTTTGACTATAGACCACAAATTTTCTATTGGATTTAAATCAGGGCTGTTTGGAGGCCATACCATTAAATTTTGCCCTTTGAACCCATGGTGTGCTAGCCAATTGGTGGTGCTTCTTGATCTATGCGCTGGAACATTTTCCTGCTGAAATATCAACGATCTTCTATTCTGAATTGGTTGTTCATCAAGCCAGGGCAGAAAGGCATCTTCCAAAAGCCTACAATATGCATTTGAATTTAGCTTAAGCCCTTTGGCTACTTTCTGTGGGCCTATTAGTTAATTTCCGCGGATCCCAGCCCCAAAATATCACTCCTCCGCCACACTGTTGTCGACGAATGCGTACTCCTGCCGGTCGACCATTTAACACCCATCCAGATGACCACTCATCAGGCCCATCAAGGGTAGCACGGCACTCGTCGGTGAAAATCACATTGCTAAAATTGGTCTTCATGTAACTGTGTACCCATTCAACTCTTTTCATCTTGTTTGCTTTGCTCGATGGGGGCCTCTTGATGGGACTCTTCACTTTGGCAAGGGTGTGAAGGACAACACAACAGGTAGTTTTACCAACTTTGGGCACTCCAGCGCTTTCAAATATTTTTTTACTAGTTTTATGCGGTTTCTTCGAGACTTCATATTTAATTTTACGAAGATCTCTGGCAGTTAACTTTCGCAAAGGCGATCGTTGAGGTGTCTTTCTGCATGATATTACTGCCTAAGACGAATGCTTTGATTGTACAGTGGTCTCTATGTAACTTTTTTGAAATTTCTAGCGTTGACAGACCGTTTCCAAGCAAGCGAGTAATTTCAGCATGAGCTTTTTCAGTATGACCCTTTTTCTTACCCATATTAAGGATTTATATGGTGATTGCTTAATCAGACCGAACACTTGAAACTGTGCTTTTTTACATACTTTGAGAAAAAGAACCCTGTTACTATACAGCTTTTTTTTCATTGATCATATTCTCTTGTCTGAAAGTAGAATTTAATCTGCAAGAAGCACACAGTGTGAAAAAAAACAGAATTTATTGACACGTTAGATGAAAACATTACTTTGCATAATCAAGCAGAACGCACTATATATATATATATATATATATATATATATATATATATATATATATATATATCTGTATGTATCTATATATATGTGTATGTATATATATATATATATATATGTATATATGTATCTATATATGTGTGTATGTATATATATGTGTATGTGTGCGTATACGTATGTATATATGCGTACATATATATATATGTATATGCGTGTATATACATATATATGTATGTATATCTATATGTATGTGTATGCATATATTTTTTTTATAAGTGTTTCACACCAAGGAAGGCGGGAAGCCACTAGCACGCAAGGGGTTATAGAGTTGGAGTGAGAGCAAAGAGGAGTGATTGAGGAAAGGGTGAAGAGAAGGATAGGGGATAGATCGGGGCATCTGGAGACGTCGATTGACATTACATTTGAATAGTTGGAGATTATAACTATCAGGGAAACAGGAAAAGAGGGGGATTCCACGGGCGAGAGGTGCGAGACACGATGCTATTGGAGCAGAATAGACGGCTACATTTAACAGTTTCGACAGTGAAAATGTGTGAGCGAGTTGCCAGCCTAGTAGAACGCTTAAATTCATAAAGTTTAGGAACCAGCGAAAGCAGCTCATCAGAGCAGTTGCCATGAAAGTACTTATAAAAACACAGAGGGAGGCGACAGCACGTCTGTGTGAGAGCGACTGCAGACGAGATGCCAGATCAGGGCCAATTACGTTGCATATCCGTCTTTGGATCTTATCAAAAACCTTGAGACAAACATAAGGGGCACTAGAATATAATGGCAGCAATACTCAATGCAAGGGCGAATGGTTGATTTGTAGATTTGAAGGAACGACTCCGGCGAGAAAAATTTCCTGGTTCGGCACAGGGAGCCAACTTCCCGTACAGTGGATGAAGCTACTGACTCAATGAATTTGGTCCATCTCAGGTCAGCAGTCAATGTGAGTCCGAGTAGTCGCAAAGAGGAGCTCTCAAGAAGTTGAGCGTCAGACATTCTAATACACACACACACACACAGATATATATATATATATATATATATATATATATATATATATATATATATATATATATATATATATTATATGAGCGCGTGGCCGATCGTTCTATTTCTAACCATGAGACTCCAGTTCGAATTTGACCGCGGTTGATTTGTCAGGAAGAAGATGCTGTCAGTCTGGAGGAGGCATGCAGCTGAAAAGCATACCACGGGTTGACCCAATCCTTGCCAGGGAAATTGAGTAGACGGAACTCTTGCGAGCCGTCGATAGGTGTACTAGCACAAAATCACAAGTCATCCTGACCGATGGTTTGAACGTGCTGGCTTTGTTCAGACTGTTTTATCACGATAGATAACGCGCTCTTTCACAGAAACTGCAACTAATGTCTTCTCAGCATAGTTGCAGTATAAAACGCAGGTTGGTTCTGTGGATGTTAAACAAACAAAAATGTGTCTGAGCGAGCGTCTGTAATAGGGATTGTATACCCCCCCCATAACAGACGGGTATCCTCGAATACGAGTAACGTGCTATTTATATACATTGATTTAAGGTATGTTATATTTATGAATAAAAGTGCTCATTATCAGAGATAGAGCAGATGCAAATATAAAAGTGGTCACTGTAGTCAACACCAGACAGTGATTGTTCAGCACAGTCTGCAAGCCAGATGCCTTTCCGTGACTTCAGATCGACCCCAAGGTTGCCATAGAGCTGTATCAAAATTTTCAGGTGGATCCAGGGACAAGATACTCAATTCTTTATTTAGTTAAATATAGAATAGTGTATATTTTACCCTTGAACCTGGGTAAGATTGTAAGACAGCCGCTTAACAACTTGGGAGTTCACATGAAACTGGAAGTCGCGGAAAGACAGCCATATTTGAGTATTGTTTTTTTTTTATATCTCTTATAATGGCTGTGTTTATTTATTTTACATTGAGCGCTGTTCTTATACAGTCTTTATTGATTTTATCATATATATATATATATATATATATATATATATATATATATATATATATATATATATATTGTGTGTGTGTGTATCTACCGATGAAGCAAATTTATATTTTTCTTTGTGAATTGATGTTATTTTTAAGTAGGAAAGCGGAAAATATTCTCTGCTAATGTTGTTTCGTTGTTCAGTCGTCCGTTCGACTAGACGTTGAAACAGGACGACGGTCGGCGAGCCGACGATTCATCCCACTTGATCTGAACGAATGTCGATTTTCAATCTGAACACATGACCCATTTGGCTGTGATTCATGTCAGTGCATTTCTTTATGTTTTTTTTTTTTTCCCTGTTTTATTTATCATCAGGATAATGAAAGCTCCTTTCTTCATATCTGATAAATATTTATTTTCTTCAATTTATTTATCTTCTTTTCGGATTATTAGTCATTTTATATTTTGCTATATGAACTTCGTTTTTCTGACCTTCTTTTATTTATTTTTGGCCTTTTTTTCTTATATTTCGTCGTTCTGACTTTATATATATTCTACTGTGCAGTTTTTTTCATTTAGTTTGAAATTTTCTTCTTTTGCTTTCATTATGTTTATCTCTCGCTTTCCTTCAATATATTCCTCTCTCTTGCTCTCCTTCCCAAATTTTTCTTTCTTGCTTTCCTTCCCTATTTTTATCTCTTGCTTTCCTTCGCTATTTTTTCTTTCAGGCTTTCCTTCGCTATTTTCGTCTTTCTAGCTTTCCTTCACTATTTTTCTCTCTTGCTTTCCTTCGCTATTTTTCTTTCATTCTTTCCTTCGCTATTTTTTCTCTCTTGCTTTCCTTCCATGTTTTTCTTTCAATCTTTCCTTCGCTATTTTTTCTTTCAGGCTTTCCTTCGCTATTTTCGTCTTTCTTGCTTTCTTACGCTACTTTTTCTCTCATGCTTTCCTTCCCTATTTTTCTCTCTTTCTTTTCTTCGCGATTTTTCTTTCTTGCTCTCCTCCGCCATTTTTGTCTCTTGCTTTCCTTCCCTATTTTTCTTTCAATCTTTTCTTCGATATTTTCCTCTCTTGCTTTCTTTCGCTATTTCCTTCTTTCTTGCTTTCTTTCGCTATCTTTTCTCTCTTGCTTTCTTTCGCCATGTTTTCTCTCTTGCATCATTCGTTATTCACGTCTCTTGCTTTCGTTAGCTAATTTTTTTCTCTTCCTTTCGTTCGCTATTTACTTCTCTCACTTTCGTTCTTTATTTTCCTTTTAAACTTATTTCTTTCTTTACGAAATCCTAACCTCGTACAATGCCCACGAGTCACTCGACATTTAGTCTTACCAAATGAAGTTATTATCTGTAAGAGGATGAAGTAAGAAGTGCACATTATGACTATATGGAGGAAATATAACCGCTGACGATGTCTTTTACATTGTAGCTAACGGGGTAGCATCCTATAAGTAGCAGTTCTCTGGAAGAAGCTGGCCGTGTGGAATGTCGCGTTACCAATGAAATAGTAAGAGAATGACAATTTATTGTTTTCCTCCTGAGTTGGGAGTGCGTAAGAATTTATTTTAATTTACAAGTTCATGTTCTTTGTTTTCTTGATGGATGGTTGTGGTCTTTTCCTGATTTTGTTCTTTTTGTAACCGGAGAATACAAATAGCGCTTTTTTTTTAACTCTTTATATGTTACAAAGACCAATCACTGTCGTTCCTTGGCTTTTGACTAGTGGTTGGGTCTGTATTATGTTTGTAAATATTCCATATATATTTTTGCTTGCTCACCGCTTTCTGCTTCTCTCTTTGTTTTGTTATTTCCTGCTCTAAGGATTTCCACTCCACAGGAAATTGTGTATAATATTAAATTATTATATTTTAAAGAATTACAAGACAAAAGCTGCAGTTTATTAGTCAACAAGGTGCAATACCTTGAAGACTAACAAAAGGAAAGGTTGCAATTTTTTCCTTCTTTATAGCACTGGTGACCTGTCTTGTAAGACTAGTTTATTTTTATTTTTGTTTTCTGTTTTGAGTAGTAATTCGAATATCACCACATTCTCGAACTCAGTTTTATTTTTCGTTCCCCAAGCAAATTCTCTTCACATCCATTTCTGACCTCTTTAGCCATTGACTTTTTCCACATCAGATTCACCCCATATTTTTCAACAAAATCTAAACTTATTCAGGTCAGCCTAACAATAATGTTAGTGGACTAAACACACTATAAGTGATTCATAATACGTGATATGTGTATTCATTATATGTGTATTTATAGGTGATATGTGATTCCTAATACATAATATGTGATACGTGTATTCATTATATGTGTATTTATAGGTGATATGTGATTCCTAATACGTGATTCCTAATACGTGATACGTGTATTCATTATATGTGTATTTATAGGTGATGCATGATTAATAATACGTGTATTCATGACACGTGTATTTATGGATGATATGTGACTCATAATACGTGATACGTGTATTCATGATAAGCATATTCACGGGTGATATTTATTCATAATACGTGATACATAATACGTAATTCCCTCCAGACGATGCCAGAATAGACTTTGTAATCAGTCAAACCACACTACACATGCAAAGGAGCAAAATGCAAGGTTTTTATTATGTTGTAAACATTCTATATTTTGGGGGCTTATGGCTTGCTCACAGTTATCGGTGTTACTAATCGTTCTGTTACTTCCTGCTATAAGGATTTCCCTTCTACCGTAAAACTGTTTTAATAGTTAAACTATTACTCTACGAAGAATTACAAGGCATAAGCTGCAGGTTGTGAGGCAACAAGTCGCAACACTCTGAAGATTAAGAAAAGTTAAGATTGCTATTTTTCCTTCTTTATCGCTCTGGTGATCTGTCGTCTAAGTCTAGTTTTTTTTTTGTGTGTGTGTGTGTGTGTGTTATCAATGATAATTTAAATATCGTTACACATAACTCTCCCCTGTATACGTACCATAGTGGATGAGAGCTGTAAAAGTCTGAACTCTTGGAAGTAAGGAATGTAGCTTGTTTGAATAATTACCGTCGAAATTGCGATAGAAGAGCTATAGGCTTTGTCTGTGAGGAAGTGGGTGGTGGGTTAGGAATAATTCATTGTCTCAGAGGCCGGCTAACCGATCGTGAAATTCTGTCAGGGCTGGAAAGTGTGGATTGAGCAACTCCAGCTCAGTTATGCCAGCAATACTTTATTTCTGTTCTGGCTCTCGTAAATATTTAGAATGACAGAAAGAATCAGTTACTTTCTCGAGTGGCACAAGAAACCAACCATTTTCCCATCATCTTTAGTAATGGATCGTCAATATGAGTTTCACTTAAGATCTTCTTCTTCTTCTTCTTCTTCTTCTTCTTCTTCTTCTTCTTCTTCATACATTACTTTCTTAAATTGTTTCCTTTTATCCTCTTTTTCCCAACATTTAAAAATCTCCCTGCTCCCAGCTTCTCTTTCCTCTCTCATTTTCTACATGTTGTTTTCTCATTACTGCTTATTGCTACTTTGCCTGTTTCTCTGTATACACCTTTATTTTTCTTTCATTGTATAACAACAGATCTCTGTCATTATATTTGCAATACATATTTTTCTCAGGCTGACATCCAAATCAAACTTTTATATAGCCTTTAAAACAAAGAACACTATATCTATACGTATATTGATATATTAGGTTGGTGCAACGGTAATGACGTAATAATGTCGTTTTTTCACGTATTTTTAACGACAAAAAACGACATTATTACGTCATTATTTTTGCACCAACCTAGTAGAGGCTAATTTTTTCATACATATCTGACATATCTTTGGATCTCCATTTACCATACAATGTTAGTGAAGTTAGAAGTGATTTCAAGGTTTACTCAGGTTTTTACTACTTATTTTATTTTTTCCTTAAATCAACTCCAAACGTCCAAATAGGTAATTTTAGAAAAAATATTCCTGATTAATTTTGACACCGATTTCCCTAAAATTTTAAACGTATTCAGTCACTGTGTGATTCAAATAATGAACAGAACAAGGCTAAGAGTTAGTCAAAGATAATGATGGGTGACAAACAGACAGAATGAAAAGAGATAAACAGACAGAGAGAGCAGGAAGGGAGAGAGAGCCAGACACCCAAGGCATGAAGAGAGAGGGCGGGTCAGATTGAAAGAGCATGAAGAGAGGGAGAGAGATAGAGCCAGCCAGAGGGACAGAGATAATAACCGGTGAAAGCCAACCAGTTTAGGGGTTCACTATTTACTCATAGCTTGGTCAGGGTGAACCTGGGAACAACAACAAATAAGAGCTGGTTCGATGCACCTCAAAACTCCCTATCCCCTGATCAGAGACCATGCTGCCGGATGTAGTTTATCGTTATTCCCGGGACTTATCCTCGAAAGAAAAAATCTAATGGAAACTAGTCAGAAAATCGTTGGCATATACGGAGACTTAATACTTGTTTCTGCTTCTATTAGAGAAGAACCCTATTTGAACTCATACATTATCTAATATGACCCTGATGTAAATTCATTTTATAACTGTAAAATCGGTGCAAATTTTACTGACTCTGATATCAGCAAATAAAAATTAGAACGTAAGACTTAACGGTTATATTACTGCATGTATTGAAAATGTAAGCACAAAGTAATCATTTCAAAAGTGCGAATTTATTTACAATTTATTTCTCACTAAAACTGAAATCAGTTTTCATGTACTGCTTACACCACTTTGAATATTGTTGTAGCATACCTACGAACGATAATGTATATGCTCCCATTCCCATAAATATAGTAGTAAATACTGTATGTTGTTCTGCGTGGAATTTACTTGACTCACTTGTGGAATTTACTTGACTCACTTCTAGCAGTTGACTACTAGTACGCGCCTCTGGCGAATCTTATATGTTTTGTTCTTTTCCTATGTATTATCGTTCATTACCAACTCTCGTATGATTATTCTATTTTTCCCTAGGATACAACACATATGCATCTTTGTGATGTTTACCTAAAGGTGTAGTTTGGTTGTGCGCATGATTTTAGCCAAGGGTATATATATTTTGTATTAATCATTCGTTTTTATATTTTTGGTACAATACTTTAAATATTCGTGCTGATTAAACAACTTGATTCTCCATTCATCTTTGTTGTCACATTCATCATGTATTGTAACTATATTCTGCATTGTTATGTGATATCTGATGATCAGTTCAAAATTTAAGTCCTTATTACTCAATAAATTTGCCTTATCGTCTTTCACTTTCAGGGTTACACATTTCTTACGATGCACAAAATTTGATATGCATTCGGAATAAATCTATACTATACTAATTGTATCTATACTATTATATATTCCTATGATGCTTTACTTGAAATTCCTGGGAGTTTCGAGGGTGTATGACTATATGACCTCCATGAAAATTGGTGGGTAGATTCCTGTGTCCATTTTGTTTTGTTTTTTATGGTTGCTAAGATTGTTATGGTTCGTGCATTTTTATTTCTTTTGTGTATTTCGTAGGATTTGGGAGGGGCATTATCCAGGGAATAATTCGAGTATTGGAGGAATATTATATTGTTTTCGATGTATTTTTCTTTCTGGTCCAGGAATTTGGAGCAACATATTCTAAGAGCTCTTAAATAGAAACCTATGATCATTCCAGATCTTATCTTATCGTGATGGGGTTATTGCACAACGCCTGAAAGACACTAGTACTTTTGATCTAATAAATACCAGACTGATGAAAATAAGAATTCAGTAAGGATAAGATGCATTAAAATTCCCCCGATATTACACACACACGCATACACACACACACACACTATATATATATATATATATATATATATATATATATATATATAATGAAATTACATGATAAAATTCCAAATACAAATAAGATATTGTAAATATATATAATAAAACTCCTATTGTAATCTGAAATGTTATTCGTAAATATATATATATATATATATATATATATATATATATATATATATAGTATGGTTCATTTGTTGTTATGTATATACATATAATCTTCTTATATATAAGAAATGAACCATAATCTCTTATATATACATATCAATAATGTCCATAAGATGAAGTTTACAAAACAGAAGCAGTAATTTACAAAGCGGAAGTAATAAATGACCAAATGACCAAAAAACAATATACATAGGGTGTACCAAAGTTAGCTTCAAGAAGAGGCGGTAAAACCACAAGTAATCATTCAAGCTAGAAAGTCTTAGGAATTCTACCAGACTAGCCAACTATGTGTGAAAATTAAAAGAAAAATATAACAAAGATCACATTGTAAACTGAAATTTTTTTTAAAAGTCAAACCTTCAAACAATCATAGTGATAAATGCAAACTTTGTCATCAAGAAAAGTTCGATATAACAACATTTTCAAACCCAAAAAAAATTTTGAATGCAAGTTCGGTAATTACGACACGTTGCTTACTGATTAAAACGCTCCTTTTGAGTTCGTATCAAGTAGGATAAAACAAAGTATGTACATTTTATTTAACTCCCCATCGATCCATATCTAATACCCTTTCTTTTCTTCTCTTCCTCCCCTTCTATCACACTTCACATTGTGCCTTTATTTATTTATTTTTAAATGATAAAGCGTTGATTAAGTTTTTAAAAAATAAAGGGTTTAGGAAATCAATTGACTGAAATCGACTGAATCGATTGATTTCCTAAATCTTTAGACTTAAAAGCGAAACATGTTAAATTTTTATTTTTACAACTCTTTCCTGGTCTAATTCATATCATATCATATTCATTAGCTTTTTTAATTATTTTAATTATATATATATATATATATATATATATATATATATATATATATATATATATATATATATATATGTATATATATAATATTAGTGGTAAATATACGCATACTCACCTCTCTAAAACTTCTCTCTGTTAAGTTTTAATCTCCCACCTTCTCTCCTCTGTTACCCCTCTTTAGCTCTAACATTCGTCCCACACTCTCATACTTACACTCTCTCTAAATTCTATTTTTATTTCCGGAGTTGTTTTTTCCTGTTTTCTTTTTGAATTTGTAGGTCTGATGAATTGGATCGTTTTTACGATTCCAATGGAATAAATTTTGACCATGGAATATTAGTGTTTAAGCCTTTTTATTATATATATATATATATATATATATATATATATATATATATATATATATATATATATATATATATATATATATGTTCAATGTTGAAATATATATAAAATATATTAATATATATTTATTTGTCTGATGCGGTCGGCTTCATTAAAATATTATAAAATTATATATATATATATATATATATATATATACATATTTAAGAAATGAACCAAAATATCATATATATCGATAAGAAATGAAGCTATATATATATATATATATATATATATATATATATGTATATATCCTTAAATGAATTCTGATATATATGTATACATTGTGTGTATGAGCATTCGCCTGAATTCACTTATTAATGGTGCTTTATTTTTACATTCATCTTTTCAATCCATTCTATCCTTCCTCATACTTCTTCCATCTTTTCGGTGTTCCACTTGGAGCTATTCCAATATTTGAATCAAGAAAAACAGGCAAAATAAATCGAAAACAGACATCCGCCTGATCCAGAGGCATTATTCTCTTCTTCATCTTCATGCTAAAATAGAACATGACTCTAATTTCATGCTGTACATTCCGTGACTCATAAAAAACGGAAGCAATTTTGGGCTTCTTTCTTTCAGCAAACTATATTTTAAGTTGGGCTACATGAAGCCGACCGCATCAGGCAATTGTCAAACTAATCGAAAATTGTTATCTGAGATGCTGTGATGATTTTTCATCATTCCAACTATTGTTCTGAACATCATCTTAGATATCACTGTTGACATTTCTGCCCTTTCTTGTAAAATCAGAATTGTTGAACATGAATTAGTTTTATTTCATTGAATAATTCATACTTTAAATTAGATCAGGTTTTTGAAACATGTTATACTATCGACCAACTTCATAGAAATCTTGATCCTTCAACTCTCAAGCATAGACAAAAACTATCAATAATTCTTTTTTCTTTTTCTGCATTATCACTTCCTGATAAGATTCATGTTAACTTTACGCTTTATTTCTTTTTAAATTTCCATTTTTCTTTCTCTTTGTTATAGGAACTTACCCATAATAATAATGGACTATTCCTGACATTATAAATACTGCGCCTCTCAAGAGGTATGAGGAGGTTGTAAGACGAGGAGAGATAATTGAGAGCATATTGTTAGGACATTGGAATAGTGATACTTGTCGAGACAACATAGTTCACTCTAACCAAATCTAATAGTCATTACTAATACTTCTACTTCTTTGTATTATATTTCTGTTGTAATATATCTTTGTATTCCATACCTGTGTTTGTGTTATTCTTTCATTGGTTCTAACCTTGGACCATCACCGAGCTACAAGGAACTTGGACCATAACACTATTGTAGATATTTTTTTCAAATGATAACACATTCCTTTATGATCTACCAGAATGGCTGTGATGACTTTTGATCTTAATTAGAGGTGCTCACATGTAAATGTTTTGTTCTCATGAAATTGGCTACAGTAAATATCCTGCTTAGTACTGCAAGTTTGCAAGCCAGTTGCCTGGCCATAACCAGTTGATCATGTCTCTGAGGATCTGATGCGTGCCACATGTCAGTTGATGAGAGTGGTTAGCAGCATTTTCAGCATTTAAAAGAAACTTGAGTCGCATCTAGATACATGTGAATACCCTAAATCTGTGACCGTCTGAGTTGACTGGATTACACGGACTGGCAGTATTTCCGACTGGGGTTTATTTGCAATGTAATGCATTACTTTTATAACAACCTCTCACTATATCTCACGTCCCCTTACATGTGACGCACATTCCTTGGACTCACTCCTTAAACTGGATGTCATGATAGAACATCGTGTATTTGTAACCCAGCGTCGCTTTGTTAGCGTGTCCTCTCTCTCTCTACCCGCCTTGGGGTTACTATACCCCCATTTCTATTTTCATTGTGTTGTTCATGGTGATATCCAAGGCAAAATTCTTTTTGAACCGGTGATGTTATGGGTACCCCGGCTCTCCTATCACAATTTCCTCCACCCACTTGCAAAGCGGTTTACCTCTGAGGCGGAGCTCTTATAAGCCCAGGCTGGTGACTGACCGATGTCCGCTTAGCACAGGCAGGTTGGGCAGAGGCGTTCCTCTTCACCGGTCTTGTCGTGAAAACCCTTCCGACTATCCTCACGCAACTTAGCCGGCAAATAGATGCCGTTGACCGGGGTGTGGCCATTGCAGCGCCCATACAACTTATCATACTTGATAAAGAAAGCACATTAAAAATAAATTGATATATATTTATTGAATTGGTTAATACCATTAAGATGTGTTCAATGAGAAGTAAGCGAGTCACTGATATTTCGTTGGATAATGGTGAGGTTAGTTGTAAAACATCAGGATTTATCTATTTACTTCCTTTTAATTGCCAGACATTTATATACCATAGAGTAGTTCTATCAACCTCCACGTATCGACATCAACCTTTTTAGGATCTCCGATCTCGATCCCAAGTATGTGCAGCTGGATTAATTGTTATCGGTAAGTTGTGTTCAAATATAATCTACGATTTTTTTGTAAAATGTTTCGAAAGGAATGACAATCTATTCCTTGTCCTTTTCCCCATGGAGGAGGGGTTTAATAGCTAAATTCGTGTGGACTATTTCGTTTTGGATGGCAGTCAAACTAGCAGAACAAATATCTTGAATGCAAAACTGTGGAGGGGACCACACAACTATTTTCCCATCAAATTCATTAAGTTTCACAAATAATAAAGGAGAATAAAGTCTGCGGAGAATTATAAATGCAGATCCCATTAACATCCAAGGAATTATATAATGGTGGATTTAATCGCAAAGTCATAGTCAACGTGTTATGCAAATGATTATAAATATTGCCTTGAGAAGAGTTTTCTTTTACCATCAAGTGATTTGGATTAATATTTTTGTTGCTTTGATTACGGCATTCTGACCGTTGTGAGAGATGAGCTTATTAAAGGCATATGGAATACTGCATGGAAACATTTGTATTGTATTATATTGTATATATATATATATAAATATATATATATATATATATATATATATATATATATATAATGTCATCCACAGATATATATATATATATATATTATATTGTATATATATATATATATATATATATATATATATATATATATATATATATATATTGTATTAGAAATTAATAATCTTTCAATCTTGTACAGCCTTCCATTTTGGGGTATTTTCATTAATATAAAACTTACTCTAGATAGCATCTACACTTGTATGTCTTTTGCCCCGATATATATATATATATATATATATATATATATATATATGTGTGTGTGTGTGTGTGTGTGTGTGTGTGTGTGTGTGTGTGTGTGTTTGTGTGTGTATATATGTATTTCAAAATGTAAAAGACCACAAGAAAACTGTAATATTAGTCGCGTATCGTCCAATGCGCACTTTTTCAAGGCAAAAACGAAATGAATTTATTAAAACAAAGTAACTATTAATAATAAAACAAAATGTCCTTAACAACTGGAAGAATTTAGAAAACGCTGTTATATTCATATTGTCAACTGAAAATTACGTCAAGTACTGTCACGAGTGAAAATATTGTTTTTATTGTTGTGTTGACGGATTCAACAAATTTCTTATGATTTCTGAATGCAGTTGTGTATGTTTGATTGAGAGAGTAGTAATTATGTTACGAAAGATAAAATAGGGTAAAAGTCTGGACGTAGATTAATATTTCCCTACATTGGACAAAACGCGTCGGTTAATATTACAGTTTTCCTATTGTCTTTTACATTTTTAAATATTCTCTTTTTCTACAGGTTAGCTTTGAGAATTTTTTCATATATATATATTTTTTTTTCATATACATATATATATATATATATATGGGTATATATATATATATATTAGGTTGGTGCAAAAATAATGACGTAATAATGGCGTTTTTTGGCGTTAAAAAATACGTCAAAAAACGACATTATTACGTCATTTTTTTTTTTTGCACCAACCTAATATATATATGCTTGTGTGTGTATTGAGCGAGGTAGGAGCTAATCAATAATTAGAATGAAATAAACAGTAATAATTCACTGATCTAAGTAAATAAATTAAAGAGAGAAACGAGACCATAGAAATTTCTAAAATACTTTTACATCGGATGAATTTAGAGCAACAGAAGATTTTTTAAAACTGCATGCAAGCCATGAAGTTTCAAAACGGTTGAAACATCAAAAGAAAAACTTTTAACTCTGAAAACCATGCTTAGAATTGATATGCAATTGGTCGGCCATTATCATAACCACCAGTTATTTATAAGTTATTTCTCGATTCTTTTGTTTTTAACTACCGTCTACCTTTTAGTCAAACTGATCTCAATTGGCAAATGACGAGGCAGAAGGTGGTTTTCACGACGGATACTGAATAATACGATCATTATCATTATTCTCCATTTTTCTTTTTGTTGAAAGTATTTTTGCGATTATTGTTTTATTTTTTGTCAAGTACCGTTCTAACCGCAAACAAAAGTGAACGCGTGCCGTTTAAGAGCCGGTATAATAAGATACATTATAGATCTTTTGTTTTCTCAAATTTTCTCTCTTTGTGTTTTGTAAATCAAACAGTTTTCAATTGTAAATAAACGATCTATAAGACAATAAGTTTGTGTGTATTTGGCTCTGTACAAAAACATGCATTATATGACACAATAAACCCTCGTTTTGATTACTGAAAGTAGGTTGTATTCTTTGAACTGGATGGCCCCACAACCGCCAACATAAGCATACAAGTCATGGATTTTAATATATATAAAGGTTACCTTTATAGCGTACGTGCACAGATAGAAGAACCATGAAGAACTTTAGGGATAGTTTACACTGGGGAGGATCTAAATGAGTGAGTACTTAATATCAGAATCCAAATCTATCTTACTTATAAAACGCAGATTGTGTGTGTGTGTGTCTGTACGTTTATATATTGGATCGGATTTCCTACATTTTTCAACCGATTTCAACAAAACTTCACAGGACTACATTAAATTACCTTGCGGTGGTTCTGACAGCGCGAGAAATTGGAAAAACACAAAACACGAAATCAATTTGAAAACACGATTAAGAGGCATTGCTGTTGAGAATGAAAGGGGGACAACTCATATCGAGTTATACTTATTATAAAAACCCAGGTTGTTTGTGTGTGTGTGTTCGTTTATATATGGGATCGGATTTCTTACATTTTTAACCGATTTCAACAAAATTTCACTTTCTTTTGGCAGGTAGTGTTTCTAATTATCGTGCACACTTTTTTCTTTATTTTTACATTCAGAATGCTTTCAAAATTCCATTTACAAGACAATTGTTTATAATAAAATTCTATTCAATCGGTAGACTCATAACGATTGAAAACAATGTTTTTGTTTGAAGTTTGGGTTTGATGAATTCGTAAAAAAAAACAAAAAAAACTAAGACATGCATGCCCGTCAACCTTAAACAATAATCTTTGTCAATTTTATTTTTCAGTCTTTATGATGGTCGATACTTGATCTATCTTTTACTGTCACATCCCCGGGCAACGCCGGGTTCTACTGCTAGTACATATATAAAAGGCAGAATGTTTCTATGTTTGATCAGATCTCCTACATTTTTCAACTGATTTTAACCAAATTTGACACAGTTACTGCTAATATCCCTGCAGAGGTTTTGTCGGCGCCAAAAATTGATTTAAGTCAATATTTAAATCAATATTATCGATTTTTCATTTTCGAGAAGACGCACGCGTGTGTAATTATGTGTGTTCACTACACACAAGCAGATATGGGCACTTTTCATGTCAGAATTAATAGCGGTAGCATAATTAGAAAAAAAGTCGGATTTAAGTGCTTATATGGGAACAAGAAAGGACAAGAATGGCCGCATTTTGGTTTCGGATGCAAAAGTTATCACAATGAAGGATTTCTGTCGCAGCCGAACATTGCGCTCCAAAAGCCAATCAGATTAGTATTATTAGGCACGCGTGGCTCGTGCGATGCGTAATGCTTGCTGCTGATTGGTCTATTCACGCTCAGGGGTCATGCGAAATCATGTGTGAACGGGGGTTGCCACGCGTGCGCATATCAAGCATTACAAATGGGGTAGAGATTTCAGGTAGCTTACTTATATTACAGGATTTAACGCTCATACCAGGGTTTTTAAAAAGGATTTTTTAATGTTTCAATGCAGGCATGTTTTCTGCATTTGCACAGTAGAGTAAACGTCAAGGCCATTTTACAAGAGAATTACAGAGCTACATGTCAAATTTTAGCAGAAAAATAAGTAAAAACAAGGTGAAACTGCTGCTTTTTAGGTGTTTGTAGCCCATTTAGCTATGGATATTCATAGGATTGAATTCAGTGATCAATCACTAACACATTTCATGGCACTTCACTCCACCACTTTTAAGCCAAGTGGATAGAATCGGATACCCCCAATTGTTCAATTTGTCCAAATTTTCATATTTGATTGCATTTTTTCATTCGAAGGGGACACCGGGGGACTGTTATGTCTTTTCATGCCGTTTACGTGTAGCAAAAGGCACCTACTGTTACTACTGCGCATCACTGCCCCAAAAAGTTCTCGCACGTTTTCATCTAAATTCGTGCTACTTAAATGCCTTCATCATCCATCAGTAAACGAAATTAATATTGTTTCCCATTTTGTTCGTATAGAGTGTAAAAACGCTTGTATTTTCAACTTTTGATCAATAAAACTAACTCATATCTCCTGGCTGCTCAAAATTTTCAAAGAAAAATGAAGCTTGAATATCCCATTTTCTGAGTGGCTGAATTTGAGAGACTGCGCTACATCGGTGACGACGTAAATCAAAAAGGCAATGCCTATTTTGAAATAAGGAACTACATAGTTTTCATATTTATCAATAAAAAAAACCTGATACAATAAATCGCCAGATACTATTTTGAAACGCCATCTGCCACTGCGCACTGCTTTGACTAACCAAGCTGGAGGTTTACCAATCGTGCCAATTCTTCAAGGTTGCTGCGAGCTCATTGGCACGGTTGCAAGAGTTTAACTTTGGGCCCATCCAATCATACGCGAGAGCAGTTCTCTTATGCACGAGTGTGCACGTGCGTATGTACGTCACCTTAGTATATGCGCTCAAGGTCAACCGGCCAACCGCCTCTTTATACCATAACTCGCACGCGTGTTCACACTTCTGCGATTACTGTCCCGCACTTGGCTCATTTCCTTCGCTTCTTATGGAAACCGCAAGTTGTTGATTACGTATCCAAACTGTCTTTTTACTTCTTAGTTATAACTTCATCCGTTTCAGCGTTTATCGAATTTATTTCCCAAATTACCTAGTTGAATTTTTTACGTTTTTGGACCCCCCTCCTAACCTGCCTACGTTTAGACTACACGTATTTTTTGCACTCAAAAAACTACATACCTTTTATTACGTTTGCCTTTGTAAAATTGGTTAAAATGCCGCCTAAGAGAAGAAAATGTTTTGGACTGCACACAGCTGCCGCCTCCGCTACAAGAGTAAGAAGGGCAAGTGAAACCACAGAACAAAATTCGTTGCGACATTTTCAGATGGCCTCACGCTCTGCTGCTCGCATCTCCACGGAAAGTACCGCTAAACGGACTGAAAAGCTGGCATCAGTTATGTCATCACGAGGCGCTAAGACTTTCAACTGAAGAGCGTTTAAACAGAATTCACAGGACGCAATAGGCGTTTCTAGCGCCAAGGCTCCTAAGTCCCCAACACAGACTTCAGCGTTTAAGGAATGCCAGCGCTGCAGCATGTTCTAAAGCTTTAGAAAGCCCTGAACAAACCACCTCGCGTCGTCTTAGGAATGCTAGGACTACAGCATCTTCCAGGGTTTCGGAACAAACTCAACAAACCGCTATTCGTCGTTTAAGAAATGCCAGCGCTACTGCGTCTGCCAGAGCTTTAGAAAGTCCTGTGCAGACAGCTAATCGTCCTTTCAGGAATTCCAGATCTACTGCGTCTGCCAGACCTTCAGAAAGACTTGGGGTACCGTGAGCACGGCTCAACAACAATGGCCAAATCGCAAGGACAGACGCTCCGAGGCTGCTTCCGAGTCGGGAGTAAAGATAAGTTTTACGTTAACTCTCCAACACACAAAGCTAAAAATATGCAGAAGTTCTATAGCCCATGGTCGGTCACGTTTAAACGCAATGTATACATCTTTGTACTGCATCGTAGGTTCCTTCATTTTTGAACCCGGTTCATTTAAAGGTCGTCGTAGTACCCACTTGCTATTACTAAGACATTTCATTAAAGGTTGTCTTGCTCACCAGATGCTCCCTTATCACTTAAACCCCACCACAGCTGCATTCGCACTTACATGTCGACCACGTAACCATATTTAGTTGTCTAAGAGAAGTCGAGTGCGTCCACGTAATTCAGGCCTCAGCAAAAAGAAAAGGGAGGGTGGCATTTCACGAAGATTATTTGACTTAATACAAACATTCCTGTCAAATCGTGAAATGAAGGTCATCCTAAATGGGTTCTCCTCCAGCTCCATCAATACGAACACTGGTGTCCCTCATGGCTCTATCCTGGATCCTACAGTTTCTGATTTTCATCAACGATCTTCTTGATGTCATCAGTTTCCAAATAGGCATCTATGGAGACGACACTACTATTTACTCCTGCCTTAATAATAAATCCAACATCGCTGTGAAAACTAATCTGGCCATGGTCTCGAAAAGGACTTCCAATTTGTGGTTGGCTGGGGCAAGAAATGGTTTGTAAACTTTGATGCTTCCAAAACGAAACTGCTCTCATATATTCACCATAGAGCACCCTCTCTGTCTCCCTTCAGAATGGTTGATGCCTAACTCCACGAGGGCGCCTCCCTACGCCTGCATGGTCTCACGCTTTCCACTGACCTGAGGTGGAACATCTACATTGAATCAATAGCTTCACTTCAATGAAAATTTGTTCTCTGTGTCACGCAAGAAGGTTTCCTCGCCTGAGTTCATCCTTCAAATTTACAAATCAGCCATTCGTCCTTGCATTGAATACTCCTGCCATATATGGTCAGGTGACCCTTCTGTTCATCTCAAGGCCCTCGACAGAGATGGATATGCAATGTGATAGGTCCTAATCTGGCATTTTGTCTACAGTCACTCTCTCACAAACGTATTGTGGCTTCCCTCTGTCTTTTCTACAAGTATTTTTATGGAAACTGCTCTAACGAGCTACTTTCACTGGTTCCCAAATTACATGAATTGAAGCGTGCTACTAGACGGACATCTCGGTCCCACCCTTTTACGGTCGAAATGGCTAAATGTAGCCATCTTTTCTAAGAATGGAGTTTGATTGGATTTGCGAGATAAGAAGCTGTTTCTTATCTCGCAAATCCAATCAAACTCCATTCTTCCTACTTGCTTCCATGATAACTATAATCTTCAAATATTCGAATGTAATGTCAATCGACATCTTCTGATACCTTGCTCTTGATCCCCGTCCTTCTCTATATCCTTTCCTCAAACACCCCCTCTTTACTTCTGATCTCACTTCCTGTAACCTCCTGTGTGCTAGTAGCACTCACGCCTTGCTTGGGGTGACGTGCTTAAAAAAAAATTTGCAAAATCATTAATTAGGGACTACAAAAAAGGGTCTCAATACATAGTCGAGCTTAATATTATTTATTATATGAGATTAAAAAAAAAAAAAATCATAAAATCGCTACACAATAGCTTTCATGTTTCAGCATTTAAAATGTGCTTCCTCAGGCGATAGTAAATAACTGGTGAGTAAAAAATATTTCAAAAGCAGATAAGAGAAAACCAAAATTAAAATGAGGTTTGTGGATTCACCCTGATTAACTAATTAGGTGTTAGACCTACGCTAAAAAGTGGGGTTTTTAATCTTGATAAAAAGTGGTTTGAAATATAATCCTAGACAAGGTCATAAGTGGCCGAGAAGAAATTAATACTAACTAGAAGCGGGTGGCAACTACGTATTATAATTATGAAATAAACTTAAATTGTTCAATTTTATAAGAAGCTAAGTTATGTGGGTAGGAACACAAAATTATAAAAAGCAGTGTTGAATCTTTCCTTTGCGAAACATTGCTGAACATCCGAGTGTTCTGAGAAACCAATCTTAAATCTTCAATCTTCAAAATGAGGCTTGCAGGTTTACCTTGAATAACCAATTAGGTGTCAGGCCTTCACTGAATTGAAAAATTTATAGAAGATGCACCACATATTTTAGTTAATTATTATGAACATTCTATAAAATTTCAAGTTTAACCATATTGTAAGGTGAAAGACAATTTATGCCTACAATTTACAGTTAATTCACATCTTTTATTTAATAGAGTATATTTAACAGCATATCTAATAACTTCTATTTTCTCGTGTAAGCATATGAAGTAAGGTTCATTTCCGGATTTTCAAGTTCTAGCTTTTTTTTTAAATCTATTCATTTAAGCTTGGAGTTTTATTAACCTCTTTTAAATTCCCAAAATATTTGGAAAGAGTTGTTTTTATAACTGCTCTTGGATATTTTGGTACCACCTTGTTTTAAAATAAAATTTAGTACTCCCTATATAAAATAAATTTAACAGTGAGATTTTCTATTGTAATTAATACTTAGGTAATCAAGAGAGTTTGTTAGACATTTATTTTGCAGTGGGCATTTGTTATAATTTCTACAATCCCATTTGTTAGTATTATCAACAGTAGTTACCTTGGAATTAACATTATTACTCTGCTTTTTATATCGGTTTAAATATTATTATTATGTATTTTTATATTTTTTTTCTAGATTATCGATGCAGCTATAGCTTAGATTTATTGTGTTTCTGTTGACTATTTTACTGAATGGATTAATTCTGGGAAAATGCTTATATATATATATATATATATATATATATATATATATATATATATATATATAGAGAGAGAGAGAGAGAGAGAGAGAGAGACCCGAGTGTGGATACGAAATACAAATTAAATTGGAGGATGAACACCGCATATATAAATATTTTATCTAGTATGAAGGGCCTATATAGGTAGATATTAACCATCTGATATACATCTATCTATCTATCTTTCTATCTATCTATCTATCTATCTCTCACTATCTCTCTCTATCTCTCTCTCTCTATATATATATATATATATATATATGTGTGTGTGTGTGTGTGTATAATTATATGGGCGAATTTAATTCCACATCGGGGTTGAAAAGACAAATAAATACTTTCATCGCTTGCCGGATAGTCTATTCGCCACATGAGTTATTAATATTTTTTTTTATTATTCCTCATGTTCTGCATAAATAAAATACACCGATCTCCCTTTTTAGGACCAGTTTTAATATTTTTATATTACTAGGGTTATATACCCACGGATTTACTTTACCTTCATTATATATATATATATATATATATATATATATATATATATATATATATATATATATATATATATATATATATATATATATATATATATATATATATATAATGATCATGGTGAATGAGCCAGAGTGCACTTAGTGATTCAGATGCTTAATGGACACCGGCTTGGATTGAAGAATCGGAGAGCCGTGTTCGAATTGTAGTCGAATCCATTGTATTCACTTACGTGCTAATAACCTTGGGAAAGGTATTAATCCTCTTCTTCTTCCCATCCCAGCTATGGGTAAATAGCAGGAGAGACCGGGTAGTATAACCTTGCAGGTCAACTGATCTACTGCAGAAAGAAATGGCTGCCTACTGCGAGAAAAATCTGCCTCGTCAATTATGTATAGAAAGATACATGATCGCCTAAACGTATATCATGCATGGCATATAACTGAACTGATCATAATTCGTACAGTCGAGGAAAACATAAATTTGTACAGAATATATGGTATTTGAATGAATTTCCTATATATCCGCCAGATATCCGATGTCAATATACAATGGTTTTTACTTGAATAACTGAAACAACATTGGCCACAATAACAGAATACTTTAATCTCCCCTTTTAAGGAATTAGGATAATGACAAAAAACAAAAAAAAACAAAAATGAAACTGCCCAGTCAAGTGGTCAGGGCGTCTACAACAAAGCAGAAAAAAATGAAACTGCCCTATCAACCGATCAATGCTTTGACAAGAAAGCAGAAAAAAAATTAACAGCCTCATCAAGTAATCAAGACCCTAAACTAATTGCATTGCCGGATTATGCAATTAGTACATTGACCACAACTGAGAAATAATTGTGTTGCCCGATCAAGAGATCAGGATATTGACCACAAAGTAGGAGAAACATTGAACTGCCCTTTCAACCGATCAGGCAATTGAACACAACAGGGAAAAAGCTGGACTCTCCGATCCAAAGAACCTGGTACTGGCCACAGACCAGAAAGAATATAATTTCCCAATCCAACGATTACAGCATAGGCCAGAAACCATAAAAATTGAACGTTCCAATCTAACGGTGTGTTTGGTGGGGTAGCATTGATCACAAACAACCGCTATAAATGCTAATCGTTTTTGATTGCAACTTTCCAAAAGAAGAGGAAATGTGCAGATATAATAAAATAAAAATGCAGCAACTTTGATATAGACAAGTATTAAAACCCAAATGAAACAGTAGAAACGTAATAAAAGAGTGGAAACGGTGATCGAAATCAACGGTGAAATAAACTTCGAACTTCTGTGTCTGGCAAAAAGAGGAATCAAAAATCGACAGATTGACGCTTCAGAAAATTTAATTATTGCAGCCAATTCTGTTCACATTAGAGAAAACATCGACCAACTGTTTGTATCGAAAATGCATTCAGTGCGCAGCGTACATTTAAATGGGTGGTAAAAAAAAAATATAATCTAATGGAAACAATTCGGGGAGACATAAAATATATGAGGAATTTAAAATATATCTGAAAATCTAATATTTACATTGTTGTCGCTAATACAACATTTTGGCTGTTGTGCCCTCCGGTCTTCCCTAAGTTATCTGGGTAACATACGAGGAATTCTGAACTGAACACTTTATTTGATTTATGGGGATATACTGTCTCGTTCCACTGCCTACAGTCTAGTTCATATCTTTAGTACTGCTCTGTTATTCAAACTGCCTGGCCGACGGAATGAACTCACAGTCACCAAATTTACGACCCCAAGGCTTTAATCTACTAGGCTATTACGCCGTAGACAGAAAATAAATATTTAGATAAAGCAATACAGATTATGCAGAGAGCAAAGTAATAGAATCTCTGTTGTCTGCAATTAATAAATCCTTTAGAACTAAATGTGTTATAGTGACACCCTAAGGAAAACCTGAAATGTTGATTGGTTGATTTGTTTCTTTAAAGGGTCATTTATGGGTCATTTAATGCCGAAATTTAATTTTC
Source organism: Acanthosepion lycidas (assembly GCA_963932145.1). NCBI lineage: Eukaryota > Metazoa > Mollusca > Cephalopoda > Sepiida > Sepiidae > Acanthosepion > Acanthosepion lycidas. The sequence continues at coordinate 33,356,452 of OZ010593.1, read as the reverse complement.
TTGAGAGCTTTGAAGTAATAAAAACAAGGCATATATTATTTTGCTTTCACAAAGTAAAATGATTGGTTGGTTGAATAATTAATTTTGTATATCAACCACTGTAAGTTAGGTAATGGCGAAATCTAAATATTTTGAACACAATTTGATGGCTTCAACTACAGAGAAAATTATTGCTGGTCATTTTGCTATAAAATGTATTGCTGATAATTCTACAATAAAATGCATTGTTGCTATATTAAATACAAAAATATATTGCTTGTATTTTTACTATAAAAATGTATTTTTAAATTTTTATAGGGATTTTTTTTGTTTGAGGTTTTACTGTTTTCCCATAGCTAGAGCCCTAGCAGGTACAACCAACCCGAGTTGAGGTGGCCCTGGGAATAACAGAACTAGCCAGATCAGAGGACTTGCTGTCGGATGTAGTTTATCATCAAATATTTTCCCATTCGTGTGAATCAATGAAAATATTTTATTTCAAAATGGTGGAAGTTAAGCGAAGTATTTCTTCATACTTATACTGAGTAACCCGTTTTTCAGTGACGTGAATAGATCTTTCAACAATGAAAAAAGGCTGTTGCTTTTATATTCTGGAGAAACCGTTGGGGTCGACTTTGCTGTATAACAAAGCCCGTTTGTCATTTGCAAATATATATTTAGTCAATCTACTACGAAACCATCATACAATAGAGGTCCAGTGAGTATCGAACTCACTATACTAAAGTCTGATGTACGAGACTGAATAGATAGCTGTTTTCGTTATCCAGATATTAAGCTTATATAGTACCTTATATTTAACAGAAGTGAATATATGCATATTATTTATATGTATATTATGTGTATATTTATATATTATTTATATATATTATGTGTATATCATGTATATATATTATGTGCATATACGTATACTAGCAGCATGGCCCGGCGTTGCCCGTGCTTGATTAAAAAATCGTACGACTGCTACAGCAATCGCTATCACTTGACTTAAAATATTTTTGCCCTTCCTTGCCTTTAAAGGAGTGCCCTCTGCCGTGATGATTTTGCTACATGCCTTACTTCTTGCCTATCTCACACTACGAATTTTTTCTAAGCTCTATACTAAACATTAAATCTGTTACGAAAAAAGAACTAAACAAAATGAACACAAAACGATCAGCTTTAAAAAAGGACTCGTAACTGGAAAAACCGAATGAAAAAAGAATGTTAACAAGTATTACTTTTTCACACCTAAGCCAGTTCTGCGGAATCAGAATCAACATTGAGTTTAAGCAAGCGAATGAGCCAATTGGAGTAAAGTGTCATGGAGATTTAAATTTTTCCCACTTGTGACGAATGCAGCTATCGATTTTTTTGCATGCTAGCATGCTACTTACCATTCGTGTCAGTCAGCTGTTGGCTCTCACGCTGGCCAATAGAATCTTCCGGCCTACTTGTGGCAGCCAGCTATTGGCTCTCATTCTGGCCAGTACAAATGTCCGCAAACTACATGAAAAATACCGTAGAAGCATGGAAAAATCGATTATTTCCACTATCGATGGGAAATGCAAAATCGGTCTTGGCGTTTCCGCTAACTTGTAAATGTTGGTGCAATATAATTTTGGTGTAATTATATATATATTAACTGATTCATCGAGTCTGATAAAAACCTCAGGATGCACTGGACGGCCGTTTTGTCCTATATTTGGGACTCATCAGCAGTGCGCATCCACTACCGAGGGAATCGAAACCACGACAGTTAGGTTGGCAAGCGAACACTATACCAACTGCTCCGCCGGGCCTCGGTGACGAAGAGATTGCAAATCAGACTCTAAGAAGCGCCGCTCACTCCCACATTCCGTGGTGGAACTCAACTGAATTTCTCTCTGACCATAGGACTGAGCCTCCTAGAGCCACGACTACATATATATATGTTGTATATATGCACAAATCATATTATGTGTAAATTATATATGATATATACATATATCTTTATATATATACACACATATGTTATATATGCACAGATATATATATATATATATATATATATATATATATATATATATATATATATATATATATATATATATATATATATATATATATATATATATATATATATATATATATATATATATATATATCCAGGTAAAATGAGATAGTAGATTTGTAGTGTCGGGACAGAATTGTAATTATATAGAGGTTTTAACACATTTTTTAATATCCTAAAATAAATAATATATGTACATATATGATATAGTTGTGTTATATATATATAAGATGCACATATATTTATGATTATATATGTTATATCTCTAATATACATATATATATATATATGTTATATTTAATATACATATATATGTTTACGATATATTGTGTACGATATATATATATACATATATATACATACATATATATATATACATACATACATATATATATACATACATATATATATATATACATACATATATATATACATACATATATATATATATACATACATATATATATACACACATACATATATATACATAGATATATATATGTATGTATGTATGTATACCGACTTTAACTGCAAAATTGCCCAAATCGAGTAAAAGTAAAAAAAAAAATAAATCAAAAAACAAAATTAAATTAAACTTTGAACCGAAATGATTAAAGATATCTTATTGGAATTCTCAGAGGATGTAAAATAGTATTGATCTTTGACCAAAAAGTATTTATAGATATGGATCAATAGTTTTGCTGAAAATTCATCTTTTATCTAGCCAGTAGGAGAGGATTTGCCTGTGATGAAAAAAAGTAAAATAAAAGTATATATTTTCTTGTTTTAAATATATTTGAACTTAGATCTTAGTTACCCACTATATTCATCACAGGCAAATCCTCTCCTACTGTCTAGGTAAAAGATGAATTGCAAGCTTAACAGATGAATCGTGATGAATTGATAATAAAGGAAAATGTCTTATTCATCATTAATTTATCATAGCTAAAGATCGGAACCCACATACACGCACACACACATACACACACACACACACACACACACATATATATATATATATATATATATATATATATATATATATATATATATATATATATATATATATATATATATATTCCATGATCATTTTCCAACTTATTTTTCATCTACTCTACCCTTCTAAATTTATACCTGGAGTAACAATATGTCTCACACGTTTCACGTGCAATTTCATTTTGAATCTTTTTTCACTGCTATTTGGACTGGCATACGTGAAAGTCCTTTCTCACGTACCAAACATCTTATGGATTAAGTGGGATCTTTTTCTAATTGATCTCTTTAGATCTAAGTTCAAATATATACAAAACAAGAAAATATATACTCTTATTTATTTATTTTTTTTTCATCACAGGCAAATCCTCTCCTACTAGCTAGGCAAAAGATGAATTGCCGATGTTACTTGATTTCTCACGTTCGCATACCACATCACTTTAAACTCGATTGTGTCTCAAGTTCCCTCTCCAGTGTGATGTCTAATAAATGCCATTATATGTATAATTTTTTGTAACATTTGAATATCTTACCCGTCATATAGCTTCATATTACACGTAGCACTACAGGTAATTTCATGTAAAAAAAATTGTATTGCGCCAAGTTTATATATTAAGTTTTCCTTTGTAAAGTATAATTAGGTTGGTGCAAAAATAATGTCGTATTTTTTAACGTCAAAAACCGACATTATTTTTGCACCAACCTAACAGAATTCAGAATGTTGATAATTTTTATCTGAAAAGCAGGCACTAGAACTATTGAGAAATAATGTAACCTAAAAATATATGTTTTTTTTTTGTTTTTTTTTTAAACTAAAGTGTAATATTCCTTTTCGCTGTAATGCAATTTAATTGGCCAATTTTTTAACAAATATCGTTCTTGCAAACTGAGAATCTTCCCCGATTTATAAATGCTCTGTTAGCTTAATCCGATTCAGTGTAAACGGATTAAGTTGAATTTTGAGTAAAAAAAAAAAATCTTTTAAAATTATTTCTAAATTAAATTCCCAAACTCTTAGAAATTAAATTCCCAAACTCTTAGAAATTAAATTCTCTTAAGAATATCCCTTTTGTTGTTGAGTTGCTGGAACTGTCAGTAGGAAGCTTCGTGTTTTTTGTGAACATTAGTTCTTCGATGCTGAAATGTATGTATTTTTTAGCGCATAGAATTTCCTCATAAAGACGTTTAACTGATTTTTATCGTCTGCTATAAACGAGTGCTTCATGTTTGTCACGTTTCACCAGTCGGGGTTCAATGTCTATGTTTATATTTTAAAGTGGTTATAAAGTTTTCACAGAAAAGAAAAAATAAACAGAGATATCTATGATAGGTAATTGTTGTAATGCATTATCTGTTACAATATGTGTGCATCTTTTTCAATGAGTAGGTACCCAGTTTAGAAAGGGGATACGTAGTGTGTGATCCTTATTTGCTGATCCAAAGTGTGTAGATACAGATTAATGAAATCTCAGGAAAGATAAATGTAGAGATATGTTTGTATAAATTTAAGTCCTCTATACAACCCCATAATGTTATGTATGTATGTACATGTACGATGACTGATCAGTAAGTATCAGGACTGGTGCTATAAAAAATAGCTACAACACACATGAATTTAGAATTTTATCTCCTTCGACGTAGTCTTCTTCTGAAACCACTCACTTCATCCAGCATCGTTTCCATTGATGGATGCTCTCCTGGAACTCATTTTTGGGGATATCGTGCAGCTGCCTCGTCGCATTCGATTGTATTTCCTCCAAGACTAAATTTTGTTCTTTTCCAGGATGATTTTATTGTAGAAGTCACAAGAGACACCATCTGTGGATTAGTGTAGTTGTGAGACCTCGGGTAATGTTGTTCTTGGCCCAAAACTGCTGTACAAGCTATGGCCACTGATGGCACTTCAATGGTCTACAGAGACGATCACATTCTACACACTTTAATTTAAAGCACTGCTGCGAACAACGGAAGTGTGAAAAAACGTTATGATATGTGTGTATATGCACAACAGACTTCCAGGACAATGTGTGCCAAG
>OZ010593.1:33346395-33348895 GCA_963932145.1 Acanthosepion lycidas | reverse complement strand
GACCATTATTACCTATGCAAAGTCATTTTAATTTGTCCGGAACATATGTATAAGTAGACACTGATGTCAACAGCAAGCGGCAACAGCTTGTTCCATGCTTCAATGCAATCTTCAGGCCATGTGTATTGCGTTTTTGTTCGACAATTTATATATGCTGGTCAACGGTGCCTTATGGATAGTAAGATCTATTGCATTATCCTGACGGATATTAGGGTGGTACTAACGGTTATATTTCCAACTATTCTAGGACTTATTCAGTAGAAATAACTGGTTACGTGTTGTGGATTCAGAGATGAAATCCGGTCTCCAATGAATGACAAACGCAGGAATGAAATATAACAAATAAATGTATTTACACAATAATACAATTGGTAAGAAGGTTAGTAGATCCAGAAACGCAGTTAGTAGCAATAATAATAATAATAATAATAATAATATATATATATATATATATATATATATATATATATATATATATATACAGTCTGGTAAATTCAGTCTCGAAGTAGGACTTCCTTAGAATCTACGTGCTCGCAGCTGTGACTTCTACAAGCGGTTACCTCACACTATTACTCTACCTCCAACTATTAGGTTGGTGCAAAAATAATGACATAATAATGTCGTTTTTTGACGTTACGTCAAAAAACGACATTATTATGTCATTATTTTTGCACCAACCTAATAAATCACAACCTCAATCTTCTACTCTGACTGATTCTGGGTATTTAACGGCAGCAGTCCAAGTAAACACTGGTAGAGTCCAATTGTCTGAAAAAAGGGGTGGACCCCATAACAATACGAATGTGGCAATTGTAACAATTTAAAAACGTTATTTGTTAAATTTTATTCATTTTTTTGCCTTTGATTATTGGTATTAGTAGTATTACTTTTATTCATGTTTATGTGTGCAGTCGGAGTTTGTTGATTTATTCATTGAAATTTTATAATTTTATTTATTTTTTCGGGATTTCGTTAAAATGAATCCATACAAGTTTGGTTAAATTACTCCGACAGAAATGTCATATGAAATCTCCTTTTATTTTATTTTATTTTATTTTACGAATATGACGCCGTGGATATCTAATATATTAGTTTCGATGTACAACAACTTCGAAAATTAAACATATATTGTTGGTTTAACGTAAGAGAATTTGTTTATACATACATATTTGTTTATATATAATATTTAGATTTTTCGGACTGTTGTCTCCATATTTATTGCCAATATCACGGCATTTCGGCCGTTGCACTTTCTGTCCTTCTTCAGGTGATTGGTATTTTGAACTGTGCACTTTATTTCGTTCACCGGTGTAGATTGTTCTAGTTACCTCCCTTTAGCTCAACTCTTCAAGTTTTTGATCATCACTGCTGTACCTAGGTACTGAACTCACAACTCTTTGGGTCAAGTCACTGGATTCAACCAACGACTTTATCCACTGGACATCAGTATATGAAGTTTGGGAATTTATAAAATAAATATCTCAGTAATCAATTTTAGAAGACTTCATATTACAATTTTTTAATTATTGCTTTTCACTATTCTTCGTATTGCTTGCCCCCATACTGTATTCATTTCTATGATTGGCCAGTTTAGGAGATTCTTGGGATTTAGCATACGTGCTGATTCATTAAGTTTTCGTATTTTCCAGTAATGATCGGAAAAAGGCCGGGCGTACAATGGACGGAACTTCGTGAATATGGCAATAAAGATGAGGACAACAGTCCGCACAACGTAAATAATTACAATACCTCATCACGGCCACAGTGTGCTGACCGTGTTTGGAAAATAAAACATTCGTATAGCTTTAGACACATACATAAAAAGCGTACATTCAGTTAAAATTAAAAATTGGACTTTATAATGGCTAAATGAATAAACGAAAGCCCCCGGAAATGGAAAGAATTTGGATAGTTTTTACACACTTTATGTTCAGAAAAGAAAACTATTGTACGAACAAAAGAAAATTAATTAAACAGGTTAATCGCAGGACCTTGCCAGTCGTCTTTAATGAAGCATGTATAAAAGAGGGATTACTGCCCGAATATACTATATACTTGGAAAATATTTTGTCCTTGTTCCCTCCACCTGTTTTGCTATGATTTTAAACACAGTGGTTGAAAATAATTTTTCTTTACAGCTACTCTGTCTTATTTGCAGACGATATTTTTTTCTGAAGATGTGTCGGCCTAAAGGTGTCTAAATTTTAATCGATGTGATACTTTTGTATAATTTTTTTATTAATAAATATTGATCCCTGTTTTAAAGATTATCATATATATATATATATATATATATATATATATATATATATATATATATATATATATATATATATGGGAGAGAGAGGGAGAGATGAGGTTCTGGAAAGTAACCACTCTCCATATTCTTACTAAATGCCAAAACACCAGTTTTAAAGAAATGGCTCTTGACTGTGACGAAAGAATAAAAATAAAAATCAAAAACAGCCAATATACGTTGTACTCATGCACATGCACCTAT